>CM035155.1:132556892-133156892 GCA_020205615.1 Panax quinquefolius
GGATTGCATAGTAACTAATTCGTGAACGGTCCAGATTGATTTACTTTTAATCGGACGGTCCATATTTAAAGCAAAATCTTTTAAATAAAATATATTATATATAATATATATTTTATATATATATATATATATATATATATATATATATATATATATAGTGTAAAAACTTCACGGATACACTCTTGTGATCCGTTTTCCTTACTATCCCATTTGTCAACAAAGTATACATTTATATATATATATATATATATATATATAATAATAATAATAATAAATGTACTCCCCCACGTGAAAATCAAAAATCCTTCCCCACCCACTTAAACAACTTGACAACTTACATTTATATATAATACATATAGTACACCCATCATATATATATATATATATATACACACCCATCATTCCATCACTCCACCATATTTTCGGTTGAAAATCTCCCACCAAAATCTTTCCTCCCACTAGTGGTCCCAACAAATATATATATATATATATATATATATAACATACAAGTTTAACTTACAAGTTTACTAGAATAAGAACATTAGATGAAGGGGGTTGAGTATGCTTAAATCAGCGGTTGAGGCTAAAGATTTATCAGAGAAGGAACTCTGAGTCTTTCTAAGTCTCCGCTTAACTAAATGAATTCAATTCCTTTTATAGAACAAGGAAAACGAACTATTACAATGTTACTATTACAATAAGCGGGGTAAAGTAAAAGTAAGAAACATTTTACTAAAGTAAAAGTACAGTAAAAACATTTTACTAAAGTAAAGGTACAGTAAAAGTAAAAGAATCGCTTTTGGAAAAGCGCATCGCCTTCTTTGACTAATGCGCCATGGGGCCGATGCTTGAATAATTCTTTGGACTAATTCGGCCACGGGGCCGATGTTTGAATGATTCTCACCGACTAGGCTAAGGAGCAGTCTTTGGTGACTAAAATTTGGTGGCCGAGGTCAGCAGGAGCAGTCTTTGGTCACTACTAAGGTCATGGATCGAGGTCACTTGAGCAGTCTTGTGTATGTCACATCACACTTTGATTGATTATGCAGAATGAAAATGGATCTTGAGCATCTTGAAGACCAATTGTGCCGTAAGGATCACAATTACCTTCGCCTCCAAGCTCTTGACTAGAATTTTTGGATCGAGAAGAAGCCTCATTTGACTCTTCATGAATCGATCAAGTCTCAAATGAATAGCATCCGCAAGACGCCTTAATTGAGAATTAGAGTAATCGAAACATTAGTAACTTCATCGAATCGGGAGGAACAACTGATTTTTCTTTTGATTTATCAAATTGTTTCTTGGATCGATTCTTCGGGGATGCAAATGGCAGAGGTCGTGAATGATCAAAGGGTGTTAATCGGAGGAGTCAATAGAGAGAGAAGCGGAAATTCTTTCTCGAACTTGGCTAACTATTCTATCAACACCGAATTTATCCCACCATTTAATGAAAAACCATGAGAGACGCAAGAAATAGGGAAAGGTAAGTCCGAGCAAATTCTAATTATTATGGACGACGGAGACCTAAATATCGTGACTTCTTGGGTAATTAAACGATATATTGCCATTTCGTAATCCAAGGATTTTGTATTTACTACATAATATAAGGAAGACCAAATTTCCTCATATTTTGAATGATAATTACTATAATGACAAAAATGTTCTAACCGGGCAAGGAGAGGTTTGGGGAATATATCATGGCACAAACCGTACCTTGTCCACCAAAGGATAAACCATTTGGGAAATTGACTCTTGAATTTGTGGTCAAACCGAAAAACCACGAATGACTATGATCTTCATTTTGATGAAGCATAATTTCATGCTAAGCCTCAATATAATCATAATAAAGCGTAAGGAGCTAGTGTGATTAGAAAGTGACTTGAGATCTAAGGATGACTACCCCAATCTGGACGTATTGAGAACTTGCTTAATATAGAACGAAATGATAAAGGAGCTTAGATTTATCATCGTTGGCATAAATTGGTTTAATAAAGACTGAATCTGTTTCAATAAGAATGTCCCTATAATACACTAAGGATTTATAAGGAGCTAAAGGAAGAAAATGCCATCCAAAGGGAAAATCTTTGGGCGCCTAACCTGAATTGGGTCATTTTAGGTTTCATTTGTAACTCGATATATGAAATAAGTGTTGATCGAAGATTTGACGATAGTCGGGACATTTGATGACTAGATTTTGTTGAAGTAGCGGGGTTTGACTAAGCGAAAATATCGAAGGGTTTAGACTGACTAGAGAGAACTGAGGAGTAGGGCTTGGGGGACTGTACCAAGCACCTGAAATTTATTGTGGGTTTGGGTAACTTAAGAAAGAAATTTCTAACTTAAAATTAGATATTTCTAACTTAAGAAAAGAGATTGATGATAAGAAATCAGATCTTCAAGTTCATGATTCCTCTTCTAGTGATGAAAGTCACGATGAACCGTAATCATCGGTGCTAAAGATTCCGACCTCTTTATTCAAGGTCTCTCCTTAAAAAGAATTAAAGATATTACTATTCAAAAATGGTATATCTCTATTAATTTAGTTATCGATAAAACGTTCTCTGTACAGCTCCCTACCTTAGTTGATACTGGTGCAGATTTGAACTGTATTCAAGAAGGTATTATCCCCACAAGATTTTTTAAATAACTTTTCAATAGATTGGATCAATTCACTTTCTTTATTAGGTAGACTTAGATTATATCTGTTTTCTGGTAATTTAATTAACGGTTGTTCAAGTTTTGAATCAGGTTTTTTAATAATTCCTTCTTCAAATTTTTCTTCAATCCTATCTAGCTTTTTTCCTACAGAACCAGGTCCAAGTGGAACCATTGCTGTTATCGATCATGTTGAAACAGATGATGATGATAACAAAAGTTCTTCGGATCACTCTAATCACTCATCCATTTCAAACCTTAATGAACAGCTAAATAAATTAACTGTCAATAACACAAGTATAACCAGAAATTGGTACTCTAGACCAACTCCTCCGGATCTACAGTTCGAAGAGAGATATCTAGATAAACAGTTCTCTGTGTCCTCTAATAAGATTTATGAATGGAATATAGATGGATTTGATGAACAAGAAATTCTTAATAAACTTAATCATATGTCTTTTGGACTTTTATTAAGAGCATGAACATTTAAGTTTGATTTCATTGTTTTATAGTAAATTCTGTAAATTAAAGCAATGGGTTGAGATCCTTCAATCATTTGAGTAATCTCTCCATCAGTTTTAATATTTAATGATAAGGCTTTGAATAAGTTTTGATCACTAAGACTCAAGGTGAAATCAGGAAAGCAATTGAAATGGATAGGTCCATTATGCAAACTTGCTTCCATGGCACCAATAATACTGGTATAATAATTCAAAAATCTAGCATCTCTAAGGCAGAGGTAGATAGATGAATTAATTCCTTTTCTGTTGAGAGGTTTGACTGCAACTTGAACAAGACCTATGTGAATAAAATTGTAACCCTTCTTTACGTGTTTTTAATAACTTCACGGCGATATATATATATATATATATATATATATATATATATATATATATATTTGAAAAACATTTACCGATTACTTAAAAAATGGGTAAATGGAGGTCTATAAAATAAACAAAACTTCATAAAAATCACCTTAATAATTTTAACAACATTTATCACCTTTATTATTATTCACAATATTAATCGACCGTGTCGTTCCCGTGAAAAAAGGGGCTTTCAATAAGGATTTCTCCTATTATGCCATGCAATTAGGTGACCAAACCTCTCCTCGTGAAACTTACAGACATCGTTAATATTGCAAATAATAATATTAATAATTTTGTCGTCTCAATTATTGATTTTAACAATATAAAATATCGACAATAATTGAATCAAATAACGTGAGATATTATGCAACAATTACTATAACAATAATTGAACAAAACTGAATGACTTCTCAAGTAAGCATCAATAATCAATACCGTGTGCTACTATGCAACCACGCGTATTACTGTATTTTTACTACCAAGTAGTTCAACAGTATCAACGGTAAAACTTTCGCCATTATTTTCATAAAAATATTTTTGTCGTTTTTTCAATCCGACAATAATTTTGTTGTGGGGTCCACCAATGATTGCGCAGTTGTACGAATATTCCCTGCTAAAACGAATATTCCCCGACCAATCGAATATAATATAACAACTTGCATACTTTACAGAATTTATAAATACTACCCACAACTATAACATTATATCAAATTTATTTTATAATATTCAAAAATGATAATTATAGAAAATTCATCTTTATTTATAAAAGTTGGGGTCTTATAACCACCACCACCACTAATAATAACAACAAAATAACAATAATAATAATAATAATAATAATAATAATAATAATAATAATAGTCATAATAATAATAGTTCAATAATAATAATAAGAATAACAAGTAATAATAATAATAGTAGTACTAATAATAATAATAATTATTATTATTATTTAAAATTTTAATTTTAATTATTATTTTAATTATTTAAAACTAATTATAATTATTACAATAATAATTATTACAATTATTATTATTATAATTATTATAATTATTATTATTATTATAATTCCTAGTATAGTGTCCAAAAAGTGTATATATATATATACATACATACATACATATAATAATAATAATAATAATAATAATATAATAATAATAATAATAATAATAATAATATAATAATAATAATAATAATAATAATAATAATAATAAGATATAATAATTATTATATATATACATATAATAATAATAATAACAGTCATAATAATAATAATAATAATAATAATAATAATAATAATAATAATAATAATAATAATAATAATAATATTAGTACCACCACTACTAGTAGCCACCACCACCACCACCACTACCACCACCACCACCACCACCACCACCACTAATAATAACAACAAAATAACAATAACAATAACAATAATAATAGTAGTAGTAGTAGTAGTAGTAGTAGTAGTAGTAGTAGTAGTAGTAGTAGTAGTAGTAGTAATAATAATAATAATAATAATAATAATAATAATAATAATAATAATAATTATTATTATTATTATTATTATTATTATTATTATTATTATAAATAAAATTGAATTTTTCCTCTATTCATTATTCTAAATTAATAAGGTGTTAATTTGATATAATGCTTTGGTTATGGGTGAAATATGCAAATTTTATAAAATAAGCAAGTGGTTATAAAATATTCATTTCTGTTGGGAAATATTCGTTTGGTCGTGGAATATTCTTTTTGTCGGGAATATCCGTACGACAACGCAATCAATTATGGGCCCAATAAAGGAATAACTGTCGGATGAAGAAAACGACAAAGTATGATTTTTTATGAATAACAACGTAATTGTTACCGTTAACACTATTGGGTTACCTGATGGTTAAAATACAGTAATATGCGTGATTGCACAATAGTACACGGTATTGCACAATATTGTTGAATTATTGATTCGTAAGTAAGAAGGCACCACTCAATAATTGTTATAGTAGTTATTGTTCAATATTTTATTTTATTGATTCAATAATTGCTGCGTTGATAGTTTATATTATTGTTGTTTCAATAATTATCATTTCACAGTATTTCCCATTATCAATTCAATAATTCATATTATTTGACTAATATTATTAGATAACATTATTGGCAATATCTAGAAAGTTCTGTCAAGGAGAGGTTTGGTCACCTAATTGTGCGCCAGTAAGGAGAAATCCTTATTGGAAAGCCCCCTTTTTCTTGGGAACTGCCTGGTTGTCATAAGTGTGATTCTGTAATATTATTTGTGAATAATTAATTATTGATTTATATGATAAGAAAATATTTATTTGATGTGGATATAAATGATGGATTTATTTATTTTATATGGTTATAAATAAAGGAATTAATACTGAGGTGTTTTATCAGTATTCTGTCGGAAGGGAAGTATTAAAAATCACCCGTTTGTGGATTTTGGATATTTTTTGTTTGGAATTTGAAAAAACTCAAAGCTACAAAGTTGTAGAGAATTCGATTTCAGGCAGAATGGATATAAATTTGTATTTTTCTGATAAACGGGCTATTTTCTATGAATTACTGAAGTTTCAAAAAATAAAATGATTTTTATTAAATTATGAGTGGGACCCACTTTTGTTTTACAACATGTGGGCTGCCAATTTGGTTCAAAGATGGCTGGTGGCTGAGAATTGTCAAGAGGCATGCGTGGAAGAAAGAAATAGAAATAATATTATTTTATTATTTAGTCTCCTATGGCATTCTAGCATTTTCTTATAAATAGACGCTTAGGTTAGAATTGAAAATCACACCAGAAACAAGTTTTCTTTCTCTCTAGATTATCGAGTGTATTTTTGTGAGTATTTTGATACTTTGAGAGTTGCTGTTCGGTATAAGTTTCTTTCGACTTTCTATCCGATATTCCGATCAAAAGTACCGTTATTTTGAGGTAATGGATGTTATTTTCTTCTTAAATGATATTATTTTTTTCAATATCATTATGCCGAAATATTGATGAACTTTTTAATCAAATTTGGAACTTTTTGTGTCGAAGTTACTATTCACGTATACGGCACTATTCACGTATACGACACTATTCACGAATATGACACTATTCACCGAAAAATAAAAAATTTCCTTTTTGTCCAAGATGTCTATTTTGGCTATTATCTTTGATTGTATCAATGTTTTGATTGTTATTTTTAAATTCTGCTTCACAATTGATTATTATGAAGTATTATTGATCTTGGATAAACTGTTATACGAATCCCTAATATTTGTCCTTCTGTCTCACTGGATTCATTTTTTTAAAAGTATTTTTCATCATCCTCAGTCTTAAATGATGATATTGTTGAATATCTTTGGCCAGTAGTGCAAAGATGAATGATTAACTGATGAATATCTTTGGCCGTGGTCTGCAAAGATGAACAGTGTTGAGATGAACACTGACCCAATGGTGACATAAAATGAATATCTTTGGCTCAGAAAAAAAGATGAATATTTGATTAAAGATGTATATTGATTGTTGTTACGGGGATAAAATATTGATGATGAACTTTTAAATCTTAAAAGATAGTAGAATTTATTCTCTACGTGACTCTTCTAATGGATTGTTGTTTCACCGCAATGTTGTTGATCTAAAATTTGTTGTCTATTGTATTCTATCGATTTTTCCTCGTTGAAGACTAATGATAATTTGTTATATATTATCTTAGTCATAATATTCTTTATCGGGCTAGTTGAGCTCACCCTTTTCCTTTTTTGTTCCATTTTTCTTCTCGGGAGGTGAGAACCTAGCGAGGATCGAGTCTGAGTGGGAGTGATGGTTCTAGAAAGATGTTTTAGCGATCCTCACACTATTTCGTAAAATAGTGTATGATTAATTATAATGAGGACTTATTTGAGTGTTGATATTGTCTAGAAGACAATATTTGTATTTAAACTCACAAGATGTGTTGTCGTATTTTTTTACTACAATTGATTATTGAAGTTGTAGTTTGCTTTTTTGTACCATGTATTTGGCGACTCGTAATGGGTGTTGATACCTATTTTGGGGGCGCCACAGGTTGGTATCAAAGCTTAGGGATATGGTTTCAAGGAGATCGGGGAATAGAACTAGGAGGGGAGAGATGAGTAAATCCTTCGCTAGTGTGTCCTATTTAAGCTTATTTGTTGGTCGGTCATAATATAGGGATATTATGTGATATGTTAATTAATTTAATTAACCCTTATTTTATTGAAGTATTTAAGAATGGCTGTTGAGAACGTTAACAATGGAGTGTATGAGACTGTGGAACAACCTTTAGTCACAAACCAAGAGAACGTGCTGCAGGAAAACAATATTCCTCCTAGAAACAACACCACCGAGCAAACGATGAATGATGGAATGTTTAGGAGCTTTTTGCAGTTCATGCAAAATCAGAAGAGGGAGACTCGTGTACAAAATACGGTTGGAAATGATGGCAACACGCAGTCTGTCACAGCCAAGCAGTTCAAGGAGTTGGGACCACCATATTTCTGGGGAAAGCCTGATCCGATTAAGGCGGAAACATGTGTCAAGCAAATTACCAAGATATTCGATGTCTTGGGATGCACTGAGGAACAGAAGGTTCCATTCGCCACCTTTATGTTCCGTGGAGAGGCGATTCATCGGTGGGAATCATGTAAGCGCACTCACCACCGCACTCAACATGTCTTGGGAAAGATTTCAAAACTGCTCAATGACAAGTACTTTCCTCGAAAGTATTCATCATATGAAGGAGGTAGAGTTTATTAGATCGAAATGTAATAACATGACGGTGTCTCAAAGACGAGGCAAAGTTCGCGGAGTTATTCAGGTTTGCACCTCATTTGGTGGAGAATGAGGAACGTATGACGCGGATGTTTCTGAGAGGTCTAAAACCTGAGATTTGTCAATACCTTATCTCTCATAAATTTGCTCTATATTCAGATGTTGTCAACATGGCTCAATTACTAGAGCAAGATAATGAGTATACTCAACCGAGGGATCACAACCAGGGTCATACCGGTGACAGCAATCATCAGAGCGATGATAACCAGTGAGGAGGGAAGAATACGGACAAAAGTGGTAACCACTCGGGTGGTAATCGTGGCCATGATAATAGAAGATGCGAGTCTAGTGGAAATTTCAAAAAGAGGAGATTCAACAATGACGGGAAGACATCAGCAGCAGCACCAGCACCAACAACAAATTCTAGGGGAGGAGAACGACCGCCAGTTAGATGTTACAAATGCGGGAAAGAGGGACATATCAGCCCAAACTGCCCACAACAATCCAAGGTATGTTATAATTGTGGAAAGGAAGGACATATCGCTCGAGATTGTACTATAGCGAAACCAAGTTCAGTGGGGATGGTGACTCCAAGGGCTGCACCGGATAAGTCGAAATTAGCGGTTCCTAGAAGAGCGTTTGTCGTGACTGGCCAAAATGTGAGGAACCCAAACGAGGTGATCACGGGTAAGCTAATCTTGAATTCTTGCAAATTTTATACCTTACTAGATACCGGTTTTACCCATTCTTTTATCTCTCATGCTTGTGCTCAACGTTTAAACTTGACTCCGGAGAAATTGGACTTTAACTTATCTGTTGAAACTCCGTTGGGTGAAACCTTCGTTACATCTACAGTTTATAAATCTTGCTTGATCCAAGTTGGCACTATCACATTACCTGTTGATCTTATCTCTTTAAAGATACTTGCTTTTGATGTGATTTTAGGAATTGATTGGTTAACCACTCATCATGCCAAAATTGATTATTTTCGTAATGTTGTTAGTTTTCATATTCCTAACCAACCTGTTTTGCGAATTCAAACAACTAAACCACTAAAATCAGTCACTATCATATCAAGCCATAAAGTTATTCGTTTATTAAAAAACGGATGTCAAGCTTTCTTAGCCCATATTATGGACTTGAACAAAAACACGTCAGATTTGGATAATATTTCTGTTGTTAGAGAATTTCCTGATGTATTTTCGGAAGAACTTCCCGCCTACCCCCCGTAACGTGATGTTGAATTCTTTATCGACCTTGAAACCGCACAAAAAGCCCATTTCTAAAACCCCATATCGAATGGCTCCTATTGAACTTCGTGAGTTAAAAGTCCAACTACGTGAATTGTTAGACACATCGGTTTCATTCTGGCCCTAGTACATCTCCTCGGGGTGCTCCTGCTTTTATTTGTAAAGAAGAAAGACGGGAGTATGCGACTTTGTATTGACTACCGAGAATTAAACCATGTCACCATCAAGAATAGGTATCCGCCACCTCGCATTGATGACCTGTTTGACCAAATTGCAAGGAGCATAATTCTTTTAAAGATCGATCTTCGCTCGATATCATCAAATTTGAAGATTAAAATCGAGGATATTCCAAAGACCGCCTTCGAACTCCCAGATGCGGACATTATGAATTCTTAGTCATGTCTTTTGGATTGACTAATGCTCCTCCCGCCGCTTTCATGGATATGATGAATCAAGTATTCAAGGAATATTTGGATCGGCTTCGTTGTTGTCTTTATTGATGACATCCTCATCTATTCCAAAAGTCGTGAAGATCATGAGCACCATTTGAAGTCGATACTTGAAAGGCTCGTGAAAACAAGCTTTATGCCAAGTCAAGAAATGCGAGTTCGCTTGAGGAAGTAGCATTCCTCGGGCACGTGGTTTCAAAACATGGAGTATCTGTTGACCCAAAATAAGATCAAGCAATACAAAGTTGGGAGCAACCAAAGTTCATGATCAAAGACGTAGCTTTTCGGGCTTAAATTGGTTATTATCGGAGATTCGTGGAAGGATTTTCTCGAATCGTTATCTCAGCTAACTCAAATTGACTCGGAAAGATACAAAATTTGTATGAAGCGAGGAATGCGAGAAGAGTTTCCAAGAGCTCAAGAGGAGACTCATTTCAAAGACTGTTTCAGCAATACCATCTAGGTCGGATGGATTTGTTATCTCACGATGATGCTTCCGCAAAGGGTTAGGATGTGTTCTCATGCAACATGGGAAAGTCATAGCTTATGCCTCATGCGACAACTCAAAGAATATGAGAGGAATTATCCTACTCATGATCCGGAGTCAGCGTGATGCTTAAGCTTTAAGTTGAAAATCTGGAGACACTACCGTATGGGGAGAAAGTGGAGATTTATACGGATCATAAAAGCCTCAAATATTTCTTCACCCAAAAAGAACTCAACATGCGGCAACAACGTTGGCTTGAGATATTGAAAGATTACGATCACACTATTCAATATCATCCTGGAAAAGTGAACGTAGTAGCTGACGCATTGAGTAGAAGATCATATGCAAGTACGAGTGCGATATTGTCAATGCAAAGGCCCATTTTGTATGACTTGCAAAGGATGAAGATAGAGTTAAAAACTCCAGGGACCCACGTGATGATGGCGAATATACGAGTAGAACCGACTTTAATCGATAAAGTTAAAGCTGCTCAAGCTACGGACCTGGGGCTGATGCGTATGAAGAAGAAAGTGCAAGAAGGAGCTATTCCAGAAGCAAGAATCGATGAAGAAGAAATACTTTGAGTCAACTCTAGATTTTGTGTTCCTAACGATTCTGACTTGAAGCATAGAATCATGATGGAGGCACACAACACCCCGTTTGCAATCCATCTTGGGAGTACCAAAATGTATCATGATATTCGATACATTTTGGTGGAACAATATGAAGAGAGAGATAGCAGAGTTTATCTCGAGGTGTTTAACTTGTCAGCGAGTAAAGGCGGAGCATCAAGTGCCAAAAGGTCCATTGCAACCACTTGAGATTCCGGAATAGAAGTGGGAACACATTACCATGGATTTCGTTACAGATCTTCCCAAAGTTTCTCAAGTCATAAATGCGATTTGGGTTATTGTTGATAGATTAACCAAGTCTGCTCATTTCTTACCGATACGAGAAACATATTCCCTTGAACGTCTAGCTCGTATATACGTGAATGAGATTATGAGATTGCATGGCATGCCAATATCTATAGTTTCGGATCGTGACCCAAGATTCACTTCAAGATTTTGGGTTAGCTTGCAAAAAGCTATGGGCACGGATTTACGATTCAGTTCGGCATATCATCCTCAAACGGACGGACAATCAAAGAGGACTATTCAAATTCTTGAAGATTTATTAAGACTCTGTGTTCTAGACTTCAAAGGGATTTAGGATAAGTATTTACCATTGGTAGAATTCTCCTATAACAACAGTTATCAAGCAAGTATAGGCATGGCTCCATTTGAGGCGTTAGATGGATTTAAAGTGTCGCTTCTCCAATATCTTTGGGGACGAGGTGGGTGAAGCAACTTTGTTGGGACCTAATTGCACGCATGACTACGAAAAGATCCAAATGATTCGACAACGATTCAAACATCACAGATCGACAAAAAGAGTTATCTTGATCTTCATCGAAAGGACGTGGAATTTAATATCGGGGATAATGTATCATTACGTATTGCTCCATGGAAAGGAGTTACAAGATTTGGAAAGAGAGGAAAGCTCAATCCAAGGTTTGTTGGTCCATTTGAGATTCTTGACCGAATATGGAATGTGGCCTATAGACTCGCATTACCTCCAAGTATGTCTCGTGTTCACAATGTTTTTCACATATCTATGCTTCGTAAATATGTGAAATGTGAGACCCCAGATTTTATCAATAAAGATTTAAATTTTGTTGAAATAATTTTTTAATATTATGGTGTGAATTTAAGATAATATTATAGTTGTGGGTAGTATTTATAAATTTTGCAAAGTATACAAGTGGTTATATTATATTCGATTGGTCTGGGAATATTCTTATTTAGCAGGAATATTCGTATAACTACTCAATCATCATTGGTGGACCCCACAATGTAATTATTATCTCTGATTGAGAAAACGACAAAAATATTTTATCAAATAACGGCGGAAGTTTTACCGTGGTTACCGCTTGAACTACTCTAGTAAAAGTACAAAGAATACGTGTGGTCGCATAAGAAGACACCACCAGATTGATTATCGATGCTTATGTGAGAAGTCACCACTTTGATTCCATTATCATCGATTAATAATATGAATTATTATAATGATAATGACGCTTTTGTTTTATTCAGATTATTAACGTAATAAAATGTAAACATCTTTTTATATAAAATAGAATACTTTATTAAAGTTATTCTATAAATAGAATATATTATATTTTATTATGCATAGTGTTGCATAGTTTTTTGCATAGTGTTTTGCATAGTGTTGCATAAAGTTTGCATAGTAAAATGTTTTTATATAAATAGAATATATTATATTTTATTTAAAAGATTTTTCTTTAAATATGGACCGCCGATTAAAGTAAATCAATCTGGACCGCTCATGGATTAGTTACTACGCATTCCATTTTCCTATAAATAGAAGCTCATTCCTTCATTATTTTCTTACGAATTCATCAAAACTCTGAGAGAGAAATTATAGAGAGAAGCTTATAGAGAAAAATTATAGAAAGAAGAAGAGTATTCTCGCTACTTCACTACTTCTATATTCAGCTCTTTTTACTAGTAAGGGGTGTTATTCTTTCTTCTTGAAGAGAACTTCATTATTCCATTCATTATTATTCTATTGAATAACTCGTAAAAGTGGCATACCCTATACATAACCTCAGATACGCCAGATACCCTATACTTGGTGAAATCCTTATGTTATTCCATTGCTTATTATTCTCATTGAATAACTCAGATACGCTGCTTACCCTATACTTGGTGACATTCTTCTATTATTCTCGCTGGAACATCCTCGTCATGTGTTTTACACCCGACCGGGTTCCGCTTTTTATTATTCTGTTGGAACATCCTGTGCCTCGTGTTTTACACCGGACCGGTTCCGCCTTTTATCATTCTCGCTGAATATCCTATCTCATGTGTTTTACACCGATCCGGTTCCATCTTTATTATTCTGTTGAACATCCTCGCTTGCGTGTGAATTTCACCGACCGGTTTCCGTTATTATTATTATGTTGAATAACTCGCTCATGCGCAAGTACCGCATGCACGGTGATTTCTTTTGTTATTCCATTCTTTATTATACCCAAATGGTTAAAACTTTAACTTCTATACTCCATGAAATTAGTAGAATATCCTTGATATTTGCGCTTCATCCAAAGATCTTTTCATGGAAATATTCTTCCGATCATTCTTGAATTTTACTCTCACGAAACAAAGATTATGTCGACAATTTGACGTTAATAATTCATGGATTAAATAATTCTTGAACTTGTTTTATTGAATTATTATGTCATTGTCATCATCCTCATGTTATATTATGTTATCTTCGCTTACGCATAGATGAACTTAGTATGATTATGACCAGGATCATTCTTGCAGATAATCACGACTTGATATAAATGATGTGACAAAAGTCCTCAAAGCACTTCGTAAATGCAGTTGATGGATAGTTTTTGGTATGATTATGACCAGGGGTGATTCTAAGATATAGTCATGACCATTGATAATTTGATGAAAATCCTCGACCGTGGTACAGTGGATGATTAGATGTGGTGGTTTATTTATTGTCGAGTCTCAAATGATAAAAATTGATGAAAACCTTTTAAAACCTAAAAGATAGTAGACTTTTATTCTCTACTGACTTTTTTTAATGGATCGCTATATTCCACCGCAGCTTAAACCGTTGTTTATTGTATTTTATCGCTTAACACATTGAAGGCTAATGATAATTTATTCTCGCATTATCTTAGTCATAATATTTCATCGGGCTAGTTGAGCTCACCTTTTCTTTTCCGTTTCTCTCTTGAAATGAGAACATAGCCGGGACGAGCCTGGGAGAACGAAGTAATGGTCCGGAGAGGATAGCATTAGTAGTCCTCACTATTCGTGTGAAATAGTGTGATAATAGTTGTAATGAGGACTCCTTTTGAGTTTGTATAATATCTAGTAAACAATATTTGTATTCAAACTCACGCTTTATGTCGATTGCATACTGGCAGCTTATATTAGTAAGTTGTATTTGAATTTATGTACCATGTAAGTGGCGACCACAAGATGGGTGATGTATACCTAATTTTGGGGCGCCACACTTGGTATCGAGCCATAAGTGTGAAGAGTCCCAGCCTCACCGGTGACTTCACATTGATGATGAATGCCACCGCTCTCCGGTATCCTGCCTTTCTAGCTAGTATAATGATCCCAAGTTGATGTCCGAGTTAGATGGTATCGAGCTTAGGGATATGATCCTGGTGAGATGTGAGATAAGAACTAGGAGGGAGAGATGGGAATTCTTCCTAGTATGACCTACCTAAATTTATTTGGTATTTAATTGGTCACGTAGTATAGGAATAATATGTGATATGTCAATTAACCCTTGTTTTGTGACAAAGTATTTGAGAATGGCATCCTAAAATGCCGAGATAAGCAATGAAGCACATGAGAGTGTTGATTCACCAAACAAAAGGTAACGACCAACAACACGATAATAATCATACATCGGTGGCAACGGCCATCGTAACAATGATAACCATCGTGGGGGAAATTATCATGCTAAGAATGGTAACCACTTTGGGGTAATCATGGCAAAGATAATAGAAGTGGAAATTTCAAGAAGAGAAGGTCATTTAGCTCGATTTTGTCGTATAAAAGTCAAGTCCAAATTGGGATAGTGGCACCAAAGGTGATATGGACAAAACAAAAGTCGTTAGTTTTAAGAGAGAGCGTTTTTTTTCATGACTTCTCAAAACCCGAATAAGATTATCACGGTTAGTAATCATAAGTTAATTATAAATTCACAAGTCTATACCTTATTAGATACCGCCTCTACCCACTCTTTTATTTCACCTAGTTTGCGCTCAACGCTTAAATTTGACTCGAGAGAAGTTAGACTTTGACTTATCGGTTGAAACTTCGTTAGTAGGAGCCTTCACCGCTTACTATTTTTAAATCTTGTTTGATTCAAATAAACACTTTCACGCTACTTCGTCGATCTTATCTTTTGAAAATACTTGCCTTTGATGTGATTTTAGGAATCAATTAGTTAACTACTCATCATGCTTTTCAGTAAGGTTGTTAGCTTTTATATTCATAACCAACCCGTTATATACTTAATTCAAAGTAACCAAACCCTAAAGTTAATCATCGTTATATCAAGCCATAAGTAAAGAGCCCGATCCTTTCGTTGTTGACTTCCTTGTGTGGAATGCACCAAGCCGCTTTTCAGAGGCGACATCGTGAATGAAGATGGCAAGTTTATAGGTATCATTGTGAGGTGCTATCTAGGTTAAGGGATAGAAGTCACAATTGGTATTAATGTGACGTACTATCCAAGTCTTGGACGAGAGTAATAGCTTTGAATGATATTTCTATCATTAATAAATTTCTTGGCGATTCTTGAAGAATTCCTAGCCTACCCTAGAGCGTGAAATCGAATTTTGTATCGACCCCAAAGATAAAAACCCATTTCTTAAACCTCAAATATTTCTTCAACTAAAATGAATAGCTTTACGTGGTTTATGATGAAAGTCATAATAAAAGCATAGAAATGATGAAAATCATGGGTATATGAAGTATTAGTAAGTTTTATGATGAGTTATGTTGGTTAGTATGTGAAAACATGAAAGTTTCTTAGAAATCACAAAGAGTTGAAAATCGATTTTGGTGAAAAACGTAATATGAAATTCAATTGACCATATCTCTTATTATATTTTGAATTTTTGAATGTGGTCAAGTCCTAGAGTTAGATCTATGAGTTACCTAACTAATCCAAGTGGAATTACTGGAAAAGGTGTTGTAGATTTTTGTGTGGACTGATTTTAGAAAGGAGGCCAAAGCTGTAAATTTCAAAAAATGCTACTGCCCAGAAACTTTAAGGGGCTGTTTCGGCCACTTAAATTATGAGAAAAATTCTGGCCTTTTGGGACATGAAGGTATATGGTATAAAATATCTCCTGTCCAAAAATGAGCTCATTCTCGACTTAAAATGAGCAAGTTATGACTATTTCAATATTTAGGTTTTTCCGATTTAAAAACGCTATAACCGAGTTCTATAACTCCACGCACCATGAAATTTAAACTAGAAGCTCACGTTAACATGTGTAAGGTCCTGCCAAGATTTGGGAATTTTGGAGTTAAACTTGAGGTAGCTAATTTCTTAAGGAATTAATTAGAAATTGATTTTTGAAAAATAGTAAATGAATTTTAAAAATTCCGAAAAATATATTTTCATTATGGGACTATATTATTCTAAATCCCAGAAAAGAAATATTTTTGGGACTAATTTGGTATTTTTCATGAAAATAGTTTAGTTACTTAAATATATGAGTTAAATATGTTATGTGAAGTAACAAAGTTGAAAATAGGATTTTATGGCTAAAGAATCCTATATAGAGTATATGCATATTTTTTGATGAGGATTTGATAATTGGTGATGATATCTTATGAGTATGGCATTTTGAATGATTAAATGCATTATATGGTAAAAGCGTAAACAATTAAGATAAATTGTTTATAAATTTAAGAAGTGATTAAAATATTGTTATAATATTAATGATATTAGATTATGAGATTATTAAGAGATTGATAACATGGGATATTCTTGAATCTCGGATAAATTATATTATAAATGTTTAATATTTATCCTTTATCTCATTTGATTGATTCTTTATATCATTATCCTCACGTTTATATTATGTTGAAAGTCATCTGTGGCCTCAGAGTGCATAGATGGACTTGGTATGATTATGACCGTGGATTGTTCTAAGATAATCATAACCAGAATTAAAAACACAATTATCTTTGGGGCAGTAGTGCATGGATAATTTGTGGTCGTGATATTAATGAATACACAATTATCTTTGGTAGTAGTGTATGGATAATTTGTGGTCGTGATACTAATGAATACACAATTATCTTTGGCCAGTAGTGCATGGATAATTTGTGGTCGTGATACTAATGAATACACAATTATCTTTGGTAGTAGTGCATGGATAATTTGTGGTCGTGATACTAATGAATACACAATTATCTTTAATAATTTGTGGTCGTGATACTAATGAATACACAATTATCTTTGGTCAGTAGTAATGGATAATTTGTGGTCGTGATACTAATGAATACACAATTATCTTTGTCAGTAGTGTGTATGGATAATTTGTGGTCGTGATACTAATGAATACACAATTATCTTTGTCAGTAGTGCATGGATAATTTGTGGTCGTGATACTAATGAATACACGATTATCTTCGGTCGTAGTGCATGGATAATTTGTGGTCGTGATACTAATAAATACACGCTTATCTTGGTCGTAGTGCATGGATAATTTGTGGTCGTGATATTAATGAATACACAATTATCTTCGTCCGTAGTGTATGGATAATTTGTGGTCGTGATACTAATGAATACACAATTATCTTTCGTCAGTAGTGTATGGATAATTTGTGGTCGTGATACTAATGAATACACGATTATCTTTGGTAGCGAAATGGATAATTTGGATAATTCGTGGTCGTGATACTAATGAATATCCTCGGCCCAGAAAGGTGGATGATTCGATGATATAGATTAATTATCGAAATGAGTCTCAAAGAATGAAATATTAATTCATGGATGTGGTAAAAGTCATCTTCGGTCAGTAGTGCATTGATAGACTTGGTATGATTATTACCAAGGATTATTCTATAATCATGATCAGAATTGAAAAACACGAATATCCTTAGCCAAGAGTGCATGGATAATTCATGGTCGTGATACTATTAAGTCGAGTCTCAAAGATTATTGGTTTTATACAAATGTATATCTTTAGCCCCAGTAGTAAAAGATGAATTGTTAATGAATAGCTTTCGCGATTTCAAAGATGAATTTAATATTTTAAACGATAAAGGTATTCAAGGTATCCTCATCTCTTTATCATATCGTATCGCACTTCTAATTTCGAGGGCTTAAATTCCATAAGGAGGGAGATCAGAGACCCTGATTTTTATCAATAAAGATTTAAATTTTGTTGAAATAATTTTTAATATTATGGTGTGAATTTAAGATAATATTATAGTTGTGGGTAGTATTTATAAATTTTGCAAAGTATGCAAGTGGTTATATTATATTCGATTGGCTCTGGGAATATTCTTGTTTAGCAGGAATATTCGTGATAACTACTCAATCATTGGTGGACCCCACAATGTAATTATTATCTGATCGAGAAAACGACAAAAATATTTTATTGAAATAACTACGAAGTTTTACCGTGGTTTACCGTTGAACTACTTCAGTAGTAAAAGTACAAAGAATACGTGTGGTTGCATAAGAAAGACACCAGATTGATTATCGATGCTTATGTGAGAAGTCACTCACTTGATTCCATTATCACGATTAATAATATGAATTATTATAATGATAATGACGCTTTTGTTTTATTCAGATTATTAACGTAATAAAATGTAAACATCTTTTATATAAAATAGAATACTTTATTAAAGTTATTCTATAAATAGAATATATTATATTTTATTATGCATAAGTGTTGCATAGTGTTTTTGCATAAGTTTTTGCATAAGTATTGCATAAAGTTTTGCATAGTAAAATGTTTTTATATAAATAGAATATATTATATTTTATTTAAAAGATTTTTCTTTAAATATGGACCGCCGATTAAAGTAAATCAATCTGACCGCTCATGGATTAGTTACTATGCATTCCATTTTCCTATAAATAAAGCTCATTCCTTCATTATTTTCTTACTTAATTCATTGAAACTCTGTAGAGAGAAATTATAGAGAGAAGCTATAGAGAGAAAATTATAGAAAGAAGAAGAGTATTCTCGCTACTTCACTACTTCTATATTCAGCCTTTTTACTAGTAAGGGTGTTATTCTTTCTTCTTGAAGAGAACTTCATTATTCCATTCATTATTATTCTCGCTGAATAACTCGTAAAAGTGGCATACCCTATACATAACCTCAGATACGCCAGCATACCCTATACTTGGTGAAATCTTATGTTATTCCATTGCTTATTATTCTGCTGGAATAACTCAGATACGCTTACCCTATACTTGGTGACATTCTTCTATTATTCTCGCTGAACATCCTGTCATCATGTGTTTTTACACCCGACCGGTTCCGCTTTTTATTATTCTCGCTGAACATCCTCGTCATGTGTTTTACACCGACCTCGTTCCGCTTTTATCATTCTCGCTGAATATCCTATCTGTGTGTTTTACACCGGATCCGGTTCCATCTTTATTATTCTCGTTGAACATCCCGCTTGCGGTGAATTTCACCGACCGGTTCCGTTATTATTATTATGTTGAATAACTCCGCCTATGCGCAAGTACCGCATGCATGGTGATTTCTTTTGTTATTCCATTCTTTATTATACCCAAATTGGTTAAAACTTTAACTTCTATACTCCATGAAATTAGTAGAATATCCTCGATATTTGCGTTTCATCCAAAGATCTTTTCATGGAAATATTCTTCCGATCATTCTTGAATTTTACTCTCACGAAACAAAGATCATGTCGACAATTTGACGTTAATAATTCATGGATTAAATAATTCTTGAACTTGTTTTATTGAATTATTATGTCATTGTCATCATCCTCATGTTATATTATTATGTTATCTTCGCTTACGTATAGATGAACTTAGTATGATTATGACCGTGGATCATTCTAAGATAATCACGACTTGATATAAATGATGTGACAAAAGTCCTCAAAGGGTTCAGTAATGCAAAATGATGGATAGTTTTGGTATGATTATGACCGGGGTGATTCTAAGATAGTCATGACCATTGATAATTTGATGAAAATCCTCGACCGTGGTACAGGGATGATTAGATGTGGTGGTTTATTTATTGTCGAGTCTCAAATGATAAAAATTGATGAAAACCTTTTAAAACCTAAAAGATAGTAGACTTTATTCTCTCTACTCGACTCTTTTAATGGATCGCTTATTCCGCCGCAGCTTAAACCGGTTGTCTATTGTATTTTATCGCTTTAACATCATTGAAGGCTAATGATAATTTATTCTCGCATTATCTTAGTCATAATATTTCTTCATCGGGCTAGTTGAGCTCACCTTTTCTTTCACCGTTTTTCTCTTCGAAAATGAGAACATAGCCGGGACGAGTCCTGGGAACGGAAGTAATGGTCCGCAGGATAGCATTAGTAGTCCTCACTATTCTCGTGAAATAGTGTGATAATAGTTGTAATGAGGACTCCTTTTGAGTTTGTATAATATCTAGTAAACAATATTTGTATTCAAACTCACGCTTTATGTCGATTGTATACCTACGCTTATATTAGTAAGTTGTATTTGAATTTATGTACCATGTAAGTGGCGACCCAAGATGGGTGATGTATACCTAATTTTGGGGCGCCACAATTGGTATCGAGCCATAAGTGTGAAGAGTCCCGAGCCTCTCATTTGGTGACTTCTGTGATGGGGATGCACAAAGCCGGACTCTCCGTAGGGACGCCTGCCTTTCGGTGTGGTCGATAGTACTAATGTGAGGTCTTGACACAAGTTGATGTCCAGAGTTTCTGATTGGTATCGTAGCTTAGGATATGATCCCCAGGTGAGATGTGAGATAAGAACTAGGAGGAGAGAGACGGGAATTCCTTCACTAGTATGACCTACCTAAATTTATTTGGTATTTAATTGGTCGGTCGAGTATAGGAATAATATGTGATATGTCAATTAACCCTTGTTTTGTGACAAGATTTGAGAATGGCATCTGAAAATCTTTGAGATAAGCAATGAAGCACATGAGAGTGTTGATTCAAATTTCAAACAAAAGGTAACGACCAACAACACGATAATAATCATCTTCGGTGGCAACGGCCATCGAACAATGATAACCATCGTGGGGAAATTATCATGCTAAGAATGGTAACCACTTGATTGGTAATCATGGCAAAGATAATAGAAGTGGAAATTTCAAGAAGAGAAGGTCATTTAGCTCGATTTTGTCAGTATAGTGAAGTCAAGTCCAAATTTGGGATAGTGGCACCAAAGGTCATCCCCAGACAAACCAAAGCCGTAGTTTTAAGAGAGCGTTTTTTTTCTCGTGACGAGGAACCCGAATAAGATTATCACGGGTAAGTAATCATAAGCTCTTGCGAAAGTCTATACCGTGTTAGATACCGCCTTCTACCCACTCTTTTATTTCACCTAGTTAAGGTTCAACGTTTAAATTTGACTCGAGAAGTTAGACTTTGACTTATTGGTTGAAACTTCGTTAGTAGGAGCCTTCGTTACTCGCTTACTATTTTTAAATCTTGTTTGATTCAAATAAACACTTTCACGCTACTTCAATAGATCTTATCTTTTGAAAATACTTGCCTTTGATGTGATTTTAGGAATCAATTAGTTAACTACTCATCATGCTTTTCAGTAGGTTGTTAGCTTTTATATTCATAACCAACCCATTATACTGAATTCAAAGTAACCAAACCCAAAGTTAATCACCATTATATCAAGCCATAAGTAAAGAGCCCGATCCTTTCGTTGTTGACTTCCTTGTGTGGAATGCACCGAAGCCAGGCTTTCTGTAGACGACATCGTGAATGAAGATTGCAAGTTTATAGGTATCATTGTGAGGTGCTATCTAGGTTAAGGGATAGAAGTCACAGTTGGTATTAATGTGACGTCTTATCCAAGTCTTGACGAGAGTAATGCTTTTGAATGATATTTCTATCATTAATAAATTTCTTGGCGTATTCTTGAAGAATTCCTAGCCTACCCTAGAACGTGAAATCAAATTTTGTATTGACCCCAAAGATAAAACCCATTTCTTAAACCTCAAATATTTCTTCAACTAAAATGAATCAGGTTTACGTGGTTTATGATGAAAGTCATAATAAAAGCATAGAAATGATGAAAATCATGGGTATATGAAGTATTAGTAAGTTTTAAGATGAGTTATGTTGGTTAGTATGTGAAAACATGAAAGTTTCTTAGAAATCACAAAGAGTTGAAAATCGATTTTGGTGAAAACGTAACATGAAATTCAATTGACCATATCTCTTATTATATTTTGAATTTTGAATGTGGTCAAGTCCTAGAGTTAGATCTATGAGTTACCTAACTAATCCAAGTGGAATTACTGGAAAAGGTGTTGTAGATTTTGTGTGGGACTGATTTTAGCAAAGGAGGCCAAAGCTGTAAATTTCATAAATGCTATCGCCCGTAAACTTTAAGGGCTGTTTCGGCCACTTAAATTATGAGAAAAAATTCTGGCCTTTTGGGACATGAAGGTATATGGTATAAAATATCTCTGGTCCAAAAATGAGCTCATTCGACTTAAAATGAGCAAGTTATGACTATTTCAATATTTAGGTTTTTCCGACGAAAAACGCTATAACCAGAGTTCTATAACTCCGATGACCATGAAATTTAAACTAGAAGCTCACGTTAACATTTGTAAGGTCCTGCCAAGATTTGGGAATTTTTGGAGTTAAACTTGAGGTAGCTGATTTCTTAAGGAATTAATTAGAAATTGATTTTTGAAAAATAGTAAATGAATTTTAAAAATTCCGAGAAAAATATATTTTCATTATGGGACTATATTATTCTAAATCCCAGAAAAGAAATATTTTTGGGACTAATTTGGTATTTTTATTAAAATAATTTAATTACCGAACATATGAGTTAAATATGTTATGTGAAGTAACAAAGTTGAAAATAGGATTTTATGGCTAAAGAATCCTATATAGAGTATATGCATATTTTTTGATGAGGATTTGATCATTGGTGATGATATCTTATGAGTATGGCATTTTGAATGATTAAATGCATTATATGGTAAAAGCGTAAACAATTAAGATAAATTGTTTATAAATTTAAGAAGTGATTAAAATATTGTTATAATATTAATGATATTAGATTATGAGATTATTAAGAGATTGATAACATGGGGATATTCTTGAATCTCGGATAAATTATATTATAAATGTTTAATATTTATCCTTTATCTCATTCGATTGATTCTTTATATCATTATCCTCATGTTTATATTATGTTGAAAGTCATCTCATGGCTTCAGAGTGCATAGATGGACTTGGTATGATTATGACCAGGGATTGTTCGGTATAATCATAACCGTAATTAAAAACACAATTATCTTTGACCGTAGTGCATGGATAATTTGTGGTCGTGATACTAATGAATACACAATTATCTTTGGCCGTAGTGCATGGATAATTTGTGGTCGTAATACTAATGAATACACAATTATCTTTGGCCGTAGTGCATGGATAAGTTCTATCAAGGAGAGGTTTGGTCACCTAATTGTGCGCCAGTAAGGAGAAATCCTTATTGAAAAGCTCCCTCTTTCCTGGGAACTGCCTGGTTGTCATAAGTGTGATTCTGTAATATTATTTGTGAATAATTAATTATTAATTTATATGATAAGAAAATATTTATTTGATGTGGATATAAATGATGGATTTATTTATTTTATATGGTTATAAATGAAGGAATTAATGCTGAGGTGTTTTATCAGTATTCTGTCGGAAGGGAAGTATTAAAAATCACCCGTTTGTGGATTTTGGATATTTTTTGTTTGAAATTTGGAAAAACTCAAAGCTACAAAGTTGTAGAGAATTAGATTTCAGGCAGAATGGATATAAAATTCGTATTTTTCTGATAAACGGGCTATTTTCTATGAATTACTGAAGTTTCAAAAAATAAAATGATTTTTATTAAATTATGAGTGGGACCCACTTTTGTTTTACAATGTGGGCTGCCAATTTGGTTCAAAGATGGCTGGTGGCTGAGAATTGTCAAGAGGCATGCGTGGAAGAAAGAAATAGAAATAATATTATTTTATTATTTAATCTCCTATGGCGTTCTAGCATTTTCCTATAAATAGACGCTTAGGTTAGAATTGAAAATCACACCAGAAACAAGTTTTCTTTCTCTCTAGATTATCAAGTGTATTTTTGTGAGTATTTTGATACTTTGAGAGTTGCTGTTCGGTATAAGTTTTCTTCGACTTTCTATTCGATATTCCGATCAAAAGTACCGTTATTTTGAGGTAAGGGATGTTATTTTCTTCTTAAATGATATTATTTTTTTCAATATCATTATGCCGAAATATTGGTGAACTTTTTAATCAAATTTAGAACTTTTTGTGTCAGAGTTACTATTCACGTATACGGTACTATTCACGTATACGATACTATTCACGAATACGACACTATTTATCGAAAAATAAAAAAATTTCTTTTTTGTCCAAGATGTCTATTTTGGCTATTATCTTTGATTGTATCCATGTTTTGATCGTTATTTTTGAATTCTGCTTCACAATTGATTATTATGAAGTATTATTGATCTTGGATAAACTGTTATACGAATCCCTAATATTTGTCCTTCTGTCTCACTGGATTCATTTTCTTTAAAGTATTTTTCATCATCCTCGCTTTTAAATGATGATATTCATTGAATATCTTTGGCCGATGGTGCAAAAGATAAATGATTAATGATGAATATCTTTGGCCCGTAGTGGAAAGATGAGCAGTGTTGAAATGAACACTGACCACCGGTGACACAAATGAATATCTTTGTGCAGTAGTGCAAAGATGAATATTTGATTAAAGATGTATATTGATTGTTGTTACTGGGGATAAAATATTGATGATGAACTTTTAAATCTTAGAAGATAGTAGAATTCATTCTCTACGTGACTCTTCTAATGGATTGTTGTTTTCATTGCAGTTGTTGATCTAAAATTTGTTATCTATCAGATTCTATCAAATTTTTCCTGTTGAAGACTAATGATAATTTGTTGTATATTATCTTAGTCATAATATTCTTTACTGGGCTAGTTGAGCTCACCCTTTTTCTTTTTGTTCCATTTTTCTTCTCAGGAGGTAAGAACCTAACAGGATCAAGTCGGGATATGGAGTGATGGTTCTAGAAAGATATTTTAGCGCCCCTCACCATTTCATCAAATAGTGTATGAATAATTATAATGAGGACTTATTTGAGTGTTGATATTATCTGAAAGATAATATTTATATTTAAACTCACGGTATGTGTTGTCGATTTTGCACTGACAATCAGATTATCAAGTTGTAGTTTGCTTTCCATCTTATGTATTTGGCGACTTCGAATGGGTATTGTATACCTATTTTGGGGTGTCACACCATCATCATCATTATCATCATCATCATCATCATCATCATCAAGACTATTATTATTATTATTATTATTATTATTATTATTATTATTATTATTATTATTATTATTATTATTATTATTATTATTATTATTATTATTATTATTATTATTATTACTACTAGTAGTACTACTACTATTTTTATCTGTTATTGTTATTATTATTATTAGTACTATTATTATTATGATGCTTATTATTATTATTATTATTATTATTATTATTATTATTATTATTATTATTATTATTATTATTATTATTATTATTAGCACTACTACTATTATTACTACCGCTATTGTTGTTGTTGTTGTTGTTGTTGTTGTTGTTATTATTATTATTATTATTATTATTATTATTATTATTATTATTATTATTATTATTATTATTTTAGTACTATTATTATTATGATTGTTATTATTATTATTATTATTATTATTATTATTACTACTACTACTACTATTATTATTATTATTATTATTATTATTATTATTATTATTATTATTGTTATTATTATTATTATTATTATTACTGTTATTGTATGTAATACTCCTAGTCTGTACTGTATGCATTTTGCCCTAGCCCCTTGCCCCTTGCCCCTTGCCCCTTGCCCCTTGCCCCTTGCCCCCTTCCATTCCCGATTCCTCAGGCTCTTCTTGCCTCTCGACTCTCCAAATTCTTCTCGTCTCAATCTACGGCCTTCGTCGTCATTCTGTCTCTCTGCTGTTTTGTAGCTCTACTCCCGTCGGTTAACAAATAGAAGCCAAGCTTAAAGCCCTTAATCTCAAATACCCATCTCAAATCCGTCCGCCGTGAAGCTCTATCTTCACGTTGGCGGAAACACACCCAATTTCAAATGGATTGTATCCGATAAGGTCACTTCATATTCCTTCATCAAGACCCTCAAAATTGAAGAATCCACTAGTACAAAGTAGTAAATAGATAACACTTAAACCCTAACGTTTTTATAAAAAACGTTGTGATATTTTTTTATAACGTTTTTTAATAAAACATTGTACATATATATAAAAAAATATTATCTATTTAAAAAGGTATTTTTTAATTTTAATTAGATAACACTTTTTTGTAAAAACGTTATCTATACACGAAAACACGGAGGAAAAAACCGCGACCTGAAAACTTAAAATTAAAAAGGATCAGCTGATGGAAACCGCCCCGCCTCGACTTTCTCTCTCACCTAGGGTTTACGTGCCTCCCAGCCATCCAACAACAAGTGAAGCAGCTCTCCCAAATCCCAAGCAGCTTCGGTCCAAAGGCAGTTCGGTGCATTCGGTCGGAGGAGGTGATACAGCGCCGGGGACGAATGAGAAAGGCAAAGCCAAAGTGAGAGATAGGTGTGCGGAGCAATGGAGAGGAAGAGACCAAACATTCTAGTGACTGGAACACCCGGTACCGGCAAGACAACGATGTCGTCGGCGCTGGCGGAAGCCACCCTGCTCCACCACATTAAGTTCGACTGCTATATCATCAACGAAGTTTTATCAAGGTGAACCTTCTAAGCAGATGGACCAAGTTTAGGGTTTATATATGTGTGGACGTGTATGTATCTGTCTACCTTAATTTAGAAATTCGATGCTGTTTTATATTTCTTTTGGTTTCATTGAATTGAATTGGCGAACAGAGCTTTTCGGCAGTGGTTGGGCCAAATGGTAGCGGGAAAAGCAATGTGATTGATGCTATGCTTTTCGTCTTTCGAAAGAGAGCCAAGCAGGTTAGAAAATTACTGCAATCTGGTTACTTTTCTATCTTTATTTTGTCATCTTTGCATTTTCTGGTGTTTTTACAGCTGAGAAATGAAATAAATTGATTGCTTTTGGTTCTCTAAATGTCACACCATAAATTTAAACAAATTTATGTGCAGATGCGTCTTAACAAAGTGTCAGAGTTGATTCGCAATTCTACAAACCACCAGAATCTGGAGTGTGCTAGTGTCACTGTATACTTTCAGGAGATCATTGATTTGGTAATTTTTATTGTTATTTTTCGGTTTAGGGCCTTCATTCCCCTCATTATATGGTGTGTAAAGAAGTTTCATTTCTTTTGCGTATATGGTGTGTAAAGAGCTATTGACGTTAATTTAATGAACGTTATAGAAAATAACTAAAGTTAGTTTGGAACTTGGAAGTAGAACTAATGATCGACTTAGTAAGTTATAGACCAACTAAGTTGTAATGGTTGGTTGCTTATGATTGTAAAATATATTGTCATGCCCTGAACTGTTATATAGAATGGACTATGACAGTATGCTTGTTATTGTGGCTGGAATTTTTGTTATTAACAAGGTGGAAGGTAAGAAACTTGGTAACTAACTAAAACCATAAGCTTAATAGTTGTCAAGTACTTGAATATACCTATATTCGATTGTATGTTGGACTGTTATGGATTGAATTTAGGCACAAGGAGATAGCCAGATAGGATGGGCTGTGGAGTAATAAGGGGAATAATATGAGATTACACTGTAAACCTATAGCTATGAAAAGAATGTTTTAAAACTGTGCACATAAGGTGCTTGCTAGAATGCTCTCATTTGTGCTTTGATCAAATAATGCTTCTATGTAAGCAAATATGAAAACTATGTTCTGTTATAAAAGTTTAAATAACTTTAATATTTTGTATGAAAAATGCTTCTTGAATAAGCAAATAAGTAAATTTTAGCTTTACCTCAAAAATGTTTCTGTTTAAGAAGATATATAATTTAATGCAAATTTACAAAGAATTATTTTTAAGGATTAAAGAAAATTCACTTTAAGTTTAAATATAAAAGTTTAAATAACTTTTATATTTGGAGTGAAAATGCTTCCGAGTAAGCAAATAAGTTGTTTTAAGCTTTGAATCAAATATGCTTCTATTTAAGCAGATATATTCACTTAAGTTTGTGAAATAAAAGTTTAAATAACTTTTATATTATGCAACAAGTATTTTATAAATAAATAAATTTATGATTAAATACTTGTGATGACAGATATCAAGAATAACAAATAAATCGCCAAAGCGATACTTGATTAACAAATATATTTGTTTAACTTTCGATAATATATAACAATATTTTATCTATTATGTGATTTTATAAATAAAGTCACTTAAGTACTTGTGGGCAAGGAAATCGTACCTTGCTAGGGTTAGGGTTTCGTGTTGGTGAGGAGAGAGAAATCCACGAAAAAGTACGCGAATTGATTGATTGATTGAGAGGGAGAACGACAGTGAGCGATTACTCTAACGACGCACGGCGTGAACCCCCTAGAATCCGGAACCGTGTTAGGGTAATGAGGATTCCAAGAGCCTTCTTGAGTCCTTCAAGTTGAGAGAATGTCCAAACCCCTTTGGTGCTTTTAGTGGAATCTCCAAGCCTTTAAGTCACCAAAAGGGTCCTTCGATCTTCCAAGAGTCCAAGTCTTGGGCCTCCAGAGAAGTCCTGCTCCAAATGGAATGGAAGGGGTATTTATAGGGTTTTCGGAAAGTAGTCATGTCTGAGGCACATGCCTTGAGAAAATTCCGAAATACCCTTTAGTCCTTCGAGTAATGTCTATATTGCCCTGTCCTTCTAGCCACCAATCCAATCCCTCAATCAATTCCCGAAACGAGCCGC
The DNA here is from genome assembly GCA_020205615.1 of Panax quinquefolius. Taxonomy (NCBI): domain Eukaryota; kingdom Viridiplantae; phylum Streptophyta; class Magnoliopsida; order Apiales; family Araliaceae; genus Panax; species Panax quinquefolius. Next base: position 132,586,189 of record CM035155.1, read on the forward strand.
CTCCACGAGTCTTCTGCCTAGGGACACGTGGAGGCTTTTCGCAGGTCTCGCACATTTATTTCTGACTTTTCCGTCTTTATTTCATTAGGTTATGTGAACCCTAATTTGCACCCTTAATGAAGCCGTGGAACCCTAATTGCGCATTCAATTCAATTAGGTCATGTGAACCCTAATTTGTACATGGACTCACATTTGCCCCCTGCACGTCAGTCACACTTTCGGAGTGGTGATCGTGCAAATTTCAAGTTTCTAAACAATTTGCTTAGTTTGATCTTGCCAGTCTCGAAAACAAAAAATCTTAGGAAAGGTAACTCCTAGGGGAGCTCTTCCAAAGATATCTTGAACATTTTTTTATCAAATCTTTCCAAACCTTGCATAATCTTTGTTTCCTTATATATATATATATATATATTACTAAATAATATTAAATCTTATTTTATTTTGTAAATAAAATCAAATCATCTTTTATTTGGAAACGAGATCAAATCTTTTGCATTTAGAAATAGAATATGTGTTTCCATAATATATATATATATATATATATATATATATTTTAATTTATATATATATATATGTAAATTAAATTTGGAAACTTAAAATCAATTTCATCTCTCTCTTTTTTTATTAAAGATAATTATATATATATACTCAAAAAAGATATAATGAAATAAAAGATGATTTGATTTTATAAACTGATGATTTGATAATGTAATTGATTCATCAGTTTATAAAATGGAACCCTTAAAATTAGCCTCAAATAACGAACCTGCGTAGTTGAGTGTGCTTCATGCCAATCTGTTTGTCAGACTATTCCACTACCATCACCGCCACAATCTTTGATTTCTCCGCCCAAGGCCTATTGCAAGAACATGTCCTAGTGATTGGAACAAAATTACAATATATATATATATATATATATATATATATATATATCTGTGATCCCCTATAAATTAACACCAAAAATATGTACTAGCTAGCTAGCAAATCAAGTTTCTAGCTAGTTCATGCAAAATTAGTACGAATTAATATATGATGAAGGAAACATTTTGCTACAACTTTGTCCCTAGCAAAGAAGAAGAAGCAGCATGCAAGGCTAACAACACTGTTTTTCAAGTTAAGATCACCCTTGTGGAGATAAGAGACTTGTACCCTCCTCTCGTTATTTTTTAAAATCCATGGCAAATTAAGAAGACTCTCACGCATTACGAGGTCGTCACTGGAAAGCTGGTCATGCCGTTCTCCGATGCTTTCGAGTATGTTTTCCGGCACTGGATGCTTTCAATGACTGGCCGTGTGGTGGTAAGGCATAGACTGAATGTATATATATATTTTATATATATATATATATATATATATATTTATATATAATTTTTTTTTGAATGCAGGAAATATTGTATTCCAAGGTATACTGACATTATGTGACTTGATATATGTTGCATAGGTTCTACAATCAAGAACAAATCCATCCTTCTTACCCGAGTAGATGTCAGCTTCCTTGGCCACTCGTATATGCCCAGTTATGATTTCACATTTCTGACTTTCTATGATAATTATCATGTATTCCATCTGTTACAGTTACTTGGCACTCTTGATTATGGCCGGGATGCTTGCATTCATCGGGAGGACTGGATCCGTAGTGAGATTCACTCCAGAAGCAGCAAGAAGTGGCAGGAAGTAGAAGGATTCCTATTTTCTTGCTAAAGTTTGAATCCAATTTTGATTTCCCATCGTGCTTATATGTATGCAACCTACTGCTCAAAAGGACTCATTTTGTTGTGATGATTACACGAAAATAGTTCACACTTTTTCAGTCTCGTCTTGTTTTGAATCAAACCAAATTCAATCAAAATCATAAATATTTCTAAATACATCACCATTGGAATAAGTAATCTGATTTCCTTTTGGTCACTTCTTCTTCGTGATTGTTTCATCAAATTTTTTTTCCAGGTAATTGTAGTATTTCTTTTCCGGGCCATTTTTACCTTAACAGGATCTTGGCTCGGATATTCTCAAAGAGAAAACAACACTGCAAGGAGGAAGGATCTATTCCGAGCCATTTCACCTTAACAAGGTCATTGGCTCGGATATTCTGGAAGAAAGGAACACCGCAAGGAGGAAGGATCTATTCCGAGCCATTTTACCTTAACAAGGTCATTGGCTCGGATATTCTGGAAGAAAGGAACACCGTAAGGAGGAAGAATCTATTCCGAGCCATTTCACCTTAACAAGGTCATTGGCTCGGATATTCTGGAAGAAAGGAACACCGCAAGAGGAGGAATTTATTCCAGCCATTTCCCTTAACAAGGTCCTCGGCTCGGATATTTTGAAAGAAAGGACAACCCCATGAGGAGGAAGAATTTATTCCGAGCCATTTCACCTTAACAAGGTCATTGGCTTGATATTTTGAAAGAAAGGACAACATCGCAAGGAGGAAGAATTTATTCCGAGCCATTTCACCTTAACAAGGATCTTAGTTCGATGTTCCTTGAAGTAGCATTCATTCCAATCAGTTGATTCGACGAGTAAGGAGAAGTTAAATGTAAGAGGGGAGAGCTCCTTAGGTGGCTAAATCCTACGGGTCAACCCTTAGGGGAACCGACCTAATGGCCTCCTTTTTCACATTTCTCCGTTCTTCTTTTACCCTTTTTATTTGAATGGCTCCTAATGCTTGTGCTCTTTTTCTTCTTTCAGGTGTTCGTGATCTTCCTTTCCGAATCCAAGGTGTCCGTGATCTTCCTTTCCCAAATCCAATCTTCTTATTTAAGTTTCATACCCTCTCTCTTGTTATGGTAAGCACTTAATTTCAAATGCTCATTCACTTTCTTTCCTTGTTTTTAGAATTCTCATGTTATATTTTCTTGTTGCAGGCCAACTCCAATGAACGTTCCACAGACCCGAAAACTATTAAGGAGGTTCCTTTCATCGCGATCGGGAAAGGCTCCTTTTATGGGTCTTCCGACGCTTTCACGGGAGCAAGTGAAGAATTATGATCGTAACCTTTTCCTCCTCCTGAGAAAGCAGGCTTATTTCTATATGCTACGGCTTGCGCAAGTTTAGACAGCTTTCCTTGTTCTTCTCGCATTCCTCGTATGTGTATAGAAAAACAGGAATACCCCTACAATCCCATTCATTTCATATCCGACTCATCCAATCGTCTTCAGGGGTGGCAACATTGGACCGACGAGGTTCTCGCAAATTCTGATTATGTGGATATACTGAAGAGGGCTGACATTTTGCGTTGCATTCAATTATGCAGGGATCTTCGTATCCGACAGGACCAAGATGCTCTTACCGTCTTGATTTCACGCTGGTGTTCTTCCACATGTACATTTGTCACCGCTTGGGGAGTTCACCCCAACTCTGTGAGGACGCTTATGCCATTTACCAAAGAATCTTTTTATTTTTATTTTTATTTTATTTTTTATTTCGCTCATTTTTATTTATTTATTTATTTTTATTATATTTATATTTTTTTTTAGAGTATGAACTCATTCTAGATTATATCTTGTAGCCTTCCTGCTGTTGCAGACGGCTTCTGTAGCATATCTAGCTTGTCTCCTAGAGATGTTGAGTGCATTGCTTATTTAATGTAAGCTTCCAAGCTAGCTCCCAATTATATCTCGCGATTTTAGGTGACATGCTCCTCCCAAACTTTGAGACTTCTAACCCAAAAAAAGAATTCTCGGTTATCTTGGGTGCGCTTACTTCTTCGTGGATTATCGACCGGGACACCTGAAATAGTTCTCGACTATAACAAGTCCGTCTCACTTTCCATGAAGAGCCTCGCCTTTTCCCTTAGTCGCTTATTTGCTATGTGGTGGTTATCCCGCTTCATTTTTCCCGGGTCTCCTGTAGATAGTCCTTCACTCGCATGTTTGGTTTAGCTTCTATGTTATCTCGAGGTCTAAATGTTCCTCTCGCCCTCTCTTCTTAGGAACATCAGATCGTCGTTTGGAAAAACTATTCTCGCTATGAAGGAATCATTGGGAGGTATCCATTTTTCGTATTTTTATTAACCTGCCTTTCACACTGCAATTTTTTCTTATTAATCTTTTGTTTCTTTACTCGTGTGTGACGTAAATTGCTTCGCCCCCCCCTCCTTTCTTCAAATCTTTCTTCGAGCACTTTTTGAGATATTCTACTCCCGCACATTTTCCTAAGAAGAAAAAGCAGATTCAGATCCTTCTTCATCATTGAATATCATTGTCCTCAGACAAATTCATTTGGATCGATCACCGATCTAATTCAGATTTACTGACATTTTATCGATGATTCTTCATGCTTTTGTACCGCGTCCATACACTATTGTTTTTTATAGGCAAGTAAATCTCCATTTCCACTTCTATAGCATCACTTTCGCTTCCTACTCAAATATCAACGAATTGAGTGGTTCTTCGTTGTCTTGGTTCGCCTTCCTTCTGGTCATGGAGCTTCCTTACTTCGTCGAAGATAATGGTTTCGCATCGTGCTTTATTCTCCTCACAGGGGTTATGAGGCGCTTTGATTTCAGACAAGCCAACACACTCGACCAGAGCGCCCTTTTGGCCACACTTGTCGAGACTTATGAGACCGCCTTTCTCAACTTTGTCTCTACCTCTCTCCTCTTTTTACGTGGGCATTTCCAAGGCCTCCAAATGCTCCTCATAAATCCCTTCCTTTTGTCATACACCGAATGATTCTCTTGATTGGGCGATATACTACCAAATGAGCGTAATTATCAAGGTGTCAATCTTAAAAGATGGGGGATGATACTTGATTTGTTCTCTACCGCTTTCTATTCCCAAACGCTCCAATGGGCCAAAGTTGCTATGTTCTCCTAAGACCACTATCCGCTCGTAACGCTGGTCAACCAAGAGTCGGCTCATCGAGCGTGAGGCTCGATGCTTAAGTCTTCTCATCCCCACAAGAGGGCATTCATCCTCGGTGACCCAACTATTCTTCGTGCACACGTCCCTACTACCTCCGTGAGTCTTCCACCACCTGCTTCATCTCATGCGCATCTCTATCACAGATACCTCCTTCGCCTCCCTCCCAAGGATCCTCCGTGCCGAGGAAATGAGAATCACCCGCTCTAAAGCGAAAGCATCTACCACTACTGATTCTGAGGTGGATCCTTCTATTACTTCTATCGTGGTTCCGGTTAGTCGTCCCATTATTAGGCTTCGCTTAAAGCCATCATCGAAACGTCCTCTTGATGATGCTGGTTTTAGTATGCCGGCAGCTTAAAATGAGGGTCCGGCCAAGAAGCAACGTAGAAATTTGGTAAATTTTTTGTGACATTTCCATATTTTTTTTATCCTCTCGATAGTTGCTTTCGTGTTTCCTTATGTATTTATTTTCTTGATTTTCGATTCAGAGGTCAATGAAGAGGATTATGATGTTCCTCTTGGGTTTATTTCGTACTACACACGAGGTAGCCGCAGCGATTTCGCCACCGTGAGCCTTCTCAACCTATCCTTATTGGTGTCGAGTCGCCTTCTTCGTGATAATGATTGTGTTAGCCTTGATGCTAAAGACACTTTATCCGATGTAAGCCCAAGTCCCGCTGTGTGGGTGATACATCGATTTCTTCAATCCTTCCTATGACTTCTCCATATGATGGGCCTAAAGATGCTAATAAGGCTCCTACCTCCTCGAGGGGGAATCCTTCTGAGACTATTGCTGATGTGCATCCTCCCTGTAAGGAGAGTCCGCCGAGTTAGTGATCGATCGTGAGGGCATTATTGATAGTACTTTGGGTGGATTAAATGACATTCCGCCTCTCGTGGCATCTCCTCGACTCCTTTTCCATCGGCTATATTGTGAGTATCTTTCTTTCAATATATTGTGAGTATCTTTTTTTTTATAATATATTATGCTTTGACATTTTTTGTTTTCAGAGTGAGAAGATGAAAGATTTGTCTTTGCCTGTTGAGGCCATGGCTTTGTTTGATGTTCTCCATCCGGATGTCACCCACTCGCCTTATAGTGACCTTGGTTATCCTCCAGGTGGCCAAGGCTTCGAGGAATCATCGGCCATACAACATCTTTCTGATCCTCCATCTCTTGTCTTGTCAAATTCTATGGTGGCGTCTAAAGTGGCTTTTGCCAGAGCTTCCTTCAATCCAAGTGGGGATCTTATTTCGTGGAGGGGTTTTCAGATATCATCTCCTAGTTAGGAAAATCTGGAGCGTCTCCTAGCTCGATTTCCGTAGATACTTGACCGATTGATTATTAAGACAGCTTCCACCCAAACCTTCTTCCTGCACCACGACTTTGCAAGCCTTGTTCTTGGGTTGCACACTCTGCCTTTATATATTCCTTGCGAGCCGAGACTTTGAAGAGGTTTAGTGATGATGTGAATGACCTTGAAGTCGTGGGTGTTGACATGTCTCCTTTTCGTGTTAGGTCGGATCTTCTCAAATCAAGTTTTAATCTTGTTTCACTACGTTCGAGGTTGGTTGCACGTAAGTGTGAAGATGATTCCTTTTCGGTCTTGACTTTTCGAGCTTGATGAAGCCACAAACAAACCGAAGATCCAAATCTCAAGATTTAGAGGACCACTTTTTCGGATCTAAATGCTAAATTTCGTGATGTGGAGTGCCAAATGACGGACTTAGAAGTAACTACCCAACAAGTTAAGGAGCTGAAAGCTGCAAATCTTGAGGTTCGAGATGCGGCCATTGCTGACTTGGAAGCTTTAGCTATGCCTCCTCTTCAGTTTGATATGTCTTGGCCTTTAGATCATAACTTGTTGTAGTAGTTTTTTTTTTTCGATTTTCCGTTTCAGAAACTCATTTACACATGTTTCATTTATCAAAATGTAGTTTCTTCAACCTTGTTGATTGCTTTTAATTTGAATGATTCCTTAAAATTCAATATTTATCATTGAATCTCAAGTTATTCAAATTAATATTACAAGACAACCACAAGTAAATATGAATTTTATCAAAAACATGTATATATAGTTTTCACAAACCAAAACTTGACTTTATACTCTTTTTTCTTAAGAAATTTAAAAATAATATTCAAGTATAAGTGAAAGTTTGTAAATTTATTGATAATAAAATTGCTTTTAACGAAAAGCATAACGTTTCATTAGTAAATCTTGCTTTTGTCGAAGAAAGCATAACGATTGCCACTTTTAGAGGTAAAGTGTAACTTTCTTGCTTTTGTCGAATAAAGCATAAAGTTTGTCACTTTTAAAGATAAAGTGTAACTTTTCGGGGTTGAGGGCTTAAACTCAAAGCCTCACCACTTTTGAAGTTGAAAGTGTAACTGCCGAGGGTCATTAATCGTGTTCCTCGATCACTTTTGAAGTTTGAAAGTGTAACTTCCAAGGGTCAGATTTAGTCGTGCCTCGATTACTTTTGAAGTTGAAAGTATAACTTTTTGTGATGCTCTTCTCATGTGTAATATTTCTTTACCCACTTCAAGTTCAATGGGCCTGAGACAGCATCTGATCCCACACGAGATATCTTGCAATACCCACTTTTAGAGATCTCTCGCACCTATATGGGCCTTCCCATTTGGGGTAAAATTTGGTGGTTGGGGTCCCCCTCACGACTTGAGTTACTGCTTTTGAGTACCAGTCCCCACCAAAATTCGCGTCGTGGTACTATCATGCAGTATTGTATTGTCGTCATAGCCTTTCATGGTACTTGCTTCAAGCTTTTCTTTAGCCTTATCTCGAAAGTCAACTAAGCCTCTGTATCACTGGTCGGTTTTTCTTCCTCAACTAAGCTTCAAGTCTCATTCGAGCCGAAGGTATTTCTATTTCAATGAGCAAAATAAATTTTTCTTCACCATAAACCAAAGCATATGGGGTCTCACCAGAAGCTTTCTTTTTTTGAAGTTCGATATGCCCATAACGCTATCGGTAATTATTCTCGCCCATGTCTTCTGATGATCGCTCAGGGTTTTGATAAAATTTTTATCAAGGTTTTGTTTGTAGCCTTTGCTTGTCCGTCATTTTCGGGTAATATGGTGATGACTTGTAATGTTTCACCTCAGATATCTTTCCATCGATTTTGACATCCCTATTGATGAAGGGAGTTTCATTATCGATAAAAAATTATCTTCGATTTCAAACGAAGAAATGATGTGCTCCTTGATAAAATTGGCCACCGCTTGGTCCGTGGCCTTCTTCAAGGGTATTGCCTCCACCCACTTTGTGTACATCTCGGTGGCGCTTAAAATCCATATGTTACCCTTGGAATTAGGGTGAACAGACCTATAAGATCCATTCCCCATGTATGAAAGGGCCATGGTGTTGCCAAGGTTCGCAAATCCACTACGGAGCATGGATCAAGTTTCCATGTATTTGACAAATGTGGCACTTTTTAACAAATTCTAGACTATCTCCCTCCATCTTTGGCCAAGAGTAACCATGATCGATAAGTTGTTTGTACAACTTGCTCCCCTCGTGTTCATCCTCGTGCATTGGTAAACCAAATCTTTGGCTTCACCTAGTTCCAGACACCGTAGGGGCTTGCCATTGAATCCCCTTCTAAACAATTCTCCATTCTGCAAGAAGAAACGTTGTGACTTCCTCTTGATTATAATTGCGTCCTTCTTTTTGGACAGAAGAGTCCCGCTTTGCAAGAACTCCACATAAGGGATTCGCCAATCCACTATATCTTCAATGAAGGCGCATTCATCCTCCCTGTGGTATTCTTGGCATGAAACACATCAAGCGTTATAGGGCATCCGCTTCCTTCTTCATTTCAGCTAATAATACCTTTGACGCAAGCAGCCTCACGATATGAAGCTTCCTATGTTCGCTTATCCATAGCTTCTCGCCATGCACCACAGAAGACTCTATCTCGCTTCTCGCCTCCCCCTAAGCATCGTGTCAACACACCATCCGCTTCTTTGTGATACAAGACACCTTTTGATGATGTCAGATTTCAGAATTTTACTTGTAGGTATTGTTCCTCCTTTGTTTTCAATTGATTGGAGATGTCGACGCCAATCATCTATTATGCCTTTGGGGAACAAATTTAGCACCGTCGTGGTTGGGAGGGTTCTCTTCATTACCTTTACATCCAAATTCTCACCTTGGACATAGACTCGAGATGCTATCGCTTTGCTGCTAGTGCATCAAAGTTGTTTATTCCATCCTCTTCGCACATATTCAATCACCACCTTCTTGAAAGCCTCCATCACCTTTTGTGCTACAGCCGATATAGGCGCCAAGATAGGTTCCTTCACTCCAAATTGGCCTCTTATCTGTCATTTGCCTATGAGGTTTGAATCTCCCTTTACTTTAAGATATTTGGCTCCCAATTCTTGAGTCGCCAACAATCCTAGTATGAACGCCTCATATTCTCGCTTTCATTGTTTGTGCAAGGAAATCCAATTTGTATGATAAGGCCACTTCATTTCCTTCTTTAGTGGTCAACACCACTCCCGCTCCGCCTTTACCTTCTCGCGATGATCCATCAAAAGCCAAACTCCACCATTCTGGGTCCTCATTTTTCAACTCGATTGATTCTACTTCTTCACCCGGAAGATCCTCAGAAGGGGGTTCATATTCTCCATTTGGAAATTGAGCCAGTAGGTCTGCCAAGGCTTGACATCGATCGCTTTCTGTTACACATTTGATGTCGTACTCAAAGAATCATCATCCATCTGGCAGGTCTTCCTACTAATGCTGGCTTAGTTAATAGGTATCTGATTGGATCAGTTTTTGTTGCAAGCTTTATTTCGTGTGCTAAAAAATAATGCCGCATTTTCTGCGCAATGAATACCAATGCTAGACAATGCCTCTCCACTTGTGAATACCTGGTTTCCGGTCCTCGGATTATCCGGCTAATGTAATATACAGGTTTCTCTTCTCCGTCCACCTCCTGCGTGATCAATCCACCTATGGACTTCTTGGTAGATGTGATGTATAACTGCAACGGTATTCCTCTTTGTGGCACTACCATTGTTTGTGCTGAAGCCAAAATTCTTTTCACCTTCTCAAACGCCTGTTGTTGGTCTTGCCCCCAGTCCCATTGTGCCTTTCCTTTTAGCAATTTTCCAAAAGGTTCTGTGACTTCGGCTAATGCTGGCATGAATCTTTTCATGTATGAAACTTTCCCTAGAAAGCTCTTCAACTGCTTCGCATTTTGGTGGGGCATCTCTGTGATTGCTTTCGCTTGCTTGGGTCCACCTCTAAGCCTCTATCAGGCACCAAGAAGCCCAAGAATTTTCCAAATTGGCCATCCCAAAGGCGCACTTCTTCTGATTCATCCTCAACTTATACCTTCTAAGACCGCTCGAACACTTTCCTCGTGTCCTCCATACGAAGTTATCGCCTTCTTGGATTTCACTACTATGTCATCTACGTAGTCCTCCACTATATCATGAATCGTGTCATGAAATATGGCGTGCATTGCCCTTTGATAAGTTGCCCTCAAGATTCTTCAACCCGAATGGCATTACTACATAGTAGAAATTCCCAAACCGGGTACGAAAAGGTCATTAACTCTCGTGATCTTCTACTTGGACATCTTTATCCGATCAGAACCCACAAACCCGCCCCATGAATGACATCATCTCATGATTAGCCGTTGCATCTACCAAAGTGTCTATGTTGGGTAATGGGTACATGTCCTTTGGGCATGCCTTGTTCAAATCTCTCAAATCCACACATATTCGTAGAATGTCCATTTGACTTCTTTACCTGCATAATGTCGGATAGCCATATCGATGTTAAATTGGCTTGATGAACCCTACTTCCAGCAACTTCTTGATTTCTTCCTTTATTTGAGTTTCTACTTCGGATGCATAGTTGCGAGGTGCTTGCTTTACTGGCTTCGTTCCCGGACTTATGTTTAGATTGTGCTCCACAAGATCTTTGTCAATTCCGGGCATCTCGTCGTAATTCCAAGCAAAGACATCCCTATATTCTCGCAATATTTGTACGAGCTTCTCCTTCTGCTTAGCATCCAACTCCTTGTTGACATAAGTCGGTCTTGGCGTTCCTTCCTCCTCTCATTGCCAAATTAACTTCCTCTAATTCATTTTGTTGAGGTTTCGCCTCTCCTCGAAGCATTCTCGAGCCGGTTCTACCTTCATTGTACAACTTCTTCTTCTTCATTATTCTTTGGAGTGGGGACACCTCCCGAGTCGTTGGGTTCACACACTTCCAAGGGCTCTTCCCCTCAGATCGTCACAATCGAAACACCACCTTTCCGTCGGTTTAAACACCCTCTCCCATTTTGTCTTCTAGCCCTCCTCAGATTGTGCCATCCGCTTGACATTTATTATATTTCTGGCATCTTCAGGATCTGCTGGCCTTTTCTTTTCTTCTCTTCCTTCTTCCACCGGCTTCTTGTTTTAGAACATTCTCCGCGTTCGAGGTCTTCTTCTTTTTTTTTCTCGCAGTACGAACTTATCTTCCTCGCACTTCCTCCCAAATTGCTAGTCTTAGGGAATCGTGTCTTGCAACTGTTCTCTCCCTCTTCAAATGACATCATCAAAGAAAGTTGCTTCAGTGATGTGTGCCTCCTCTGGTCCAAAGGGATTTCGAGTTGCTGGTACCTTCACTTCTCTCCCTTTCCAAATAGCTTTAAGGCATTGATGAAAGACCGAGGGTACCACCCCGTAGTCATTTTGCCAAACCCTTCCCAGCAAGACATGATATGATGCATCCACCTCGGCAACATGGAACATTATAGGCCCTCGAATCTTCCCAACTTGCATGTCCACCTTAACGTGTCCTAGGGTTCTCGTGCTTTGATTGGCGAATCCGGTAATGTTCATTTGTTCCTTCACAATCTTCTTCTCTGGCGTGCAGCTAACTGCTTTGAACACGGTGTAGGGCATAATATTTACTGGACGCTCCATTGTCAATAAATGCCCTCCAAGACCTCAATGCCGCTGATTATTCGCATCACATACAACTACTGTTATCTGGGTATCTTATCTCTATCGCCTTTAGAGAAAGATATCGTATTTTCTTCTTCCTCCATCGTCTTCATAAATCCTTTGCTTATGGCCATACAAGTCTCCTGCGTTTCGCCACCCTTGATAATTGCCTCGTTGCCTCAATCCTTGCTTCCTCGCCAATCCTATCGATCAAAAAATTTCGAACTTGGCTCCGCTTCATCAATGCCGCCACACCGCAGTCTGGATCACACTCCTCCTTTTCTTCCATCATCATCTCCACTTCGGGCCTATGTTGTGAATAATAAAGTGTTGCGTTTACGAAAGTAGTATGCACACAAACCCGATCATGTTTGATGATAAAGCATATACTTTGTAACAATCTTATTCATTTATTAATAAAAGTATTAATTTATTAAAGGCTTTTAATTATCTACGTGATCTTTGTTTTATAATATGTGATAAACCCATAGTTTTAAGCAATGCTTTTAGAATAATGATGATGATCATTCTAATGAGATCTAAATTCTTAGAAAGCTTAAAACTAAAATAGTTCCCAATCATTGGATTACTAAATTGGGGATTAGTGAATCCGGATAGATTGGTACATCGTTGCTTTTTGCTTTCATTGGATGAGGATGATTGATCTCATGATCATTTGTGTGGAGACACTAAAAGCAAGTATGTAGGTGCTTATTAGAGAATAAGTTCACCGAGCGTTGGCTCGCTAAGGGATACCTAATGGAGTTTTACTTGCTGTCGATAGGAATTCTGTAGTGATAGTAGTCTGAAGTGATCCTTGGACTTGAGATCATCATAGTATCTTGTGTATGATGAGTTATACTTTGACTTATTCCTTAAGACCCTTAGGGTATATCAAAGGGTATGCTTGGGTATAATAAGTTGTACATGGAGATAATGTATGATCGATAAAGAATCTACCACTTCTATTAAAGAAGAAATGTCCTATGTGATTCGATAAATGACAACCCAGTGAGTCCTTGGCGGCGAGAATGAAATTAGAAAGGAGTTTCTAATTTGCATTATTTGGAGTTGTGCATTTAAGAGTCGAAATACATATAATTAAATAAAATAAGACTTGACAGTAATTCCATGTCTTATATTTAATTGGGACATTGTATGGTGGAAGGATTGAATTGTATGGCAACTATTTACTCAAAGGTTTTTTTATGATTAATGTTAAAATCTATATTATCTGGAAAGTCGTTGATCGCTAAGTAGGCTTATCCCTATTGTAGAATAAATATTATTTATTTAAATAAATTAATTGTTTAATTTATTTATTTAAATAAGATTAGAATTGTTCTAATTGATTTATTCACAACCTAGGTTTAATATGGAGAACCTAAAGGGTCACACCATAAAAGGAAGAATAATTATTTAAGAAGTTAATGGCATAATCGTAATAATATATTATGTATATTTAATTTAATCTATGGTGATAGAATAAATTAAATAGCTTAATATTATTATTTAATATTTTAGAAATATTAAATATAAATTAATAAGAGAGTCTTATTAATATTATTACAATTATTATTATTATTTTAATTTCTAAAAGAGTTTAGAAATTAATTTAATATAAAATACTCTCATTTATTCCTAATAGGATTAGGAGGAAAAATTAGTTAAAGGAGTTTAATTAATTATCCCTAATAAGATTAGGGAGCCCATTTAATTAAAAGAGTTTAATTAAATAATACCTTATTTTATTAAATAAGGTTACCTGATATCTTTATAAGAGGAGTCTTATATCAGATATCAAAATGTACGTAATAATTCCAATTTGTGGGAGAGTACGCCTTTCCTATAGAGATAGAAAACTAGGGTTTGAGCCAAATACCCATCTTCTTGAATTCTTATTATTCCTTGGTGGATCACCTCTGAGAGGCCAAACACTTGGGTGGCTAACGTTGATCGAAAGGAAGGAACCAAACTGGTGAATTCAAGTTGAGCGAAAGGATTTGGAGGTGAACTTGTACTGAGGAAGCTTCGATCTTCAAGGGTATAATTTTATTCTTTATCTTTTCGTTTAATTAATAATTGTGCATAAAGGGTGATCCGGGTATATGGTTTGTAAAATTTTTTTAAACTCTGATTTATCACGTTTTCGCTTATTTATGCAATTTGATTGCGTTCTTGAATATAACAAACCAAACAGTGGCATCAGAGCCAAACCTTTATGCTAATTATTAATTATTTTAATTTGATATGTGTTTAGAACAATTTTATTGGGCATAATTTTGTTGTATAAATTTTTTTTTAAAAAAAAAAAAAATGTGATGACATCCTGTTAGAATGACTTGATCATTATTTTTTTTATGGGCCACGTGAATTACCAAGGTACTGCATTCCATGTGGTCCTGCACGAAAAAAAAACGTGTAAATAAGTGGTAGCGCACGGAAATCGAGGATTTAAGTTAACAGGAAATCATATGTATTATGCACGGATCACTTGTACGCATTATTTATGCACGGATCACGGAGCTTCTTTTTTTTTTTTGATTTTGGTAATCACATTTTAAAGGACACGGTTTTTTATATATAATATATATATATTGGTTATTATATTATATATATATAATAGTTATATATATATATTATATATATATATATATTATTCTTAATTATTTTATAATTAAAATAAAATGTTTATTTTAATTTTAAAATAAAAAGTTTATTTTAATTTTAAAATAAAAAGATTTATTTTAATTTTAAAATTAAATTTCATGCTAACTAATTAGAGTTGGAATTGGATTCCATGATAACTAATTGGAGTTGAAATTGGATTCCATATTTCCTTAAATAAAGGAGTTTATTTAGATATGAAATATGATTTCATATTATTCAAGATAAAGGAGTTTATTTGTGAATAGGAAAAGAGAATCCTAGTTTTCTTAAATAAAGGAGTTTATTTAAATATGAAATAAGATTTCATATTATTCAAAATAAAGGAGTTTATTTGTGAATAGGAAAGATAATCCGTGTTTCCTTTAATAATTTTATTTTTTTATTACATGGAATTGGATTCCATAATTAATTAAAATAAATGAGTTTATTTTGATTAAAGATTTTGATTAAAATAATATAGTTTATTTTATTCAAAATTGGATAAATTAAAATAAAATAGTTTTATTTTGATTTAAATTTGGATTAAAATAAAGGAGTTTATTTTGATTCAAAATTAGATTTTATACTAACTAAATTTGCTATTAAATGATATCAATATATATATATTAAATGTTTATTATTCATATGATGAATGTTATTTATTGATGCATATGATGATGTGTATGATAATAAATGGGATTGATTATGGATATCATTGACCCGATGTGATTGGATTTTATTTTAGTTGGATGCATGAATGTATGAGTTTTATTAAATGGGGTCTGCAGTGCCTGCGTCTTCTCTAATTTTTCTTAATGTAAATTCTATTCCCCTCCTATGTACTTCCCTTGATCACGATCAAGGTTTCTATTTATTTTAAATAGTTTTGTAATAGGAATAGTTAGAATTAATTTTGAAAAATTGGAGAGCAAGGAGCAAGGAGCGCTTGAAGATCCGTCTATAATGGAGCCCGGGTTTAAATGTAATAGTTATATTTAAATATTATTTCTTGCACCTATGGTTTGACCTTTTGGTTCACTTGGTGGCTCTAGTGAACCAAACTAGAATAAAAAGTCCATAATCAATCCGGGTAGAATATAGTATTCTATATGTGCATGCTTATACTATATATATTATATATTATGCAAACATGCTTCGTATGTTCATTAATATGACGCGTATTTTATATATATATAATGCATGCTGCTAAGCAAGATGAGACAAATTAATAACAAACCCTCAATTTTATATATTAAGTCCTAAGCGTTCAAAGATATTTGGAATATCGAGCGTCGCCTTCTAACATAAAATTAATAGAGTATTAAATATTTCATATGAGTTTGTTGTGTCACCACAAGGCAAGTATTAAGTATTTAAGATGTTAATTTATCACATTTGATGCTTATAAAGAAAATTGAACAATATTGTTTTGTTGTGTCACCACAAGGATGATATTTTTCTTTTTTTGAATATATGGAGTGCTAGGTCGGACTTAACTTGGATAATTTTGATTCGGATGTGCCACCACTTGATCAAAATAATCTAAGAGGCAAAAGAAAAGGAGTTGCATAGTTGATGTAATTGACAAAAGTTGTCTACCTATTTATTTATATATAGTTTGTTGTGTCACCACAAGGCTATATACATTTGAAATGAGATCCTTATTCTCACTAGCAAATCTTTAATTAGATTTTGCCGAACTATATAAGTGAGGGTAATATAGTTTGAAGAAAATAGTGGGAGATACCAATTTAAAACAAGACCTAATTTATTTTGGTAATTAATAAAAGAATGTATGCTAAAATGTTGTTAAATACAAATTCATTTACAAAATTTTACAATGTCTTAATTACTATCACTGCGAAACATATTAGATGTTATTTAACTGGACCGTATTAAATGGATTGGTTAAGGAATATGAGAATAGTTCTCATGGTGAAAAAGCTATCTTATGTCCTTAATACGTCTATCCTCGCAATGGTTGCGACAATACCTCTAAGGAAGAGATTGCTACTTTTTAGAAAGTGGCAAAATGATGCACAATGGCTCGATGCATCATGCTCGCATCCATGAGTAATGAGCTTCAAATACGTCGATGAAACTATGGATGCTCTACCATATTCCTACACATCAGTAGTTGATGGTGAGGAAAGTAGGGCCGATAGATATCGAGATATCTAAGGAGCTCTTCCGATCTAGAATGGATGATGGCACTATAGTACAGACAAAAAAGTTCTTAACATAATCAATTTGATTGATCGATTAGATACAACCGGTTTTGTCGTGGATGGAGAGTTGAGCCAAGATTTGATCTTGCCCTCACTCCTGGACTCCTTTCACAATTGTTGTGAATTTTTCATATGAACAAGCTAGATATCGACCTCATTGATTTGCTTAATATATTAAAAATGATGAGAGTCACTTTCCAACCAAGAAAGATCAAGTCTTCTTGGTAGGGGCCAAAGGATCTTACGAAAGAAGAACGATTCAAAGAAGGTAAATAGAAAGGCAAAACAAAGGATAATAAGAACAAAACGATCACGGATAGCAAAGGAGTTTGCTTCCACCGCAATAAGCTTTGGACCTTTGGAAAGAAATCTGCGAGAAGGATCTTGCAGAGGCTAACCAAAGAAGCTTAGTGAAGTTTGGGTTACAATCGCTTTTTGTTCATGATTGAAATAAATTTTCTTTAAGTCAAGGTTCTACTTGGGTATTGGATACTGACTTTGGTTATCATAAATATAGATTTATGAAAGGACCAAGCGAGTAGAAAGCTAAACAAATATAAGTAATCCTATGTGTGGGAAATGAAGCAAAGGTTGCAACATTAGCCATAGAAACTTATAGTTTAGCACTGCCTACGGGCAAATCTATTAAGTTAATAAGTTGTTATTGTATTCCAGTTCTCGTTAAAAATATTATTTCCATTTTATTGTTGGACAATGAAATTTTTGGTATTATAATTAAGAACAATTGTTGTTCTATTTATAATAATAATATTTTGTATAGAACTGAAATATTACTTAATGGATTTTGTATACTTGATTTACGTGAAAAATATATTTTGCAAATTGAACAAATTAGTATAAGAAAAGGAGATGATCATTCAAAGAGTTGAATGTGTGTATTTGTTGAAATACAAGTATGAATTATTTGAAAGGTTCAAAGAATTCAGAAGTGAAATAAATTGACAATGTATTAAGATTCTTTGATTAGATCAAGGAATAAATACTCGTGCAATAAGTTTCTAGATCATCTTAAATGGTTTTCTCATAATGGACGCCTCCTGATACGTAATAATTGATTGATGTATTTGAATGAAAAATCGTATCTTGTTGGACATGGTGCGGTCCATAATGATTTTACCGACATTTCAGTATCCTTTTAGGGTCATGTCCTAGAAATGGCTGTATATCTACGGAAAAGGTAACCTCAAAATCCTATTGAAGACTCCATAAAAGTTATGGACGGGGAGGATTCTAATCTTAAGTATGTTAAGTTAAGGGGTTGTCCAACTTATGTGAAAATGTTTCAAAGGATAAGCTTGGGACAAGATTTGACAAGTACAATTTGTGGGACATCCTAAAGTAAGTTTAGGGTATATGTTCTATAATCCTACTTAGCAAAAGGTGTTTGTTGCGAAACACACTGCCTTCTAAGATAAAGGTGTTTATCATTAAAAGGGGCTAGTGGGAGGATAATAGATCTTGAAGAGTTCAAGAACCACAAAATACTATAAGTCAAATAAGAGGAACCTGTAGATAGACCTATTATACCACAAATCCGAATCGTAAATCGAAATAATCATCAAGATACAGGAGGTATGGATTCATCATAGATGATGATGATGAGGTACACATCATAGAAGATGATGATCCAATTACATACGATGAGGTAAGAGTTCTAGTGTGTACAAAAATGACAGTGGGAGCGCCGTGACATTCCTAATATTATATGTTGATATACTACGGATAAGGAATGACATATCAATGCTACAATCAGAAAAGATAAAGTTGTCTAAACATTCCTCCATGAATGATTTGGAAGAGTATCTTAATTGGGGATATAAATCTATATTGATAGATTTAAGAGGATGCTCGACTTAACCCAAGGAACGTATATTCATTTGATGCTAAAGTCATTTAGCATGGCAAACTCCAAGAGATGTCTCATGTCGATGAGCTATGGAGTGTATCTCTCTTAATAGTCCCCACAGACTCTTGAAAAGAGAGGTCGCATGAGTGACAATCATGTATGCAATGAAATGTACGAGACCTGATGTTGATCAGTCATATTATGGAGAAGTTCACTATGAGTCAGTGAAAAACATCTTAAAGTGCTTAACCGGGACTAAGGATGTGATCATATTCATGGTGGGTCTAAATTAAAACTAGAGGGCTTAACAGACTCAAGTTTTTCAGATAGACCAAGACGACAGAAAAATCCACTTTAAGGTAAAGGGTTACCTTGAACAGTGGTACAGTGAATTGGAAAGGTTCCAAACAGCAAAGAGTTGCTGGTTTAGTGATAAAGACAAAGTATATAGCTATAAATGAAGCTACAAGTTGATTGTTTGGATTAAAAGTTCATTACAGAACTAGGAATAGTTCCTAAGTCTCATCTTGGATCTAAACATGTGTTGTGGCACTTTCATTTGATTACAAGAATCATTGAAAGATGCGAAATCACTATAGAGATGGTGGACTCTCAAGAACAACATTACATATCCATTAACTAAAGCTTATCCAACAGCGGGATAATCGCCACTTAGAAGAAGAAGAGTATAAGATCTGATGGCGATTGACTTTAGTGCAAGTGGGAGATTGAAAGTAGTATGCACACAAGCCAATCATGTTTGATGATAAAGCATATACTTTTTAACAATCTTATTCATTTATTAATAAAAGTATTAATTTATTAAAGGCTTTTAATTATCTACATGATCTTTGTTTTATAATATGTGATAAACCCATAGTTTTAAGCAATGCTTTTAGAATAATGATGATGATCATTCTAATGAGATCTAAATTCTTAGAAAGCTTAAAACTAAAATAGTTCCCAATCATTGGATTACTAAATTGGGGATTAGTGAATCCGGATAGATTGGTACATACGTTAACTTTTCATTGGATGAGGATGATTGATCTCATGATCATTTGTGTGGAGACACTAAAGCAAGTATGTAGGTGCTTATTAGAGAATAAGTTCAATGAGCGTTGGCTCGCTAAGGGATACCTAATGGAGTTTTACTTGCTGTCAATAGGAATTCTGTAGTGATAGTAGTACAAGTGATCCTTGGACTTGAGATCATCATAGTATCTTGTGTATGATGAGTTATACTTTGACTTATTCCTTAAGACCCTTAGGGTATATCAAAGGGTATGCTTGGGTATAATAAGTTATACATGGAGATAATGTATGATCAATAAAGAATCTACCACTTCTATTAAAGAAGAGAAATGTCCTATGTGATTCGATAAATGACAACCCAAAGAGTCCTTGGCAAGCGAGAATGAAATTAGAAAGGAGTTTCTAATTTGCATTATTTGAGTTGTGCATTTAAGAGTCGAAATACATATAATTAAATAAAATAAGACTTGTGATGAATTCCATGTCTTATATTTAATTGGGACATTGTATGGTGGAAGAAGATTGAATTGTCTGAGTAACTATTTACTCAAAGGTTCTTTTATGATTAATGTTGAAATCTATATTATCCGGAAAGTCGTTGATCGCTAGGAGGCTTATCCCTATTGTAGAATAAATATTATTTATTTAAATAAATTAATTGTTTAATTTATTTATTTAAATAAGATTAGAATTGTTCTAATTGATTTATTCATAACTTAGGTTTAATATGGAGAACCTAAAGGGTCACACCATAAAAGGAAGAATAATTATTTAAGAAGTTAATGGCATAATCGTAATAATATAAAGTTATGTATATTTAATTTAATCTATGGTGATAGAATAAATTAAATAGCTTAATATTTATTATTTAATATTTTAGAAATATTAAATATAAATTAATAAGAGGAGTCTTATTAATATTATTACAATTATTATTATTATTTTAATTTCTAAAAGAGTTTAGAAATTAATTTAATATAAGTACTCTTATTTATTCCTAATAGGATTAGGAGGGAAAATTAGTTAAAGGAGTTTAATTAATTATCCCTAATAAGATTAGGGAGCCCATTTAATTAAAAGAGTTTAATTAAATAATACCTTATTTTATTAAATAAGGTTACCTGATATCTTTATAAGAGGAGTCTTATATCAGATATCAAAATGTACGTAATAATTCCAATTTGTGGGAGAGTACGCCTTTTCTATAGAGATAGAAAACTAGGGTTTGAGCCAAATACCCATCTTCTTGAATTCTTATTATTACTTGGTGGATCATCTCTAGAGGCCAAACACTTGGGTGGCTAACGTTGATCAAAGGAAGGAACCAAACCCGGTGAATTCAAGTTGAACGCGAAAGGATTTGGAGGTGAACTTGTACCTGAGGAAGCTCGATCTTCAAGGGTATAATTTTATTCTTTATCTTTTCGTTTAATTAATAATTGTGCATAAAGGGTGATCCGGGTATATGGTTTGTAAAATTTTTTTAAACTCTGATTTATCACGTTTCCGCTTATTTATGCAATTTGATTGCGTTCTTGAATATAACAAACCAAACAGTTTCCTTCCCTTTGTGGTTTGGCAGCGGCTTGTCATGAACACTACTTTCTTTTCCAAGTTCAATCTCCCCATTTGCCAGCTCTTCGTGGAATATCCTCCGCAGGCTATAACAATCCATCGTTGAGTGTCCCGCGTATTGGTGGAATACACAGAAGTCTGGTCTTCTCTTTATTTCTTCCGTCACTGCAAATCTAGGCCTTGGGGGTTTCACCACTCCATGTTCAACCCATTATTCATACAAACCCCTGAATGCTTTCTCACTACATGTGATAGCCTCCGGGACTGACTTTCTTGCATATTTGTCTCGGGCTTTCCTCGCTTACATCAAAATTTTTCTCGTGTTTCTCCTTTCTTGCCCCTTGTGGTTTTGGTGAGAGTCGCCCAAAGCCACGATTGTTGTCCTCTTGCCCTTCCATGTAACAAATCGCATGGTTAGTGGGCGATGTCACGATTCCTCCCAAGTCTTGTGCAAAAAGATGAGAGGGTCGCGAAGGAATCACAAGCCTTGGTGATGAGGTGGGGCTTGAAAGAATCCAAGGCACCATTGTTGCAAATGCTGGCTCAGGACTTTTCTTAAATCGGTACTGCGCACTTTTGTGCCTGGGCCCTGAACCTGTCAACATAATTAGACAACTCCTCATTCGGTTTCTGCTTGAACCGCATAAGCTCCACAATGGTTACTGTTTACATTACGTAGAAAAATTTCTTGAAAAATTATAATTTTAAGTCATCCCAATCATGGATGACCCTTCTCCAAATTGTAGTACCAACTAAAGGCATTATCCACAAAGTCTTGTTGAATTCTGCATCAACAAGTTGTGGTTGTTCACTTACATATATCAAGAAGCCACGGAGACATTGACTTACAAACTGCAATATGTTCCCTAGCATTTCCTTTTTCCCCGTTGTATTTTGGAAATTGCGGGGTGCTCAATATACCTTGTTGGGTAAGGTTGCCTCCGAATGTATGCGGGGTAAGGAGGAGTAAAGTCCAACTCAGAGGTCGAGATGTCTGTCTGCGAAGTTGATTGATCACGTCAATCATATCATCCTTCGTCACATCACGGCTCTTGTAGCGTGAACTCTCCGGGGTGTTGTGATATACTTTCAGATCGGCGGTGTGTATGGTAGAGAAATTGGTTGATGGACACTTGCATCATGAACAATACCGCACCGGTGGAAGTTCTTTGGCTCATTCATTTGGACATTGCTTGGAATGGTTGGCATTTGCACTGTGAAAATGATGGAATAGTAGTGAGATGATGTTTGCACGAGGTTGGCTTGCTTCCATCCTAGGTTGTGTACGTCACCACTGCTACGGGCTTCAAGTTGATTATTGGAACCAATTGACTTTCCGTTAATGGAGGTACAATGTGGTTCTCTTTGTTGTTGCTACCATTATTGTTGTCTTCCACACCTGCTTGTTCCCCATGCAAACTTCCTGGGAACATGGCCTTGAAAGTGGGAATCTGCATCAACTGCTGGCGGAAATTCCCCATCTCCTCTTGCTTCCTCTGCATTTCCAGCATCATGGCCATCATCATTCCTTGCCCTTCTCGTGCTTCCTTCAATGCCTTGAGCATCTCCAGTTGCACATCATTCGTCGGGTCTCCACCTGCATCCTCGCCTTGCCTTCTTGCGTTGGTTTGTTGTTGATTGGCCATATGTGGTGATGTCGAACTTCCTTCTGAAGCGTCTTCAATAAGTGGTTGGTCAAAATCCAGGTTTGCGCCTTGGAAAGCTTGAGTGGCTTGCCTTGGAACTGGATCCGGTGAGGTAATGCTGTTTGTTGGTGAAGCAGCTCTTCCTGTAGTTCTCCCACTTCGAGTTGTGGGCATACCCTTCACGAATTCTACACCTCCCCAGCAGAGTCGCCAAAGAAATGTGGGCAAGGAAATCGTACCTTGCTAGGGTTAGGATTTTTTGTTGGCCGAGGAGGAGAGAAATCCAAGAAAAGTACGGAATTGATTGATTGATTGAAGATGGGAGAACGACAGGTGGGCGATTACTCCAATGACGCGTGGCAGAACCCCTAGAATCCGGGAACCGTGTTAGGGTAACAGGGATTCCAAGAGCCTTCTTGAGTCCTTCAAGTTGAGAGAATGTCCAAACCCCTTTGGTGCTTTTAGGTGGAATCTCCAATCCTTTAAGTCACCAAAAGGGTCCCTTTGATCTTCCAAGAGTCCAAGTCTTCAGTCTCCAGAGAAGTCCCCTTCCAAATGGAATGGAAGGGGTATTTATTGGGTTTTCTGGAAAGTAGTCATGTGCAAGGCACATGCCTTCAGGGAAATTCCAGAAATACCCTTTAGTCCTTCGAGTAATGCCCATATTGCCCTGTCCTTCTAGCCACCAATCCAATCCCTCAATCAATTCCCGAAACGAGCCGCCTCCATGAGTCTTCTGCCTCGGGACACGTGGAGGCTTTTCGCAGGTCTCACACATTTATTTCTGACTTTTCCATCTTTATTTCATTAGGTTATGCGAACCCTAATTTGCACCCTTAATGAAGTCGTGGAACCCTAATTGCGCATTCAATTCAATTAGGTCATGTGAACCCTAATTTGTACATGGACTCATAGTACTATAAGGAATTGTACGGTTCGATTCCCTCACTTAAGAGGAATATCTCCATAGCCTTGCAGCGTCTTAAGTATGACAAAATTTATATTCTTACAATTGATATTTATATAAATATTTTCAATAGATCACTACGATTTTCAAATCCGGTTCGGATGATTCCTCTTTTTGGAGGAATATCTCAGTGTCGTTTTGAACTATCAAGTGTTGTATCTATTTTACGATATTTATATAAATAATATCAATAAATGGTTACTGAAGACTATAAGGAATCGTACAGTTCGAATTCCTCTCTGTAGAGGTGTATCTTCGTAGCTTTACGGCGACCAAGTATCATTTTATTTGATAAATAGTTGAAATATAGATATATAGAATTGTGTATAACAATGTATATTCGTATATCTATAAATATAAATAAGCAAGAGATAATTCAAATAAAGTAAATCAAACAACTTATCTCAATATGCTTAGATCAATTTCCTCTTCTCAAATGATTAGAACTTTGATAAGAAGAGAGAGAAAGCTTTTTAGAGAGAGAGTATGTAGGAGAGAAATAAGCTTTTCTTTTCAAGTGAATTGACAAATTAAAAATGAAAGAAAGGCCTCCTATTTATAGTTTTTTGAAGTCGAGGGCAAAAAGATAATTTGTGAAAATAGATTTTGAATGCATGGTAAAAATTCAAGTTCCATAAATTATTATTTTTTTTAGTTCTACAAAAAATAAATAAATAATAATTCAGGGTCCAAATTTTGGACCTGTCCGGGAGTCCGGACAGGATCCATTGTGTATATATATATATATTAAACACACACACACACACACACACACACACACACACACACAACACATATATATATATATATATATATATATATATATATATATACAAGTCCCAATTTTGAAATAACTTAAAATAATTTTGAAATCTTTAAATAATAAAATTATTTTGAGAATAAATAGAAAATGCCCACATGTCAAAAATGATTCAATCAAAATCTCCATCTTCTTTTCAAATTCGGTCAAACAAGCATTTGATGATCAACATATGATTTTTAATTTGTCCCAAAATGCATGACCCAATTCATTTCCAGCATATTAGCAAGCATTGTCCCAATATAACTAACCCATTTGTTTTAACACTTTTAAAAATTAAGATCAAGAAAATCAATTAAATAAGATTTAGAAAATATTTTTGGTCAAAGTAAATAAGACAAATAAAATAATTATAATAAAAAATCATATGGAGAGGATTCTACCCTTTTAATTAATTTATTTACTAATTATTGTTATCATCAAAATAAAACTAAAAGTTAGAGACCCAATAACCACCAACTTTGCTTTCATTCTCGTTCTTCCTCTTATTCTGTTCTTGAATATATTTCGTCAAGGCATCGCTTCCACCCTCTACGATGATTGCATTTTCAAGTACTGCTGCAAATGTATTTAGCTGGAACATCGAGACCTTACTATACAACCAGGGCTTCAGTCCCTGCTCAAACCAACTCGCCTTATGTTCATCCGTGTTAACCTGGTATGACGCAAACCTCGCTAGCTCATTGAATTTTGTGGCATACTATGGCATTGGCATGGTACCTTGCTTCAGTTCTAAAAATTGAACCTCCATCTAGTTCCGCGAGCTTATTGGGAAATACATCTCGAAGAACATCTCTTTAAATCTATTCCACGGTATGATTCCCTGTCCTACTCTGATCCTATTTGCCTACCACAAGTAACTGGCTTCCGACTTTATCATGAACGTTGCGAAGATAGTTTTCTGATCGTCATTAACTCTAGCAACATCGAACACTTTCTCCATTTCCATGACCTAGGTTTGATCTTCAACTGGATTCACGGACCCTTGAAACTCTGGCGGTCCAACCGCTTTGAAATCTTTGAATGTTGTAGCTTGAGCTTGAGACTAATTCGCAAGTGCTCCAGTTAATAAGGTCACAACTGTTGTACTGGATAAGCGTTTGCCTCATTATTGTTATTTGTAGATCCCTCTTCAGTTTGCTGACATGTTTGGCGTCTTCTTAGCGACATCTTTCTGTTTAACATATACACTTATTAGATCCTTACTCAATTTCTTAAGTATTCAAGATAATTTAAAATTCCATCATCAATATTTTATCCCTATAACACCAATCAATAATTGTTTCAAACCAACAAATTATTTATGCACTACGGACCAAAGATATTCGTTTGTATCACCAGTGGTCATGATCATGACAAACA
Source organism: Panax quinquefolius (assembly GCA_020205615.1). Classification (NCBI taxonomy): domain Eukaryota; kingdom Viridiplantae; phylum Streptophyta; class Magnoliopsida; order Apiales; family Araliaceae; genus Panax; species Panax quinquefolius. The sequence goes on from CM035155.1 coordinate 132,612,176, forward strand.
CATGTCCATCTATGCACTACGGGCCAAAGAGGACTTTCACCACAAAACTTTATCTGTAACATTAAAGGTCATTGTTATACAAATACACAATTCCTGGTCATAATCATACCAATCAATAGTCCATCTTTGCACTACGGGCCAAAGATGACTTTCACCACAATAGAAGCATGAGGATGATAACAATGATATAAAAAATGAATCAAGTGAGATCAATGATAAATATCAAAGATTTATAATTTAATTTATCCACAGTTTAAGAATGTCCAAATTATCAACATGAGCACCAATTGTGGAGTAAAATTCAAAAATTATATTTAATATTCAAATTTCAAAGATAATTTGGACAAAGAAAAGAAACTAAATTCTGTCGTGAATAATACTTTGGTATGAATAGTACCCCGAATGAATAAATTAAAATTTAATAAGAAAGTTCAAACCAATATTTTAGTGAAATGATATTAGATGAAGCACAAACTATTAAGAATATTCTACAAATTTCAGGAATTTTTACCATTTAATAATAAGGTTATGGAAATAAATAATAATTTCGTACCATAAATAGAGAAATATGAAAGAAAACGATATTCCTTGACGATTACAAAAGAAATAATATCCAATACGAGTATGAAATAATATACAAAAATGCAAAAGGATTTTCACCCGTCATGCAGTAATTCGCGTAGACATATCATTTCTACAACTTAATAAAAAATGAACACGAAGGGTTATTCATGACCAGGCATGCGGTAATCTGCGTAGACATTTTATACCCACAAATTAATAAAAAAATGAATACGAAGGATAACCCTTATGAGTATTAAGCAATATCACACACGAATATGAAAGAAGATAACATCCTTTACGAATATGAAATAAATAATACTCCTTACCTTAGTAGGAGATTGGATACTATAATAGTGTAGTAACATGATACTCTTCTTCTTTCTCTCTTATTTTTTCTTTGTAGTTTCTCTCTCTATAGTTTTAGTGAATTGGTGAGAAAGAAGAAAGAAATGAGTTTCTATTTATAGGAGAATAAACTAAATAATAACTGATTCACGAATGGTCTAGATTGATTTATTATTAAAACGGACGGTCCATATTAATTTATGATTAAAACTTCAACTAACAGTCCATATTGATTTACTATTAAAACTTCAACCGACGGTCCATATTAATTTACTATTAAAACTTCAACTGACGGTTTAAAAAATTAGCACATCTCCCCATGGAATAATAAGCCAAACTTACGAGAAACGCCTCATGACAAACCCCTCTATTTATAACAAAAATTAAATAAATAATTACAACAACACATTTTTTATCTTTCAACAATTATTCATCATTAATATTATAACTCACAATATTGACAACCAGATCGTTCCCAGGAAAGAGGGGGCTTTCCTATAAGGATTTCTCCTTATTGGCACGCAATTAAATAACCTAACCCCTTTCCTCGAAAGAACTTTCTAGACATTGTCAATAATATAAATAATAATATGAATAACTGTGTCATGTCAATTATTGATTTAATAATATAAAATATTATATCGATGATACTGTGACAATAATTGAATATAAGCTACTATGCAGCAACTACTATGACAATTATTGAATGAAACTAAGTGACTTCTTACGTAAGCATCAATAATCAGAGATACTGTAGAATACCGTGTGCTACTATGCAATAATACGTATTACTGTACTTTTGTCACCGGGTATTTCAACAGTTTAACGGTAAAAGTTTTGCCGTTATTTTTATAAAAAGGTTATTTTTGCCGCTTTCTATATTCGACAGTTATTCTATTGTTGGATCCACCAATGATTGCATCGTCATACGAATATTCCCCAACAAAACGAATATTTTATGACAACTTACTTACTTTGCAAAATTTGCACATATCACCCATAACTATAACATTTATTAAATTATCACCTTACTATTTAGAATAATATTTAGAGAAAATTAAATCTTTATTCATAAAAAGTTGGGGTCTTACAACCTCCCCTTCTTATAAAATTTTATCATCGAAATTGATGTACATACCTGGTATTTCGAAGAGGTGAGTATACCTTGCTTTCATTTCAGATTCTAACTCCCAAGGAATTTCCTCAATATCATGATTTTTCCATAAAACTTTGACTTGAGGTATAACCTTTGAGCGTAGAACATATATGTTCCTTCTTTTCCAAGATCTTGACAAATACCTCGTCCTACGTTAAATCTTCGGCTATCTCGTCTAGTTCTAATTCAATAATGTGGTTTTGGTCTTTCATATATTTACGTAGTATATATATGCCCGTATCGAGTTCTAAAGGCAGTCTTTGGAATGTCATCAATTTCAATCTTTAACTGTTGATATCCATAATGGAGATCGATCTTTGAGAAGAATTGAGCACCTTACAACTGGTTGAACAGGTCATCAATACGAGGTAATGGATAACTATTTTTTATGGTGACGCCCCCAATACAGGTATACATCACCCATCTTGGGTCGCCAAATACATGGTACAGAATACAACTACAAACTTAATTATACAATTATCGTGTAGAATACAACAAAACATAAGTTGAGAGTTTAACACGAATATTGTCTTCTAGACAGTATCCAAACTCAAATGGAGTCTTCATTACAATTATTATCACACTATTTTACAAAATAGTGAGGACTACTAAGAACCATCTTGGACCATCACTCCGTTCCCCGACTACGTTCTCATTTTTTGAAGAGAACAATGAAAGCAAAGAGTGAGCTCAACTAGCCCAGTAAAGAACATTATGACTAAGATAATTCATTTATCAATAGCCTTCATTAGAATAAATTAAAGATTTAGAACATATGGTAGATAATAAAAGTTTTCAACCATAATTGCAGCAGAATAAACAATCCATTAGAAGAGTCAAGTAGAACATAATGTCTACTATCTCCTCCAAATTAAAAGTCCATCGTTAATATTTCATTCCTGTAATACTCATCAACAGTTCTTTATTGTACCCAAGAGAAAGAGAACTTGCATCACCTGTCTTCACCTAAACCACTAAAGATTATAGTTAAACTCGCAATTCATATTTATAATCATGTAAATCCACTGTTTCTCCTTGCCATAAAGGCTTAATAGAACGTTTACTCAATATCCTTACCCCAAAGGCTAAAGATATTCAAATGTAATAACAATGATCATACCAATCAGTTGTTTATCTTTGCACTACGGGCCAAAGATATTCAACTATAAAACCAATGGTCATTATCATACCAATCAATTGTCTGTCAGTGCACTACGGCTAAAGACATACAACTGTTAACTAATGATCATGATCTTGCCAATCACATCATCGAATTATCCATGCACTACGGGCCAATGATATTCGTTAGTATCACCAGTGGTCATGATCATGTCATACACTTGTCCATCTTTAAAGTACGGGCCAAAGCTATAAATCAACAGTTCGTCTTTGCACGTAAGCCAAAGATATACAACTGTAAAACCAATAATCATCAGTCCATCTTTGCACGTAAGCCAAAAATATACAACTGTAAAACCAATAATCAACAGTTCATCTATGCACTACAGGCCAAAGATGACTTTCGTTACAATAAAAGCATGATGATGATGATAATGATATAAGCATCAATCAAACGGAATCAAGGATAAATATTAAAGACTTTAAATTTATCCAGAGTTTAAAAATATCCAAATTGTCAACATGATGCTGCTTTGTGGAGTAAAATTCAAGAATAATATTCATGTATAAAAAATAATTTTGGACAGAAAAAAAATTAATTTTTGTCGTGAATAGTACCTCGGGTGAATAGTAACTTAGTGAATAGTACCCCGTGAATAGTACCCCGATATGAAAAGTGCCCTGAATATCCGAGTGAATAATATTCGAGTGAATAGTAACCAGGTGAATAGTAACCCATGAATAATAACTCGTGAATAGTACCCTGGTATGAAAAGTATCCCGAATACCCGAGTGAATAATACTAGAGTGAATAGTACCTGGGTGAATAGTAACCCATGAATAGTACCCCGGCATGAAAAGTACCCCGAATCCCCGAGTGAACAATTCTAGAGTGAATAGTATTTGGGTTAATAGTAACCCGTGAATAGTAACCCTAGAATTTTTTTTAATATTTAGTAAGAAAGTTCAGATCAATATTCCAATGAAACGATACTGGATGAAGTGCAAAATTCAAGGATATTTCACTAATTTCAGGAATTATAGAAGAAATACTTACCATAGTAAGTTTAGATTTAAGAATATGAAAAGAAATAATATACGAAACTGCAAATGGATTTTTACCTGTCGTGCGGTACGTAATCCGCGTAGACAGGTTATATCGACATATTAAAGGATGAATACAAAAAATAGTATTCCTTATGAATACGAAAGAAATAATACCCCTTACTAATACAACAAATAATATCCCTTAACTTAGTAGAAGACTGGAGAGTGCAATAGTGAAGTAGCAGAATATTCTTCTTTTTGCTCTCTATAGTTTCTCTCTCTATAGTTTCTCTTGTGAGTCTCAGTGAATTGGTGAGAATGAAAGAAGAATTAAGCTTCTATTTATTGGAGAATTGACTAAATAGTAACTAATTCATGAACAGTCCAGATTGATTTACTATTAGAACAGACGGTCCATATTGATTACTATTAAAACCACAACCGACGGTCCAGATTAATTTACTTTTAAAACCACAACCGATAGTCCAGATTGATTTACTTTTAAAACCATCACCGATGGTCCAAATTGATTAACTATTAAAACCACCATCGACGGTCCAAATTGATTAACTATTAAAACCACCATCGACAGTCCAGATTGATTTACTATTAAAACCACCACCAATGGTCCAGATTGATTTACTATTAAAACAACCATAAATGGTCCAGATTGATTCACTTAATACACTTTAGTACCCCTAAAGTTTTCCAAGTTTGCATTATTCCCCTTTAACTTTTGTAATTCACTTATCTTCAATAAACACCTTTTTAATATTTCAACAATTATTCATCATTAATATTATAACTTATAATATTGACAACCTGATCATTCCCAGGTAAGAGGGGGCTTTCCGATAAAGATTTCTCCTTATTGGCGCGCAATTTGGTGACCAAACCCTTTTCCTCGACAGAACTTTCTAGACATTGTCAATAATATAAATAATCATATGAATAAATGTGTTATCTTAATTATTGATTTAATAATATAAAATATTATGCAGATGATACTGTGACAATAATTGAATCAAATAACGTGAGATCTTATCACGTGAATTCTCGTAGCAATAATTGAGTAAACCGAGTGGCTTCTTACGTAAGCATCAATAATCAATACCGTAGTCTACTATGCAACCACGCGCCAGATATCATCGTATTTTTACCAAATTATTTCAACAGTTTAACGGTAAAAGTATTGTCGTTATTTTTATAAAAAGTTATTTCTTTCATTTTCTAACTCCGACAGTTATTCCGTTGTAGGGTCTACCAATGATAGTGTCGTTGAACGAATATTCCCTGACAAAAAGAATATTCCCCGACCAAAAAAATATTCCCTGACACAACAAATATTTTATATCAACTTACTTACTTTGCAAAAAAATTCACATATCACCCTTAACTTTAACCTTTTATCAATTTAACCATTTACTAAATAGAATAATAATTATAAAAAAATGAATACTTTTATTTCATAAAATTCGAGGTTATACAACATGGTTCAACTCCCGATAGTCAATGCAAAGTCGCATACTCTCATATTTCTTCTTTATGAATAAAATAGGAGCACCCCAAGGAGATGTACTAGGACGAATGAAACCAATGTCTAATAACTCCTATAGGTGGGTTTTTAACTCCTGAAGTTTAATATGAGCCATTCGATATGGAGTTTTGGAAATGTGTTTTGTACCGATTTTAAGATCAATACAAAATTCAATTTCACGCTCTGAGGGTAGGCAAGGAAGTTCTTCCGGAAATACGTCATGGAATTTATTAACGACAGAAATATCATTCAAATTTGAAGTATTTTTATTTAAATCGGTGACATGGGCTAAGTTAGCTTGACATCTGTTTTTCAATAAACCAATGACTTTATGACTTGAGATGACATTGATTAATTTTTGTGGTTTGGTTGCTTGAATTCGCATTACAGTTTGGTTAGGAATATGAAAGCTAAGGACCTTATGACAATAATCAATTTTAGTATGATGAGTAGTTAACTAGTCGATTCCAAAAATCACATCAAATGCAAGTATTTTCAAAGAGATGAGATCAACAGGTAATGTGAGAGTGCCAATTTGAATCAAATAAGATTTATAAATGGTGGATGTAACGAAGGTTTCTCCCAATAGAGTTTCAATAGATAAGTCAAAGTCTAATTTCTCAAGAGTCAAGTTTAAATGTTGAGCACAAGCAGGTAAAATAAAAGTGTGGGTTGAACCGATATCTAATAAGGTATAGACTTTGCAAGAGTTTATGATTAGCTTATCCGTGATAACTTCGTTCGGGTTCTTCACTTTTTTGGGAAGTCACGACAAAAGCTCTTCCTTGAACCACCGACTTTGACTTGTGTGAGACAACCTTTGGTGTCATCATTACCGCTGGACTTGATTTTGCCGCATGACAAAATTAAGCTAACTGACCTTCCTTTTCGCAATTGTAACACACTTTGGGTTGCTGCGTATAGTTTGAACTAATGTGCCCCTCTTGTCCATATTTAAAACACACGACTGATGGTCGTTCTCCTCCCCTAGAAATGGGTATTGGTGCTGCTGGCGATGTCTTTCCGTCATTATTGAATCTTCTCTTTTTGAAATTTACACTTGACTCACTTCTCCTATTATCTTGGCCAAGATTACGACCGAAGTGGTTACCATGTCTGGCATGATAATTTCCTCCACGTTGGTTATCATTATTACGATTATTGTTGCAACTGGTATAATTATTATCGTGCTGTTGGTTGTTATCTTTTGGTTGAAATGTCTCATTATCTCGCTCTAATAATTGAGCCGTATTCACAACATCTGAATACAAACAAGTTTATGAGAAATGAGGTATTGAAAAATTTTAGGTTTCAAACCTCTCAAAAACATTTATGTCATTCGTTCCTCATTATCCACCAAATGGGATGTAAACTAGGATAATTTCGCAAACTTGGCCTCGTATTGTGATACAGTCATATTGTTCTGTTGCACTTTGATAAATTCCACCTCCTATATATGACGAATACTTTTTGAAAAATATTTTTCGTTGAACAATTCCTGGAACTTCACCCAAGTCATCTTAAGTGCGAAAAAATAAGTACGTTTTATAGATTCCCACCAGTAATCTGCCTCTCCACGCAACATAAAGGTGGCAAAGGGATCCTTTTGCTCCTCTGTGCATCCTAGGACATCAAATATTTTGGTGATCTGCTTAATCTAAGTTTATGCCTTGAGTGACTCTGGCTTTCTCAAAAAATCTGGCGGTCCCAACTCCTTAAATTGCTTGGCAGTGACCAAACATGAGTTACCATTATTTCCACCTACATTTTGAACAGGTGTCTCTCTCGTCTGGTGTTGCATGAATTGTAGAAAGCTCTTAAACACCCCATCGTTCATCATTTGGTCGGTGTTGTTGTTTACAGGATGATTATTGCCTTCCTAATACACATTATCCTAGTTATTAATTGGCATTGTCTCAATGGTCTCATAAGCTCCATTGCTTAGATTTTCAGATGTCATTTTCAAATACTACCACAAAATAAGGGTTAATAAAAGAAATTGACATTTCACGTATTATCCCTATATTTTGACCGACCAATTAAATAACGAATAGGCTTAGGTCAGATACTTTAGCGAAGGTTTTTACTCGTCTCTCCCCTCCTAGTTCTAATCCCAGATCTCCACCAGAGACCATATTCTTAAGTTTTGATACTAATTGTGACGCCCTCAAAATAGGTCCACACAACCCATTTTTAGTCACCAAAATACATGGTACAGAATCCAAATACAAACTCCCTATTTATAACTATTAAACTGTCGTGTAAATATGACAAAACATAAGTTGTGAGTTTCAATACAAATATTATATTTTAGACAATATCCAAACTCAAATAAAGTCCTTATTACAATCATTATCACACTATTTTATAGAATAGTGAGTACTACTATAGTAACCATCTTAGACCATTACTCCACTCCCCGACTAGTCCCAGCTACACTCTCACTTCCTGAGAAGAACAATGGAACCAAAAAGAAAAAGGGTGAGCTCAACTAGCCCAATAAAGAATATAATGACTAAGACAATGAAGAATAAATTATCTTTAGCCTTCAAAAATGATAAATCAGATAAAATATAATGGACAACAAGTTTTAGATCAACAAATGCAGTGGAATTAACAATCAATTAGAAGAGTCAAGTAGAGCATGATGTCTACTATCTTCTATGATTTAAATGTCCATCATCAATATTTTATCCTTATAACACCAATCAATAATTGTTTCAAACCAATGAATTATCTATGCACTACGGGCTAAAGATATTCGTTTGTATCACCAGTGGTCATGATCATGCTAAACACATGTCCATTTATACACTACGGGCCAAAGAGAACTTTCACCACAAAACTTTATCTGTAACATTAAAGGTCATGATTATACCAATACACAATTCTTGGTCATAATCATACCAATCAACAGTTCATCTTTGCACTACGGGCCAAACACTACTAGAAAAACAAGAATACATGACGAAACTTTGTGACAGTTTTTAAAAACAATCACAAAAGATAGTAATTTGAGATGGACTTTTTAAGCAATTACAAAATAATAGTATATATGATGGCTCTTAGTGATGACTAATCTTGCCATCAATGTATTATAATTGTGATGGCCATGTCAATCACACTAAATTTTTCACGCAAAATAAATTTTCTTTTTGTGACGCACTAAGTCATCACTTACAAATATACCCTTTCCGTGATTGCATTTAAGCTATCACTAATATTTTAATGTAAGAAATATTCAAAACAATATTTTATGACGGCCATGACAATCATTAAAAAAGATAGATTTTTGTGATGACTTTTATTTACAATTACAAAAAGAAGGTATTTTGTGATGAAATTTTCAACCTATCACAAAAAAAAATATGATGGCTCTCAGTGATGACTAATTTTACTATCATTATAAAGTATTTGTGACAGTCATTCCAATAAACAAATCTTATGTGGAAGTAATTTTGTTTAGTAAGTCGTCAACTCACAAATGTTTCCTTTTATATTTTGTTTTAAAATTATAATCATGATCTGAGTTTTGGTGTAGTGGTAATACTTGTTATTTAGTTTAAAAATGGGGCGAGGGATCGAATCATACAAGTATCATTTGATATAATTAATACAATAAAATAAATTATACGTAAATATAGATTCACGTTTTTACCTTTGATCCCTAAAGTCTTGTTTTTTTGTAATGACTTTGACAATAATAATAAATTATGTGATAATGTGATTGTATTAATCACCAAAAAAGCACTAAGCGTTTGCGTGATTGCCAAAACTATCACGTAAAATATTTCATGATGGGCGTATACAAGACAACCATTGTGATGCTCAATGCCATCACATCAACCTTTCGTGATGGTTTTTCCAATTTTTGTGATGGATTTAGGCCATCACAAATGACTATTTTTTTAGTAGTGAAAGATGACTTTCACCATAATATAAGCATGCGGATGATGACAATGATATAAAGAATGAGTCAAGTGGGATCAAGGATAGATATTAGAGATTTATAATTTAATTTATCCAGATTTCAAAAATATCCAAATTGTCAACATGATCACCAATTGTAGAGTAAAATTCAAAAATGATATTTAAGACTCAAATTTTAAAGAAAATTTGGACAAAGAAAAGAAAATAAATCTTGTCGTGAATAGTAGTTCAACATAAATAGTACCCCAAATGAATATTATTAAATAAATAGTACCCCGTCATGCAAAGTACCCCGAATGACTAGTACCCTTGATGAATAGATTAAAATTTAATAAGAAAGTTCAGACCAATATTCTAGTAAAATGATATTAGATGAAGCGCAAACTATTAAGGATATTTTATAAATTTCAGGAATTTTCACCATTTAATAATAAGGTTATGGAAACAAACAATAATTTCATAGCATAAATAGAGAAATATGAAAGAAAACAATATCCCTTGACGAGTACAAAAGAAATGATATCCAATACGAGTATGAAAAAATATATGAAACTGCAAATGGATTTTCACCCGTCATGTGGTAATCCGTGTAGACAGATCATTTTCACAACTTAATAAAGAATGAACACAAAGGGTTATTCATGACCAGGCATGCGATAATCTGCGTAGACAGGTTACACCCATAGATTAATAAAGAATGAATACGAAGGACAAGCTTTATAAGTATGAAGCAATATCACACACGAATATGAAAGAAGATAACATCCTTTACGAATATGAAATAAATAATACCCCTTACTTTAGTAGGAGATTGGATACTGCAATAGTGTAGTAGCAGAATACTCTTCTTCTTTCTCTCTTATTCTCTCACTATAGTTTTAGTGAATTGGTGAGAAAGAAGGAAGAAATTAGCTTCTATTTATAAGAGAATGGACTAAATAGTAACTGATTCGTGGACGGTCCAACTTTATTTATTATTAAAATAAACGGTCCATATTGATTTACTATTAAAACTTCAATCGACGGTCTATATTGATTTAATATTAAAACTTCAACTAACGGTCTAAAAAAATTAGCACATCTCCCCATGGAATAATAACTCAAACTTACAACAAACGCCTCATGACAAAATTTATATCAACAATTGAATAAATAACCAAAACATATTTTTAATCTTTTAAAAATTATTCATCATTAATATTATAACTCACAATATTGACAACCAGACTGTTCCCAAGAAAGAGGGGGCTTTCCGATAAGAATTTCTCTTTATTGGCTCGGAATTAAATAAATTAACCCCTTTCCTCGACATGAACTTTCTAGACATTGTCAATAATACAAATAATAATATGAATAACTGTGTCGTGTCAATTATTGATTTAATACTATAAATATTATGCAGATGTTACTGTGATAATAATTGAATATAAAATACTATGCAGCAACTACTGTGACAATTATTGAATAAAATTGAGTGACTTCTTACGTAAGAATCAATAATCAGAGATATTGTGCAATACCTTGTGCTACTGTGCAACAACGCGTATTACTGTACTTTTATCATCGGGTATTTCAACAGTTTAACAGTAAAAGTTATGTCGTTATTTTTATAAAAAGGTTATTTTTGTCGCTTTCTATATCCAAAAGTTATTCCATTGTGGGGTTCCACCAATGATTGCGCCATCGTACGAATATTCCTCGGCAAAAAGAATATTCCCCGACAAAATAAATATTTTATGACAACTTGCTTACTTTGTAAAATTTGTACATATCACCCATAACTATAACATTTATTAAATTATCACATTACTATTTATAATAATATTTAGAGAAAAATAAATCTTTATTCATAAAAAGTTGGGGTCTTACAATCTCCCCTCCTTATCAAATTTCTTCCTCGAAATTGATGTACGTACCTGGTATTTCGAAGAGGTGAGTATACCTTGCTTTCATTTCAGATTCTAACTCCCAAGTCATTTCCCCAATATTATGATTTCTCCATAAAACTTTGACTTGAGGTATAACCTTTGAGCGTAGAACATGTTCCTTCTTATCCAAGATCTTGACAGGTACCTCCGCCTATGTTAAATATTTGGCTATCTCATCTAGTTCTAATTCAATAATGTGGTTTGGGTCTTTCACATATTTACGTAGCATAGAAATATGAAAAACATTTTGAACACTAGACATGCTTGTTGGTAAGGCAAGTTTATAGGCCACAATTCCTACTCGATCGAGGATTTTAATTGGACCAATAAATCAAGGGTTGAGCTTTCCTCTCTTCGTCGATTCTTGCTTCTGGAATTACACATTCTTGTACTTTCTTCTTCATATTTATCAATTTTAGGTCTGTAGCTTGAGCAACTTTAACTTTATCAATTAAAGTCAGTTCTAATCGTATATTCGCCATCTTCACGTGGGTCCCTGAAGTCTTTAACTTTATCTCCATCCTTTGTAAGTCATACAAAATGGGCCTTTGTGTTGACAATATCGCACTCTTAACTGCATACGATCTTCTACTTAACGCGTCAACTACCACGTTCGCTTTTCCAGGATGGTATTGAATAGTATGGTCGTAATCTTTCAATAGCTCGAGCCAACGTCGTTGCCGCATGTTGAGTTCATTTTGGGTTAAAAAATATTTGAGGCTTTTGGAGTATATTAGGATGTCATCAATAAAGACAACCACGAAATAATCCAAATATTTCTTGAATATTCGGTTCATCATGTCCATGAAGGTAGCGTGGGCATTGGTCAATCTGAAAGACATAACTAGAAATTTTTAATGCCCGTATCAAGTTCTAAAGGTAGTCTTTGGAATGTCATCAGTTTCAATCTTTAAATGCTGATATCTACAACGGAGATCGATCTTTGAGAAGAATTGAGCACCTCGTAACTGGTCAAACAGATCATCAATACGAGGTAATGGGTACCTATTTTTTATGGTGACATGGTTCAAGTCCCGATAGTCAATGCAAAGTCGCATACTCTCATCTTTCTTCTTTACGAATAAAAGAGGAGCACCCCAAGGTGATGTACTAGGACGAATGAAACCAATGTCTAACAACTCCTGTAGTTGGGTTTTTAACTCCTGAAGTTCAATAGGAGCCATTCGATATGGGGTTTTGGAAATGTGTTTTGTATCGTTTTCAAGGTTAACAAAAAATTCAATTTCACGCTCTGTGGGTAGGCCAGGAAGTTCTTCGAGAAATATGTCAAGGAATTTATTAACGACAAAAATATCATTCAAATCTAACGTATTTTTATTTAAATCGGTTACATGGGCTAACAAAGCTTGACATCCATTTTTCAATAAACGAATGACTTTATGACTTGAGATGACAGTGTTTAATATTAGTGGTTTTGTTGCTTGAATTCACATAATATGTTGGTTAGGAATATGAAAGAAAACGACCTTACGAAAATAATCAATTTTAGCATAATGAGTAGTTAACTAGTCGATTCCTAAAATCACATCAAAAGCAAGTATTTTCAAAGAATGAGATCAACAGGTAATGTGAGGGTGCCAATTTGAATCAAATAAGATTTATAAATGGTGGATGTAACGAAGGTTTCTCCTAACAGAGTTTCAACAGATAAGTCAAAGTCTAATTTCTAGGGAGTCAAGTTCAAACGTTGAGCACAAGTAGGTGAAGTAAAAGAGTGCGTAGAATCGATATCTAACAAGGTATAGATTTCGCAAGAGTTTATGATTATCTTACTCGTGATAACTTCATTCGGGTTCTTCACTTTTATGGGAAGTCACGACAAAAGCTCTTCCTTGAACCACCGACTTTGACTTGTCCTGGACAGCCTTTGTTATCATCATTACCACTGGACTTGACTTTGTTGCATGAAAAAATTGAGCTAAGTGACCTTCCTTTCCGTAATTGTAATACACTTTTGGTTGCTGTATACAGTTTGGACTGATGTGCCCCTCTTGTCCGTATTTGTAACATATGATTGATGGTCGTTCTCCTCCCCTAGAAATGGGTGTTGATTTTGCTGCTGATTCTTTTCATCATTATTGAATCTTCGCTTTATGAAATTTCCACTTGACTCATTTCTTCTATTATCTTGGCCAGGATTACCACAGAAGTGGTTACCATTTTTGGCATGATAATTTCATCCACGTTGGTTATCATTGTTACGATTATTGTTGCCACTGGTTTGATTATTATCATGTTGTTGGTTGTTGTCTTTTGGTTGAAATGTCTCATTATCTCGTTCCAATAATTGAGTCGTATTCACAACATCTGAATACAAACAAAGTTTATGAGAAATGAGGTATTGACGATTTTCAGGTTTCAAACCTCTCAAAAACATTCGTGTCATTCGTTCCTCATTATCCACCAAATGGGTTGCGAACCGGGATAATTATGTAAACTTGGCCTCGTATTCTGATACAGTCATATTGTTCTATTCCAGTTTGATGAATTCCACCTCCTTTATATAACGAATACTTTCTAGAAAATACTTGTCGTTGAATAATTCCTAGAACTTCACCCAAGTCATCTTAAGTACGAAAAAATGAGTACATTTCATAAATTCCCACCAGTAATCTGCCTCAACACGCAACATAATGGTGGAAAAGGGAACCTTTTGCTCCTCTGTGCATCCCAAGACATCAAATATTTAAGTGATCTGCTTAATCTAAGTTTCTACCTTGAGTGGCTCTGGCTTTCCCAAAAACTTTGGCGACCCAACTCCTTGAATTGTTTGGCAGTGACCAGCCGTTAGTTAACATTGTTTCCACCTGCATTTTAAACAGGTGTCACTCTCTTCTGGTGTTGCATGAATTGTAAAAATCTCATAAACATCCCATCGTTCATTATTTGGTCGGTGTTGTTGTTTACAGGAGGATTATTATCTTCCGAATGCACATTATCTTGGTTATTGATTGGCAGTGTCTCAATGGTCTCATATGCTCAATTGCTTAGATTTTCAGATGTCATTCTCAAATACTACCACAAAATAAGGGTTAGTAAAAGAAATTGACATGTCACGTATTATCCCTATATTCTGACCAACCAATTAAATAACGAATAAGCTTAGGTAGGATACACTAGCGAAGGTTTTTACTCGTCTCTCCCTTCCTAGTTCTAATCCCAAATCTCCACCAGAGACCATATCCCTAAGCTCTGATACCAACTGTGACGCCTCCAAAATAGGTCCACACAACCCATTTTAAGTTGCCAAAATATATGGTACAGAATCCAAATACAAACTTCCCTATTTATAACTATTAAATTGTCGTGCAAATATGACAAAAAATAAGTTGTGAGTTTCAATACAAATATTGTCTTGTAGACAATATCCAAACTTTAATAAAGTCATTAAAATTATTGTCAAACTATTTTATAGAATAGTGAGGACTACTATAGTAATCATCTTGGACCATTACTCCACTCCCCGACTAGTTCCAGCTACACTCTCGCTTCCTGAGAAGAAAAATGGAACCAAAAAAAGGGCGATCTCAACTAGCCCAATAAAGAATATTATGACTAAGATAATAAAGAATAAATTATATTTAGCCTTCAAAAAAGATAAATCAGATAAAATATAATTGATAACAAGTTTTAGATCAACAACAGTAGTGGAAATAGCAATCCATTAGAAGAGTCAAATAGAGCTTGATGTCTACTATTTTCTATAATTTAAAAATCCATCATCAATATTTTATCCTTGTAAAACCAATCAATAATTGTTTCAAACCAACGAATTATCTATGCACTACGGGCCAAAGATATTTGTTTGTATCACTAGTGGTCATGATCATGCCAAACACCTGTCCATTTATGCACTACGGGCCAAAGAGGACTTTCACCACAAAACTTTTTCTATAACATTAAAGGTCATGATTATACCAATGCACAATTCTTGGTCGTAATTAATCATACCAATCAATAGTCCATCTTTGCACTACGGGCCAAAGATGACTTTCATCACAATATAAGCATGAGGATGATGACAATGATATAAATAATGAATCAAGTGAGATCTAGAATAAATATTTGAGATTTATAATTTAATTTATTCAGAGTTTAAAAATGTCCAAATTATCAGCATGATCACCAATTGTGGAGTAAAATTCAAATATGATATTTAAGATTCAAATTTCAAAGATAATTTGGACAAAGGAAAAAAATTCCATCGTGAATAGTACTCTAGCATAGATAGTACCCCGAATAAATATTACCGAATGAATAGTACCCCGTCATGCAAAGTACCCGAATGAATAGTACCCCAGATGAATAGATTAAAATTTATTAAGAATGTTCAGACCAATATTCTAGTGAAATGATATTAGATGAAGTGCGAACTATTAAGGATATTCTACAAATTTCAAGGATTTTCACCATTTAATAATGCAGTTATGGAAACAAACAATAATTTCGTACCATAAATGGAGAAATATGAAAGAAAACGATATCCCTTGACGAGAAAAAAAGAAATGATATCCAATACGAGTATAAAATAATATACGAAACAGCAAATGAATTTTCCCTGTCATGCGGTAATCTGTGTAGACATATCATTTCTACAACGTAATAAAGAATGAACATGAAGGGTTATTCACCAGGCATGCGGTAATCGGCGTAGACAGGTTTTACCCACAGATGAATAAAGAATGAATATGAAGGATAACCCTTATGAATATGAATCAATATCACGCACGAATATGAAAGAAGATAACATCCTTTATGAATATGAAATAAATAATACCCCTTACCTTACTATGAGATTGGATACTGCAATAGTATAGTAGTAGAATACTCTTCTTCTTTTTCTCTTATTCTCTCACTATAGTTTTAGTGAATTGGTGAAAAAGAAAGAAGAAATGAGCTTCTATTTATAGGAGAATGGAATAAATAGTAACTAATTAATTCACAGACGGTCTAGATTGATTTACTATTAAAACGAACGGTCCATATTGATTTACTATTAAAACTTCAACTGATGGTCCATATTGATTTAATATTAAAACTTCAACTGACGGTCCATATTGATTTAGTATTAAAACTTCAACCGACGGTCTAAAAAATTAGCACATCTCCCCATGGAATAATAAGCCAATTACAACAAACGCCTCATGACAAACCCTTCTATTTATATCAAAAATTGAATAAATAATTACCACAACACATTTTTAATCTTTCAATAATTATTCATTATTAATATTATAACTCATAATATTGACAACAATATCGTTCACAGGAAAGAGAGGGCTTTTCGATAAGGATTTCTCCTTTTGGCGCGCAATTAAATAACCTAACCATTTCCTCGACAGAAATTTTTAGACATTGCTAATAATGCAAATAATAATATGAATAATTGTGTCGTGTCAATTATTGATTTAATGATATAAAATATTATGCAAATGATATTGTGATAATAATTGAATATGAGATACTATGCAGCAACTATTGTGACAATTATTGAATAAAACTGGGTGACTTCTTACGTAAGCATCAATAATTAGAGATACTGTGTAATACCGTGTGCTACTGTGCAGCAACGTATATTAATGTACTTTTATCTCTAGGTATTTTAATAGTTTAACGGTAAAAGTTTTGCTGTTATTTTTATAAAAAGGTTATTTTTGTTAATTTCTATATTAGATAGTTATTCCGTTGTACGGTCCACCAATAATTGCTCTGTTGTACAAATATTCTCCAACAAAAAGAATATTCCCAGACCAAACGAATATTCCTCGACAAAACAAATATTCCCCGACAAAACGAATATTTTATGACAACTTGTTTACTTTGTAAAATTTGCACATATCACCCACCACTATTGTGAGACCCCGAATTTTATGAAATAAAAGTATTCAATTTTTTTTTATTTTGGTAAATAGTTAAATTGATAAAAGTTTAAAGTTAAGGGTAATATGTGAAAATTTTGCAAAGTAAGCAAGTTGATATAAAATATTCTTTTTGTCGGGAAATATTCGTACGACGGTACAGTTGTTGGTGGACCCCACAACGAAATTATTGTCGGATTGAAAAAAATAACAAAAATATTTTTATGAAAATAACGGTGGAAGTTTTACTCTTAAAACTGTTGAACTACTCGATAGTAAAGTGCGATGTCTGCGTGGTTGCATAGTAGCACACGGTATTGATTATTGATGCTTACGTAAGAAGTCACTCAGTTTTGTTCAATTATTGCTACAGTAATTCCTGCATAGTATCTCACGTTATTTGATTAAATTATTGTCGATATTTTATATATTATTAAAACAATAATTGAGATAACAAAGTTATTAATATTATTATTTGCAATATTAACGATGTCTAGAAGTTCTGCCAAGGAGAGGTTTGGTCACCTAATTGCGCGTCAATAGGGAGAAATCCTTATTAGAAAGCCCCCTCTTTCTTGGGAACGACCTGGTCGATTAATATTGTGAATTATAATAATGATGATAAATGTTGTTAAATATATTGAGGTGTCTTTTTATGAAGTCTCGAAAGTTTATATATATAAATTTTATTTTATTAGTATTATTAATGTAATAAAATGTAAAGCTTTTTATATAAAACAGAATACTTTTATAAAGTTATTTGTTTTATTAGACAATAATTAGAATATAATAAATTTTATTATGGATAGTGTTTTGCATAGTAAAATCTTTTTATATAAAAAGAATACTTTAATAAAGTTATTTGTTTTATTAAACAATAATTAGAATATAATATATTTTATTATGCATAGTATTTTGCATAGTAAAATCTTTTTATATAAAATAGAATACTTTTATAAAGTTATTCGTTTTATTAGATTATAAATAGAATATATTATATTTTATTTAAAAGATTTTGTTTTATTATAATATTTTATTAATACTGCATAGTAAATCAATATGGACCGTCCGTTTAAAAGTAAATCAATCTGGACCGTTCATGAATTAGTTACTATTCAGTCCATTCTCCTATAAATAGAAGCTCATTCCTTCATTATTTCTTACGAATTCAATTTGAAACTCTGAGAGAGAAACTATATAGAGAGAAAGAAGAAAAGTATTCTGCTACTTCCCTACTCCTATATCTAGTTTCTTCTAAGGTAAGGGATATTATTTGTTGTACTCGTAAGGGGTATTATTTCTTTTGTATTCATGAAGAGTGTTTCTGTTATTCCATTATCTATTATTACTGTTGGAATAACTTTAGATACGCTTTGACTCCGTAGTATACGTGGTGAAATTCTTCTCATTATTCCATTCTTTATTATTACGTGGAATATCACATCTGCGAGTTTACACATGACTGGTTCCATTCTTTATTATTCTGTCGAAATATCCTGTCTGTGCGTTTACGCATGAACTGGTTCCATTCTTTATTATTTTGTTGGAATAATCTATATGTGCGGTCTATCGCATGTATGGTGAATTCCGTTGTTATTTCATTCATTATTATTCTGTTGAGAATAACCTGTCTGTGCGGTCTATCGCATGCATGGTGAATTCTTCTATTATTCTATTCTTTATTATTCTGTTGGAATAACCTGTCTATGTGGATTACCGCATGCATGGTGAATGATTCTTCATATTCATATGAATAGTATTTTCATTCAAAAAGGGTTTTACGCTGAGGCGATTTCATAATTTTTCTCACCCTCAAAAATTTTGGAAAAATTTGAAATGATAATTTGATGAGTTTTCTAGATTGTGTCCAAAAATGACGATTTTTGGATGTATAGATTAGGAGTTATGAATTTTATAGGAAAAGACTATTTTAAAAGTAAACCCTTATAACTCCTTGTGGTTAACTCCAAAATTGGTGAAATTTTTATTGGAAGTACATGTATATAACAGGAGTGTATCTTGTAAATTTTGGAATTTTTGGACAAAATTACAATTTATGATAAATTTCTAAATATTCGGCAGTTTTAGCCATATGAAAAAATAGTAAATGAATTTGAAAAATTCTGAGAAAAATATATGTTCAATATGGGACTATATTCTGCTAAATCCTAGAAAAGAAATATTTTTGGGACTGATTTGGTATTTTTCATGTAAATGAACTAGTTATGTGTAAATGAATTAAATATGTTATGTGAAGTAATAAAATTTGAAAATAGGATTTTATGGCTTGGGAATCCTATATAGGGTATATGCAAATTTTTTTATGAGGGATTTGATCATTGATGATGAAATCTTATGAGTATGGCATTTTTGAATGATTAAATTCATTAATTGATAAAGTGTAAATAATTGAAATAAATTGTTTATAAGTTTAAGAAATGATTAAAATATTGTTATAATATTAATGATATTAGATTATGAGATTATTAAGTGATTAATAACATTTGGTTATTATTGAATTTGGATAAATTATATTATAAATGTTTAATATTTATCATTTATCTCATTTGATTGATTCTTTATATCATTGTCATTTTTCTCATGCTTATATTATGATGAAAGTCATCTGTGGCCTGTAGTGCATAGATGGACTTGGTATGATTATGACTAGGGATTATTCGGTATAATCGTCATGTAGTAATGTTACAAATGTTGTGGTAAAAGTCCTCATTGGCCCATAGTGCATTGATGGACAGTTTTTGGTATGATTATGGCTATGGATTCTCTTCGTCCAAGGGTGCAAAGATGAATTATTTTATGGCATGATCAGGACCGTTGATGAAAACACGATTATCTTTGGCCCGTAGTCCATAGATAATTAATTGGTAGTGATATTAACGAATATCCTTGGCACATAGAGCGGGGATGATTCGATGATATGGATTAATTATTGAGCTGAGTCTCAGCAATGAAATATTAATTCATGGATGTGATATTAACGAATATCCTTGACCGTAATGCATGGGTGATTCGATGATGTGGATTATTTATTAAGCTAAGTCTCAGCGATAAAATAATTATAATAAACTTTTAAATTCGTAGAAGATAGTAGATATCATGCTCTACTTGACTCTTCTAAAATACAGTTGTATGTCTTTGGCCTGTAGTGCAAAGATGAATTGTTAATGAATATCTTTGGCCGTAGTGCAAAGATGAATTTATTAGTATGATTATGAGCAGAAATTGTGATTTGGTATAACCATGATTTTTGATGTTTCAGGTGAAGATAGGTGATGAAAATTATCTTCGTCCTAGGTGCGAAGAGAAATTTAGAATCACAATTATGATTATGAGTTATTCATATGATTGTGGACAGGAATGTTGATTGATTTTACAGGGATAAAACATTATCGGTGGACTTTCAACATAGAGAAGATAATAGATCTGATGGTCTATTTGACTCTTCTAATGGATTGCTTCGTTCACCTTGCAACTATGGTTGAAAAGTTTTATCATCTACCATATGTTCTAAATCTCTGATTTATTTCTGATGAAGGCTATTGATGATGTAAATTATCTTTAGTCGTGATATTCTTTACTGGGCTAGTTGTGCTCATCCTTTTTGCTTCATAATTTCTTTCAGGTAATAAGAGTGTAGCTGGGTCGAGCGGAGATAACAAGGGAATAGAATGGTGGTCTATAGCTGTTGAGATTCTCCCTAAATAGTATGGAAATAATTTTATTGATGACTTTAGATAAGTGTGTCGTATTGTATACGTCATTTGATATTTAATATTGGTGAACCGAATAGGGTGAGGTGAACCCAACTTTGGAAGGGTGTTTTGCCACTATCATACAAGATGTCTAATGACATACAACCTCATGTTATCATAAGATATGGTTGTGCACATCCACTTGCTGAGTATATCTACGAGCACTACCTATATGATCTTGGAGTTTATTTGAAATATAATTTTCACTTGGAGACAGTGGAGATAGTTATATGTCAAGAGAAGACTCACCATTGGAAAGAAGATGATTGTAATCTTCTCGTTTTTCTTTGGGGTGTATTTGGTCAACCAAGGATAATTCTGTGGACATATGATATCTATCATAACCTAGACGCATGGCCTCCCATGTACGAAGGTTTCCTTGAGCACTTCCCAAAGATTTTAATTTTGAAAAGCAGTTTTTTGACTTTACTTTTATGTAAAGTATCATTATGTAAGGTTGTGGTCGAGAGGCCACCAGAGGAGTTACATACATTTGTATTAAAACTTACGATTAAGCGTGGTCGTATTCTATACGACAGTTCAATAGTTGTATAAATAAAGTTTGTATTTGATTTTTATAGTGTGATATTTGGCGACTCAGAATAGGTGATGTATACCTATTTTGGGGGCGTCACATTTGGTATCAGAGCTTTGGGATATGGTCGCTGGTGGAGATAAGAGTCTAGAACTAGGAGGGGAGAGACGATTAATATACTTCGCTAGTGTGTGACTTACCTAAGCTGAAATTGTTTACTTGATAAGTTGATATATTGTGATATGTCAATTAATCTTTGTTTTGAAGCTATATTCTAGAATGATATCTGAAATACAGGAGATGAGCAATGGAAAAATCATGATACAGAAGATATAACCAGGAAGGTACAATCCGAAAAGAAAGCAAGGTATTCTCATCTCTTCGAATATCAAGTACGTACGTAAATTTCGAGGGCAAAATTTCATAAGGAGGGGAGATTGTGAGACCTCGAATTTTATGAAATAAAAGTATTCAATTTTTCTATTTTGGTAAATAGTTAAATTGATAAAAGTTTAAAGTTAAGGGTAATATGTGAAAATTTTGCAAAGTAAGTAAGTTGATATAAAATATTCTTTTTGTCGGGGAATATCCGTACGACGGTACAATCGTTGCTGGACCCCACAACGGAATTATTGTTGGATTGAGAAAAATAACAAAAATATTTTTATTAAAATAACGACGGAAGTTTTATCATTAAAATTATTGAACTACTCGGTAGTAAAAGTACAGTAATACGCGTGGTTGCATAGTAGCACACGGTATTGATTATTGATGCTTACGTGAGAAGTCACTCAGTTTTGTTCAATTATTACTACAGTAATTGCTGCATAGTATCTCACGTTATTTGATTCAATTATTGTCGATATTTTATGCGACAACCGTAATTTTGTAATTTAATTTTAATATTTATTTGATTGAATAAATATTTTTTGATGAATTAATTATTAGATTAAATAATTAATTGATGAAGTTGTGATAGAGTAATTTAATTATATGTGTTACATTTATTAATTTAATATGGAGAATTTTTATTATTCGAAGTATGTGATTATGTGAGCTTATTGAATTAAAAGAAATATTTAATAAGCTTTATATTATTTTAATTAATTTAATTATTAATGAGAGATTTACTAATTTGACATTATTAATCAAAGAGAATTTGAATTATGTGACTATGTGTATTAATGAGAAATTATTATATTTTATTTAAAGTAAATTAAACTAGATATTTGATTTATTTTATAATGGATGTGACATTTTTTTAAAACTATATGATAAGGTTTTATTAAAATAATGGGTTTTGAAACCTAGTATGCTAGCCAAACATGGCCTTAATGGGAGTTGAGGGAAGGGTAACTTACCACAACGCGTCAGTTGATTTTCTTTATTACGCCTTCTTCTTCATTTTTCCTAAGTCTAGAAAAAATAGAAATAGAGAGAGTTTTAGAGAGAGATTGAGAAGTGTTGAGGGAGAATTGTGATTGAAGAAGAGTTTAGAAGGAATTCATTCACACACTAATCTACGCTTTACGCTTTGGGTAATTCTCTCTAACCCAAATTCCAATTTTACGTCTTTTTAAGTTTTCATGAATATGGCCTAAGTTTTCTGTAGTTGGAAAGGGTAACAATTATGTGATTATGTGTTAATATATAACATCATAGCATGTTTTATATATATTATATGAGTTTCCATATCTTCAGTTTCATGAAATTATACAATAAAAGATTTCAGAGTATGTTATATGGCCATATGGCCTTATATGTGATTTTTATATGTCAAATATAATTTATTTTGTAAAATTCACACATTGATATGATTATGCATGTTAAAATGAACAAAATGAAACTTTAATGGTTGGATTTGGCTTTATAACGAATCCGTAGCATTAAAATCCATATTTTTGTTCAAGAACTTCAAGAACATCAAGAACAGTCCAATTTACATGCTTTAATTCAGTGATTATGTGTTTTAATGGGTGCAAATCACTCCTTAGATGTTAAGTATTTATTATTTATGAATTCTAGCATGTGGGTATGTCTAAATTCGTGTAAAAATAAGTTGATTGGAAAATTTTAGTCGTGTTCTGCAATTTTTGCTAATCGCGTAAACCGAAGTGGAGTCTCATTGCATTTCAATTTCCCGCTTCATTTCTTGTGCCATGGCCATAACTGTAATGCCATGCAAATACCATAAGTGTCTGTCATAGCTTGGCATTACTGTACATGACCTTGAAGACCAAGATGAAAAAGTGGCCATATTGTTTACTTACTTAGCGTAATGGTCGAAATGAGTTTTTAAAAGTGTACAAGTATAGAAATGTGATAGCAACTTAGTCTAATGATATTCTTTACTGGGCTAGTTGTGCTCACCCTTTTTGCTTCATAATTTCTTTCAGGTAATAAGAGTGTAGTTGGGTCGAGCGGGAATAACAGGGGAATAGAACGGTGGTCTATAGCTATTGAGATTCTCCCTAAATAGTATGGAAATAATTTTATTGATGACTTTAGATAAGTGTGTCGTATTATATACGTCATTTGATATTTAATTTTGGTAAACTAAATAAGGTGAGGTGAACCCAACTTTGGAAGGGTGTTTTGCCACTATCTTACAAGATGTCTAATGACATACAACCTCGTGTTATCATAAGACAGGGTTGTGCACATCCACTTGTTGAGTATATCTACGAGCACTACCTATATGATCTTGGAGTTTATTTAAAATATAATTTTCACTTCGAGACAGTGGAGATAGTTATATGTCAAGAGAAGACTCACCATTGGAAAGAAGATGATATTAATCTTCTCGTTTTTCTTTAGGGTCTATTGGGTCAACCAAGGATAATTCTGTAGACATATGATATCTATCATAACCTAGACGCATGGCCTCCCATGTACGAAGATTTTCTTGAGCACTTCCCAAAGATTTTAATTTCTAAAACAGTTTTTCACTATACTTTTATGTAAAGTATCATTGTAAGGTTGTGGTCGAGGCACCATGAGAGTTACATACATTTGTATTAAAACTCACAGTTAACTGTGGTCGTATTCTATACGACAGTTCAATAGTTGTATAAATGAAGTTTGTATTTGATTTTTATAGTGTGATATATGGCGACTCAGAATAGGTGATGTATACCTATTTTGGGGGCGTCACAACTATACCATTTATTAAATTATCATCTTACTATTTAGAATAATATTTAGAGAAAATTAAATCTTTATTAATAAAAAGTTGGGGTCTTACAATTGTTCCTCATAGATGCGTTAGTCATGCAAATGTGTTACTCCAATGTTCCCTAAACTTTTTTTTAGCACAAAAGTTCCTCATAGATGCATTAGTCATGCAAATGTGTTCCTTCAATTTTTTCACCTATTAAAAATTAATTTTCTCTCCCCTCTCTCCTCTCTCGTCATTTTTTTATTTTTTATTTTTAAAATTTATGTAAAAAAATACTTTTCTTCTTCTTTTTATTTGTTTATTTTATATTAACATTTTGAATTCAATATGAAATATCTCTAAATTCAAAATTAGTATAAATTAATTAATTTAAAACACAATATAATTACCAAAATTATAAACCATACTATTTTTTTATTTTATTTAAATGGTACTAATAATTATATGATTTATTTTAAAATTAAATATATCTCAAATTGATTTAAACAAATCAAACTTGATCCTATATTTTAAACAAAAAAAATATAAATTTAAAAATATTTTCAAAATTTTCATCATATGACTATTATTAAAAGTTAAACTCAAATTATTTTTAAAGTCTAACAAAGAAATTTTAAAAAATATTGAGTTATGCTTTTAATAATAGTCATATGATGAAAATTTTGAAAATATTTCAAATTTATAATTTTTAGTTCAAAATATAGGATCAAGTTTGATTTGGTTAAATCAATTTGAGATATATTTAATTTTAAAATAAATCATATAATTATTAGTACCATTTAGATAAAATACAAAAAAATTTGTAAAGTTTATAATTTTGGTAATTATATTATTTAAAATTAATTAATTTATACTAATTTTGAATTTAGAGATATTTTATATTGAATTCAAAATGTCAATATAAAAATAAATAAAAAAAAGAAGAAGAGTATACTTTTTACACAAAATAAAAAATAAAAAAAAATAAGGAGAGAGGAGAGAGAGAGGATAGTGGAGAAAGAAAATTAATATTTAATAGGTGAAAAAATTGGAGAGCATATTTGCATGATTAACGCATCTATGAGAAAAAGTTGTGCTAAAAAAAAGTTTGGAGAACATTGGAGGAATATATTTGCATGACTAATGTATCTATGAGGAATAGTTGTGCTAAAAAAAGTTTAGGGAATAATTTAGCAAAAACATAACAAAAAAGAGGGTCATATTTGCAATTTAGTCATTTTTTTTCTAATAGTCATATATATATATTTTTAAAATAATATATTCATTCACGATGCTTTTACACTATTTACTTATAAATTAATTACTTATTACTATTAGTTATTAATATTGAGTACGAATAAATAAGAGGAAACACGAATTTTCATTGATCAACAACAAGATACACTATTAGAATCGAAAATTACATCATTTATTCAAACAATTTATGCACATTCTTAGTATCTTCCTTTTTCATTTCTTCCTTCATTGTAATTTCAGTTTCGGTAGCGGTTTGTTGTTCTTCGAAAGACAAATAGTCAGAGTACCTCTTGCTTGGTAAGTTATCAGTAGACTGAAGATGATTCCAGCTACGATAACTACTGCAAAAACTTTTAACGCTTTGTCATTTGGAAATTGTGTTGCCGAGGACGTTACCAACGACAAAGAAAGAAAAGGAGAAGAAGAAGATTCGAAGGATAAGCCGAAGAAAGGATTTGAGGTTAACGGAGGAGATGAAATAATATATGAAGGAAAAAATATGGTCAGGTCAGAAGCGGAGACGCTGGAGATAGGAGTGGAGGTGAAAAAAGTGGAAATAATGGCAGTTAATGGAGTTGGATGACATGTGAGATTAGAGGGGGTGACGGTAGCGGAGACACCGGAGGTAGGAGAAGAGGTGAATGGGGGAGGACAGGAGGATGTGAGGTCCAAGGGGACAACGACGATGTAGACTGAAATATTATGTACTATATCTGTTCCATATTATTTGATCATTGATGACTTTTTAAAGATAACCTAAGAGATTTTTAAACTCCATATTGTCATATATTATTTTAATTTTATTCAAATAAAGATGAATATTTTAAACTATCTAAAAAATATTACACATTATATGTGTTAACGCCAAGATCTGTGTGCTCGCCAAATCACCAAAGAACGAGCTAAATCCTGCACAGAAAATGGACAAACATATTGAAAAGCTTGGCATCAAGGGCCGCCGGGGGATAACTCCGGTGTGAGAGTAAGTACATTCTAGAAAAAGGTTAACAATGGAAGCACGTTAATGATTTATTGCTTGAGTCAAACAAAGAGTCATTACTTGTAATTTGAAGTATAGTCATGTATTTATAGCTTACCCACACTGCCTCAATGCACCTGTCCGCGAGTAGGAATAAGACTCCTTATAACATCAATTGCCATACTTGGATAGAAATGAGAAGTAAAAATTAATCTAAACTGTACAATGTAAGACCCCAATTTATATGAATAAGGATTTAATTTTTTCTAAATATTATTTTGAATAGTAAGGTGTTGATTTTATATAATACTATAGTTATGAGTGATATGTGCAAATTTTACAAAGTAAACAAGTTGGCATAAAATATTCTTTTTGTCGGGGAATATTAAATGCGATGGTATTGATCATTTAATGAATACATAATGTATCAATAAGCTATCGAATATAGAAAATGACATAAATAACATTTTTCTAAAAAATAACGGCAAGACTTTTACCGTTAAACTGTTAAAATACCCGGTGATAAAAGTACATTAATACACGTTGTTGTACAGTAGCACACGGTATTGCACAATATCTCTAGTTATTTATGCTTACGTAAGAAGTCACTTAGTTCATTCAATAATTGCCAGAGTAGTTGCTGCATAGTATCTCAATTATTATCACAGTATCATCTGCGTAATATTTTATATTATTAAATCAATAATTGAGACGACACAATTATTCAAATTAGTATTGGCATTATTGACAATTAATGTCTAAAAAGTTCTGTCGAAGAAAGGGGTTTGGTTATCTAATTGTGCTCCAGTAAGGAGAAATCCTTATCGGAAAGCCCCCTCTTTCCTGGGAATGATCTGATTGTCAATATTGTGAGTTATAATATTAAATGATGAATAATTGTTGAAAGATTAAAAATGTGTTGATTGAAGATAAGTGATTTATGGTAAATATTTAATCAATTTTTTGATATAAATAAAGGGGTTTGTCATGAGGCGTTTATTGGAAGTTTGGATTAGTATTCCACGGGGAGATGTGCTAATTTTTCAGACCGTCGATTAAAGTTTTAATAGTAAATCAATATGGACCGTCGGTTAAAATTTTAATAGTAAATTAATATGGACTGTCAGTTGAAGTTTTAATAGTAAATCAATATGGACCATCCATTTTAATAGTAAATCAATCTGGACCGTCCGTGAATCAGTTACTATTTAGTCCATTCTTCTATAAATAGAAGCTCATTTCTTCATTATTTCTTACGAATTCACTAAACCTCTAGAGTATAGAGAGAATAAGAGAGAAAGAAGAAGAGTATTCTACTACTACACTATTGCAGTATCCAATCTTTTACTAAGGTAAGAGAGATTATTTTTTGTATCCGTAAGGAGTATTATTTCTTTCGTATTTGTAAAGGATGTTATTTACTTCATACTCATAAAGGTTGTCATTTTATTCCTTATTAATCTGCGGGAGTAACCTTTCTAAGAGGATTACCGCATGCATGGTGAATAAACCTTCACATTCATTCTTTATTAATCTACGGGAGTAACTTGTCTACGCAGATTTATCGCATGCATAGTGAATAACCCTTCGTATTCATTCTTTATTAATCTGCGGGAGTAACATGTCTACACGCATTATCGCATGCATGGTGAATAACCCTTCGTATTCATTCTTTATTAATCCGCGGGAGTAACATGTCTACGTGGATTACCGCATGCATGGTGAATAATCCTTCATATTCATTCTTTATTAAATTGTGAAAATGATCTGTCTACGCAGATTATCGCTTAACGGGTGAAAATTCATTTGCAGTTTCGTATATTCTTTTATACTCATATGAGATATCATTTCTTTTGTACTCATCAAGGGATGTCGTCTTCTTTCATATTTCTCCATTTATGTTATGAATTTATTGTTTGTTTCCATAACCTTATTATTAAATGGTAAAAACCCATAAAATTAGTGGAATATTCTTAATAGTTTGTGTTTCATCTAGTATCATTCTACTACTGGTCTAAACTCTCTTATTAAATGGGGGGATACTATTTATGTTGGGGTACTATTCATTTGGAATACTATTCAATCGGGATACTATTCATTTAGGATACTATTCATTCGGGGTACTTTTCATTCGAGTACTATTCACGACAAAATTGATTTATTTTCTATCCAAATTATTTTTGATACATGAATATCATTCTTGAATTTTACTCCATAATTAGCGATCATGTTGATAATTTGGACATTCTTGAACTCTGGATAAATTGAATTATAAATCTCTAATATTTATCCTTGATCTCACTTCATTGAACTCAATTGTGTATTGTTGAAAGATTAAAAATGTGTTGATTGAAGATAAGTGATTTGTGATAAATATTTATTAAATTTTTTGATATAAATAGAGGGGTTTGTCAAGAGGCATTTATTATAAGTTAGGCTTAGTATTCCATGGGGAGATGTGTTAATTTTTCAGACCGTCGACCGAAGTTTTAATAGTAAATCAATATAGACCGTCAGTTGAAGTTTTAATAGTAAATTAATATGGACCATCGGTTGAAGTAGTAATAGTAAATCAATATGGACTGTCAGTTGAAGTTTTAATAGTAAATCAATATGGACCGTCCATTTTAATAGTAAATTAATCTGGATCGTCTGTGAATCAGTTACTATTTAGTCCATTCTCCTATAAATAGAAGCTCATTTCTTACGAATTCACTAAAACTCTAGAGAGAGAAACTATAGAGAGAATAAGAGAGAAAGAAGAAGAGTATTCTGCTACTACACTATTGCAGTATCCAATCTCCTACTAAGGTAAGAGATATTATTTTTTGTATTCATAAGGGGTATTATTTCTTTCGTATTCGTAAAGGATGTTATTTACTTCATACTCATAAGGGTTGTCATTTTATTCCTTATTAATCTGCGGGAGTAACTTGTCTACGCGGATTACCGCATGCATGGTGAATAACCCTTCATATTCATTCTTTATTAATCTGCGGGAGTAACCTGTCTACATGGATTACCGCATGCATGGTGAATAACCCTTCGTATTCATTCTTTATTAATCCGCAGGAGTGACCTGTCTACGCGGATTATCGCATGCATGGTGAATAATCCTTCGTATTCATTCTTTATTAAATTGTGGAAATGATATGTCTACGCGAATTACCGCATGACGGGTGAAAATGCATTTGCAGTTTTGTATATTCTTTTATACTCGTATGAGATATCATTTCTTTTGTACTCATCAAGGGATGTCGTCTTCTTTCATATTTCTCCATTTATGGTACAAATTTATTGTTTGTTTCCATAATCTTATTATTAAATGGTGAAAACCCTTGAAATTAGTAGAATATTCTTAATAGTTTGTGCTTCATCTAGTATCATTCCACTATTAGTCTGAACTTTCTTATTAAATGGCGGGATACTATTTATGTCGGGGTACTATTCATTTAGAATACTATTTATTCGGGGTATAATTCATTCGGGGTACTTTTCATTCGATTACTATTCATTCGGGGTACTATTTACGACAAAATTAATTTCTTTTATGTCCAAATTATTTTTGATACATGAATATCATTCTGGAATTTTACTCCACATTTCTTTTATGTCCAAATTATTTTTGATACATGAATATCATTCTGGAATTTTACTCCACAATTAGTGATCATGTTAACAATTTGGACATTCTTGAACTCTAGATAAATTGAATTATAAATATCTAATATTTATCCTTGATCTCACTTGATTGATTCTTTATATCATTGTCATCATCCTCATGCTTATATTGTGGTGAAAGTCATCTTTGACCCGTAGTGCATAGATGGACTGTTAATTAGTATGATTATGACTAGGAATTGTTTATTGGTATAATCATGACCTTTAATGTTACAGATAAATGTTTGTGGTGAAAGTCCTCTTTGGCCCGTAGTGCATAGATGGACATGTGTTTGGTATGATCATGACCACTGTTGATACAAATTATTATCTTTGGCCCGTAATGCATAGATAATTCATTGATTAGAAATAATTATTGATTGGTGTTACAGGGATAAAATATTGATGATGAACCTTTAAATCATAGAAGATAGTAGACATCATGCTCCACTTGACTCTTCTAATAGATTTCTACATTATCTTAGTCATAATATTTTTTACTGGGCTAGTTGAGCTCACCCTTTTCCTTTTGATTCCATGTTTTTTCTCAGGAGGCAAGAATGTAGCTGGGACTAGTCGGGGAGTGGAGTAATGGTCCAAGATGGTTATTATAGTAGTCCTCCCTATTTTGTAAAATAGTGTGACAATAATTGTAATAAGGACTTTATTTGAGTTTGGATATTGTCTACAAGACAATATTTGTATTGAAATTCTCAGCTTATATGTTGTCGTATTTTGTACGACAGTTGTATAAATGAAGTTTGTATTTGGATTCTGTACCATGTATTTAGCGACTCAGAATGGGTTTTGTGGACCTTTTTTGGGGGCGTCACATACATCCTCCATAATTGAATTAGATTTGGTTTCTTTAAAGGTAAGAAGTCAAATTGAAAAAGGGGATCATAAGTTAACTAGGACTGCAAATTCCTTGGAATGTCAAGACTCTTGACTGAAATATTCTGTCATGTGGTATGGGTTCACCGAATCACTTGGGGCCATAAATCATGCCCCAACATTACCCCCACTCTCTTGTTATAATAAAATTATAATAAAAGAAAACAAAATGTGCAATTAATGTCAGTACAGATACTAAAACTTAACAAACATTTCTTCACTCCACATGCGAAGCCTTGACCCACCACATCATTCATCTCCACTTTCCTCAGCTTCATTGGAATCGAATTTGCACAACTAGTGTCAAACTCATATATCCACCTAATTTGTTTCATTGCCTTCTACCATAAGTGCGGAGTTCAACCTTTAATAAACCTCTTTTTCGCCTTGTTCACCCTAGGTTACACCAAAGAACCAGAGTTCGTGAACTAAACAAACAACTGAATCGACGAATCTGAATGAAAAGCCCCTCCAGCAACAGGTCTAGGATCCTCTCTATTTCAAATAAATGGAGACTCTCCATTTCATGGTCCAGATTTAAAATCATATCTCTCTCCTGTCAGCATGATGTCACATTCCAACACATTTTAAATATGTACCATAAAATAGAGAGTCTCTATTTATTTAAAATGGAGAGGATCCTTGTCCCCAGCAACAAAGGGTGACATTCACACTAGATCTACATCAAGGGCCCCGACACCCACCTCCTTCCTGGATGGGCACCTTCAAAGACCAACTTTGTTTTTGACAAATTCCCCAAAGAGCATATCGAGGAGTTCAGATAATTTCACTCCAAAATGTCGTCAACGGAATGGTCAATGGATTTGTTATCCGACCAATCCTAGCTCTACAACCACAAATATAAGTCTGTACCTATCATCTTCATACAAAACATATTAAACCTTAATCTTTACTAACTTCATTACATCTGCAGTGTTCATCCTTAAACCAAAATCAATCATAGAGGTCAGGTAATCATCCAATGAAGTCGCACTAGCCGAAGACACCTTTAAACCCACCAATGAAGCCACCCCCCAACTAAACCAACCATTCGAACTGCCCACCGAAATAAACCTCCAATCTAACCAATGAACTGATCCCCCTATCTTAGTAGAACCAATTTTCCCCATCCCGATGCTAACACCACCTCCTACTAAAAGAGCCCCTTGGATATGACAATCAAAGAAAGGACTATACTCAAAAAGAAAAGAATGTTGGTGAAGGCATATTCTAAAACACCTCCCACTAAACCACCCCAATTTATCATTCCCGAATCCATCCACGAAACCACCGATACCGAACCACCACAACAAACTACACCTAAAGTCGCACCTGAAAAAAGGAAAGAACCCGAAAAACCAACCTCCGACCCCCCTGCCAAAAACCCCCATATAGAAACAACTCCCCAAACCCCAAGTACAAAAAACATGAAAGCAGATCCTATGTCTCCATTTTCTCTGTCCCCCACTTAAATTTTGACACTTAACCTCTTACTTAACACCAATTAAGTCTAAAATTAAATAAAAGGTTAAGTCAAAATTTAAGTGAAGGACACAAGGGGACAGGAAAAATGAGGACAAAGGATCTTCTCTCAAAAAACATCCCCAACCCATCGAATCTCCTTCTATCTCCGCCCAAGCACGAGAGGCTTTCATCTCGATGACGCTATGGCTCGAGGACCCAACAGAAGACTATACATTCGAACTCTTTGAAAACTTCGCCCTCCCTAATGATGACAACAAATTCGACGATCTCACTCCTCAACAACTAATTTGCACCAATGCAATGCATTAGGGTCGTGGAAGGGAAACCACACATAATACTTATCTAATATATCTTTCTACTGCATTTAATTCTGAATAAAATATTTCATATTCCAATCCAATGCTACTTTTACTCGAACTCTGTGTCAATTGTCCAAAATAACCACCAAAGAGAAGGAGCTAGAAGCCGTCGCACCCCTCCAGATTAAAGTTCAAGCCCTGACGTCCAACCTAGAGAAGGAACAAAGTCAACATGACAACAATACATTTCATTCCCAAGAGCTGATACTCAAAGTGAAGACAATAAAGTGGCAGTCTTCAAAGTTAGTCAAACAAAGAAAATAACTGTTGGCAAATTGGGTCGAACTAAGGGGTGAAAATGAGAAACTAAAGGGGACTGTGGCAAGCTTCCACAATTAGGTCGGGGATATACAGAACAAGATGATGAACTTGATGAAAGCATGCGAGGAATTGGAGAAGGAATATGTTGAACTCAAAAGACAAGGCCCTCCAATGACCGAATCTGTCAAACAACAGTTCTTCACTGAGTACAAGACATCCGCCGAACTGACAGAGGCTGTCATGAGCCAGTTCAGCGACAAATACCAAAGCGTGAGGATAAACGATAAATAAAAAAAATTTAGCAGTCGGTCTAGATCCCAAGGTTATTGACTCCTCTAATGATGAGGATAAAGCCAAAGAACCCCTCTCTTGCTTAGTCATTATTTTTACTTTATTTTCTTTTTCGAACTTGTACTTCTCAATGCACATACAATGGAATGAAATTATTTTTTTGCAAATACGAGTTATCTAACAAAACTGAATTTATTAATAAATTGATAAAGTTACAGAACTATAAAAGTGAGATTACATAGCTTATTAAAATTATTTCTGAAGTCGGCCTGCATGTCAAGTGTTCTTAATTTCAACTCCATCCATTGTCCAAAGCCGATATGTTTTGGGCTTGAGACCAACAACTTTGTAAGGACCTTCCCAGATAAGAAAAAATTTTCCCGTATTCTAGGGAGTAGAAACTTAAGCTTCTCGAAGCCTCGAACCTCCTTTGCTTGACACCCCAATTATAGTGTTGGGCAGTCCTGCGTTGATAGATAGTTAACCTTACCAAAGCTGAGTTCCAAACCTCCTCTAACAGATCCAGTTTGAGTCAAAGCCCTTCATCATTGTATAGTTCCTTATACTGACTGACTCGAAGAGAGGGAGACCCGATCTTCATTAGAATGAGGGCATCGGTTCCATAAGCCAACCGAAAAGGCGAATCTCCTATCGTAGTTTGATAGGCCCATAGAATGTTAAACAAATCTTCTGGCCAGTGACCCTTAGCTTCATCCAACGTCATCTTAATGCCATTAAGTAAGGTTCGATTAGTCACTTCTACTTGACCATTGGACTAAGGAGATCATGTGCCACTGATGTCGTCCAATGCTAGATTAATTGATCTGTCAAGAATTGCTCAAACTTGGCTCCCACAAACTAACACCCATTGTCCGACACCAGAACCCTTGGGACGCCAAACTAGAACACCATTAATTCCTTGAAAAACCTTAAACAATTCTACTCAGTGATTGTCCAAAGGGGTTTAGCCTCTACCCACTTGGTCATATATTCAATAACCACTAGCACAAAACATAACTGACCATTAGCCTTCAGTAACGGACCTAAGATATCGATCCCCCAAACTACAAATGCAATATGGGATAAAATTGAAGATATCTCATAGGGAGGCTGATGATGAATAGGATTGTTTAGTTGACATTTGACACATTTCTTCACATAGTCCTTAGCCTTCTAAAATATTGTCAGCCAATAATACCCATACCTTATCACCTTGTACGCCATCGCCTTAGCTCCTATATGATCTCCACATATACCCTCCTAACCCCCCCCCCCCCCCGAAGGACATAAGTCATTTCTGATGACACCAAACACTTCAGTAACGGGGAAGAGTAAGCATGTTGTTAAAGGTCTCCATCAATCAATCAAAAATAGGAACTTCTATATTTTATCTTTTTGGCTAACAGCAGATCCGAAGGTAGTTTCCCGTGAACAAGATAGTTGAGGTAAGGATTAAGCCAACAATTCAACCTCTCAACCAGCAAAATCTTTATCCTCTAAATGCTTGGAGCATCAAGAACCTCTAGATACACCAATTCGCCAAAAGAAGTTACCTCAGTTGTGGCCAATTTAGACAAGGCATCAACCATAATGTTATCAGACTGATTAACCCCCCTAAAAAGAATAAGATGAGAAGTAGTGGAGATAATCCTTAACTTTAGCTAGATATTTGGTCATCATTGCCCCCCGAGCCTCATACTCTCTAGCAATTTATTTGACCACCAACTGTGAATCGCTTAATATAACCAAGTGTCGAACCTCCAAACTACTAGCCAACCGCAACCCAACTAATATCTCTTCATACTCTACTTCGTTGTTAGTGGTCTTAAACCGGAATCAAATGGCTTGCTGAACTTTAAACCCTTTAGGGCTCTTCAATATCACCCCATCCCCACTGACATTCAAAGTTGACAATTCATCCACATAGTGAGTCGTACTGGTTGAGCATTGGGGATCAAACTTACTTCTGCACCCTGTTAATCTGGAAGATCCGATTCGAATAACGAATACTTTACCACAAAATTGACCAATACCTGGCCTCTTATAGCAGTCCTCAGACGATACTCCAATAAAAACTAACTTAATTCCATTGCCCACACCATGAGCCGACCTGAAGCGTTTGACTTATTAAACACCCTCTTAAGTATCTGATTTGTATACACCATAACTAGCCGACCTTGGAAATAATGTTAAAACTTTTGACTAGATATTATCAAGGCATATGCAAACTTCTTCAAATTCGGGTATCTGGTCTCAGCATCCCAAAGAGCATAACTGACGTAATAAATGGGGAACTATTTTCCTCCCGATTCTCTTACCAGAACGACTACGACTACTAACGAACTCCCTGCCAAATATAGATATAAGGGTTCCGAAGGGATCGACTTCATCAGTAGTGGTGCCGAAGATAGATTTTTCTTGATCCACATCTTCACACTCTGAAATCAAATGAAATGTTTTCTCATTCTTTGGCCCCTTTGAAGTATCAAAAAATGAAAGTCGCCCTTCTGTAGATCGTGACATAAACCTTTTAAGCGTCACAAAACTTTCAATCAACCGCTGCACATCCTTGAAGGTCTGCGAAGACCTCATATCCAGTATGGCCTTGTCGTCTCTGAATTGGCCTCAATTCCTCATTTGTTGACTAAATATCCGAGAACTTCCCCAAGCTGAGACCAAAGGTGCACTTGGTTGGGTTCAGGCATATGTTATGGTCCCAAGTAGTCTAAAAATAGTCGTCCAAGTCATCCAGATGGTCCCAAATTTTCTCACTATTGACGATCACATCGTCCATGTACATCTCCATATTATGCCCAATTTGCTTCCGGAACACCTTATTCATCATGCGCTGATAAGTAGCCCCTGCATTGAATAGCCCGGATGTCATATTCTTATAATTGCAGGGTGTGTGATGAAAGTCGTCTTCGGGCTATCCTCCTTATATATTAAAATCTGATTATATCCCTATAACGATCGAGAAATTTATAATTTATTTTAAATATTTATTGAATTAAATAAATATTTTAATTTATTTATTTATTGAGATAAATAAATAATTAATGAAATTAATGGTGCCATAATTTAGTTAAGTATGTAAGTTAACTAAATTAATGAATGGTAATTTTATTATTTGAAGATTTGATTTAATGAAATAATTAAATTAAATGAATTGTTTAATATTTAAGGGAACAATTAAATTAAATAAAATAATGTTCTAGTTTAATTTTATAATTAAATTAGGCATATAATAATTTATTAAGCATAAGGATAATTATAATGAAAATTATAATTATTATAATTATAAGTTATTAAAATTAATTAAATAAGTATGTGACAAATGGAACTATATAATATAAGTGTTATCGAAATAAATTGAAAAGGGGGGAATTTTGTGTAGCCAAACATAGCTTTATGACCTTTGGCATAACATAAACGATAGGTGCTTTGTTTTTTTTAACTGAAGAGTACGTGGGGGGAAAGGCCATATCAGTTTGTTTTATGTGTGATATCCTAAGGCTAAGAAGAATAGAGAAGGAGAGAAACACAAAGAAAATTGTTAGAGGGTTAGAGAAGAATTTGAGGGTTTTTGCTGTGGAAGAGGAAGGAATTGAAGCAACTCTATTATTTTCTTCAGTAATCAAGGATAAAGGTATAACCTACTCTAATTTTAAATTTTAGTCTTGTAATTTCTATTCTCTGTGACTGAAATTCTGTTGTATTAGGGTTAAAACGTTAATCATATGCATGTAATCTGATAATTGTCATACATAAGTGATGTTGAAGTAATCAAATTCGTGAAATTTAGTTTGAAGAAGAAAAGTTAGACTAACAATGTTATGTATATGTCAAATGGCTTAATTGAGTCCAAAATTTGATGTCCAATCCTTGATAGAATCTGTAAATTGGTTGTAGATTGTGTTAGTACATCAAGAAACGAAAACAACACAATTGAAATGGTTTAATTTGGTTAAAAAATGAAGTTTTGGTGATTGAATTCGCTTAGTGTGTTGAAAGTGAAGGAAATAACAAAAATATGGTTTCTAATCCTCTAAATTTGATTTAATAAATTGTTTTAGGTGTTAGAATGATTGGTTGTATATGTTATGAGGCTTTAGTTAAGTTTGTAGTGTAAGGGTTTGTCTGTGTTGCTATAGAAATTAAGAAATTGGAATTCTTGTATAAGAGCAGAGTCTATGATCGTGTCTCTGGAAAATCGGTTCAGTGCCGAAGACAAGCGCTGCTTGCGCAGCGCTAAAATTGAAAAGGAGACATGGCGGCGGCAATGCTAGAATGGTCTAAGAGACCAGATAATGAATGTAACTGACATAACTTGGGAGATGTTAACTTAACCTACTCTAATGATTGTAAAGGAACTTAAGCCATGTTATAAAAAATAATAATATATTGTAATAGCAATGTTGAAATTATAGATTATGAATGAGTAAGTTATGAAAGTTCGTAACGTGGTGTCATGAGAATTGGTGTCATTATGCAATCACCATATTGGGTACTGTTATATAATTAGAAGTTCAGATTTATGCTACATGAATGACTAGGATAATCAGATCCTAAGCTAAAGATTATAGACTTGAATAAAATGAAAAGTAAACCAATGAAGTTAGTGTTAATATAACTAATTGGTATTGTGATCTTAATGGTATGTGTAGGGTATTTGGCGAATATTTGTAGTAATTGTGTAGCTTACACATGAGGCAAGTTCCCTAACTTCATTTTTTTTATAATGAATGAAAGTTTCATAACTATGTTTACCTTTTTGTTGTCAAGCAAGCTTTTTAACCCTAATTTATCATTATGCAAGTTTCCTAAACTCTAGTCTTATGTTGAGCAAATCCCTAATTTTATTGCTTGCTGTTGGTCGTTTTACCGATCAATATATGCGTGCAAGTATACACAGTCAACAAGTAATAAAGAGTAAGTAAAGTATCGTTCCCACGGAGAATTAACTAATAAATTACACCAAGCATTAGCCCATAACCATTTCAGTCTTATTTAAACGAATGATACTATATTTTTTTTGTAAACTATGAAATAAAATAAACCTAACTATTCCTAGAGTGAGACTAGATAATGAAGACCTGAGATCATAATTTCATCTATTGACTCATTCAAATCTATACATTTCATGTTAAGTCAAACTAATTGTACCGGTTTGTTAGTCGAGAACACAAAAGTAAAGAATACCATTTCTCAATGTCATACCCATATCACATATAATCCACAGTTGATAGAATACACATGAACCCCCACATTACCTAAACCACTATATGTCTATGTGATTTATGAATAATTAGGATTTAATCCCAAGTTCTCAATTGACTACGAGTGGTGCGTCGGTATATGTCTATCCTAAGCACAAATCATACATCCCAACACAATGTAGAATATACAATCATAAGCTATTAAGATCAGATCCAAACCCATACTTCATCTCTCAAGTCCATATGGATTGTCACAATAATTGATGGCCAATCAACTAAACAATTAAACATGAATCTTAATAGACAAACCCATAGAAATCAATAAGGCTATCAATGAAACATATCAGAAATAATTAATCCACAGACTCCATTACAACCTTAGAATAGTGTTTAAATCATAACTAAATTAAAGCTATCATCCACATATTGAATAAAAGAGAGAGTAAGAATAGAGAATGGTAGTGCAAATCTGTTCTCTTGATCCAAGGTTGAATCTCCAATGCTTTCCAATCGGTTCAAGTCTTCAATCTAATCAACTCTAGAAATCACTACTCTAATCTACTCTAATCTAATTATTCCAAGTTGAAGAAAGAAAATAGCAGTAGTTTCAATACCCTAATTGAACCCCCCCCCCCCTCTCAATTACGTTTCAATTGAACTGTTTAATGAAAATTCAGCTTTGGTCAACATCAGACGTCGCGCGACCATGAAGGAATTGGCCTGAAGTTAGGCGCGGCCGCGCTCAAGCAAAAAATCACGTTTTTTGGCTCCAGGGTCGTGCGTGGCTGAGTGGGAAATGCACTACAAATTCGCACGCCTGTGCGGTCCATTTTCTGCTGCAGTGTCCTCTAGTAAAATGGCCATAAGGTTTGATCCGGGAAACGTTACGGGGCCTACCACCTATCAAATCGAAGATATTGACGAGCTCTACAACTTTCTTTCTTTGATGATTGAGAAATTCTGGTCGGATGAAGGTTGAAATTGGGCTGGAAGGGACTACTATGAAAATGGCTAACCAAAACAACAAAGTTTGACGTCCGTTGGTACAAAGATCATAACTCTTGCATCCGAACTCCGATTAGAACGATTTAAGATGTTCCGAAAAGCTACGAAGATGCTCTATAATGTAAGCTAAGTTCCAAACCAAGAATATAAAGTAAACATGAAAGCTCAAATGATGTCCGGATTGCTTTTCTTTGCATTTTCCTTGTTTTTCCTTACCAATAGTCGCTCACACCGCTCCCAAACATAAGATCTACAAAATAAACACAAAATGCATGAAAAGTAACTAAGAAACATGAATATAAGCAACTAATTCAAGTAAAAGATACCGGATAAGTAGGTATAAAACCAACTTATCAAATACCCTCAAACTTAAACCGATGCTTGTCCCCAAGCAACACAATATAATTCAATCTACATGCTATGCAAGCTACGCTACTATGACAATGAATCCCCAGATTTCCAGCCATGTTATGAATTCAAGTGAGACATGCCTCAGAGAAATATCAAGATTCAAGAATAAAGCATCAAACTAAGCTAAAGGCATAATGACATACAATCAGATAATCCTAACCTGCTATAAAGATGTTGTGTGTGTGTGATGTGTTCACAGATAAGCTTGACAAAGGTGAAGATACCACATGCTAAATTGCTTAAGACAGAAAATTGAAGTTTAAGTCAAGAACTGCATATACTAATGAGACATCAACTACTCCAACACATCAATACAAATTAAGGTTCAACAATGGGTTTATTCTGCTTTATTTTTACTCACGAGGGCGATTTTTGCACTTTCCTGTGGTGTTTATTGATTTTTTTTTATTTTTTTATTTTTTTATGACCGTGCAATGTCTCATTCCATTAGGCTAACAGTGCTACCCTTTAGCGAGCTTTCAACCAACGACTCCCAGACCATTAAGACCTTAGGGCGCTAGGTGTAGAGACAATCCCCTCGGGCGTACTTACTCAATTAACAAAGGCCCCGAAACAAGACTAGCCACAGTAATTATTCATTCATTTTTTAAAGAAAGCATACCCATATGTTCCCAAAACTCGAGTTTCAGTGTCTTCATAGTTATTACTCACTTCCTACACAATTTTATCATTAAAAATAACATTTTCCTCTCAGCAGTTAAGCATGCTAATCTTAACCAACAAGCAAATAGGAACCTTGTCGTGCTACCCGGTAACGTCTAAACATCAGGCATGAATTATATCATGTATAAAATTATAACTAAGCTCAAGATATCAACCAAGTTCAAAAATCTATCAAATTTCTATGTCATCATTGGCCAAATTAGAATTCAACTAACTAAAAACCTGGGATTATGCAATGTTATGCAACTAAACACATACTAAGTAAACAAGACAAAAGAAAACAAAAAATAAATAAATAAAAAAATTCATACTAAAATACCCCTACTATGCAACTTAAACATGCAACCAACTATATGCAACTAACTATATACAACAACTACTCACTACAACCCAATACCCCCAAACTTAAAATTAACAATGCCCTCATTGTAATTAAAAGTGAAAGAATACTCCCTTAAGTGGCAATGTCATCTCCGTTCGCCTCCTCATGATCCGATGGTATATCAGGCGATGGCTAAGTTTGAGATATTCTATAGTTGGAAACTGAGTGTGGGCATCTAACTGTCCGAATGCTTGAGTCAGAAATTCTAAAATTTTAGCAATTTTTTTTTTGTGATCGAGCTATAAGCATGATAAGCAGCGTGTGTTTAGGCTTGTGGTTAGGCGTGGCAGCGCAACCACATACTCTGGCAGCTTCAAATTTATGACTTCTGTTTGATCTTAAATGCTTATAGCAATTGGATTGAACCTGAGAGGAGAAACAATAAAACTATTATTAAGACTTACCACTATCTAACATCTACTAAATATGGAAATGTAAAAAAAGAATTAAACAAGGAGGGAGAAAGATTGGATGGGGTGCCTCCCATCGAGCGCTTCAGGTTTATAGTCAGATTAAATTGGACTCTTTTCTTGACACCACTATCCAATTCCTCTACGATAAGCTAGGAACCCTCCATCCATTAGAATTACAATGTACGTAGGTAGGTTCCCCATCTTGCGTGTCTGTGAATTGAAACAACCTAGCATATTTCCTGTACATGATGCCCCCAGTTCTATTGCATAGCTAGGTGCTTCGTCCGTTGTATTTGTGAATAGATTTTTTCATTGAGGCATGAAAGATTCAACGGGCTTTTCTTCTTCTATTATCTCTTCTTTTGCCCACCATGGTTTGTAAGAGGCCTCATAATCGCAGAAATTCTTGCTTTGGATGTGACTACCAAGGGGACATGGGTGTGCAAATTTCACTGAATTTTGCAACTCTAACTGAGAAGGCACTTGGGGTATAATACAAGTTGGCTCATGTTCTTCATTTTCCATACCCCCAGTGTCTCCTCAATGTCCACTCCTTTCATTTCATTCAGTAGCATGTACACTTCTGGCTCTCCATCAATTTCATCGTCCATGTCATAGCACCAATTGTTTGGAGGGCGATTATTCAAGGCTTCGAACATTTGATCCATCTGATTCTGAAGATTTCAAATTGACCTCTCTTGCTCAATCATCTTCTCCTCAGTTGATGCGATAAATTTGAACCACAATTCCTCCAGTCTTGAATTATCTTTCTCAGTTTCGAAATCCATGTATTGAGGACCATTCATTGACGAATTAATGAGTTGTTCCATCTGTTTGTTAAGATTTTGGCTTGATAACTCCTGACTCATCATCATCTCTTCATGGTTTGCTATGCTTTTTGATATGAATTCCTTCAACCTTGAATTTTCTTCTTGTTGCATTGGAGGTGGATATGAGAAATCTGATGGATATGTTGGGCTTGAGATGCAGTATTGATCTTGATAGTTATAACCCCATTCATAATCTGGGTGATACCCCCAACCTTGTTGATAATCAGGATAAACATCGTTGTTGAAGTAATCACCCCCAAACTGCGGTTGTCCAACCTTGATGTTGCACTAATAACTCGGATGCTCGCCAGCACAGTATTCACATGTAACTACTATCTCTCGAGTGCGTTGGGCAAGAATTTCCAACCTCTCCGAAAGTGTTGTAATTTGTGCTGACACTATAGAAAATACATTGAGTCCCTCAGTGCTTGTGTCCCTTGGTTGAATCATATTTGCATAAGGCCATTGATAAGTAAAGTCACCCATGGTACCTGAAAAGAGAGAAATATGAGAAGATAATTAAAACAAAATAAAAATGTTTAAATTAAGACTAGTTTGATTGAAATTAATGTTGGCAAAAATTTATTAAGCTAATTCCCCGGCAACGGCGCCAAAAACTTGTTGGTCGTTTCACCGATCAATATATGCGTGCAAGTATACACGGTCAACAAGTAATAAAGAGTAAGTAAAGTATCGTTCCCACGGAGAATTAACTAATAAATTACACCAAGCATTAGCCCATAACCATTTCAGTCTTATTTAAACGAATGATATTATATTTTTTTGTAAACTATGAAATAAAATAAACCTAACTATTCCTAGAGTGAGACTAGATAATGAAGACCTGAGATCATAATTTCATCTATTGACTCATTCAAATCTATACATTTCAT
Source organism: Panax quinquefolius (assembly GCA_020205615.1). Classification (NCBI taxonomy): domain Eukaryota; kingdom Viridiplantae; phylum Streptophyta; class Magnoliopsida; order Apiales; family Araliaceae; genus Panax; species Panax quinquefolius. The sequence goes on from CM035155.1 coordinate 132,656,169, forward strand.
GTTAAGTCAAACTAATTGTACCGGTTTGTTAGTCGAGAACACGAAAGTAAAGAATACCATTTCTCAATGTCATACCCATATCACATATAATCCACAGTTGATAGAATACACATGAACCCCCACATTACCTAAACCACTATATGTCTATGTGATTTATGAATAATTAGGATTTAATCCCAAGTTCTCAATTGACTACGAATGGTGCGTCGGTATATGTCTATCCTAAGCACAAATCATGCATCCCAACACAATGTAGAATATACAATCATAAGCTATTAAGATCAGATCCAAACCCATACTTCATCTCTCAAGTCCATAAGGATTATCACAATAATTGATGGCCAATCAACTAAGAAATTAAGCATGAATCTTAATAGACAAACCCATAGAAATCAATAAGGCTATCAATGAAACATATCAGAAATAATTAATCCATAGACTCCATTACAACCTTAGAATAGTGTTTAAATCATAACTTAATTAAAGCTATCATCCACATATTAAATAAACATCATAAGATACAATTAGGAATCAAAGAGAGAGTAAGAATAGAAAATGGTAGTGCAAATCTGTTCTCTTGATCCAATGTTGAATCTCCAATGCTTTCCAATCGCTTCAAGTCTTCAATCTAATCAACTCTAGAAATCACTACTCTAATCTACTCTAATCTAATTATTCCAAGTTGGAGAAAGAAAATAGCAGTAGTTTTAATACCCTAATTGAACCCCCCCCCCCCCTCTCAATTACGCTTCAATTGCACTGTTTAATGAAAAGTCAGCTTTGGTCAACATCAGACGTCGCACGGCCATGCAGGAATTGGCCTGAAGTTAGGCGCGGCCGTGCTCAAGCAAAAAATCACATTTTTTGGCTCCAGGGTCATGCGCGGCCGCGCGGGAAATGCACTACAAATTCGCGCGCCCGAGCGGTCCATTTTCTGCTGCAGTGCCCTCTGGTAAAATGGCCATAACATTTGATCTGGGAAGAGTTACGGGGCTTGCCACCTATCAAATCGAAGATATCGACGAGCTCTACAACTTTCATTCTTTGATGATTGAGAAATTCTGGCCTGATGAAGGTTGAAATTGGGTTGGAAGGGACTACTATGAAAATGGCTAACCAAAACAGCGAAGTTTGACGTCCGTTGGTACAAAGATCATAACTCTTGCATCCGAACTCCGATTAGAAAGATTCAAGATGTTCTGGAAAGCTACGAAGACGCTCTACAATGTAAGCTAAGTTGCAAACCAAGAACATGAAGTAAACATGAAAACCCAAATGATGTCCGGATTGCTTTTCTTTGTATTTTCCTTGCTTTTCCTTACCAATAGTCGCTCACACCGCTCCCAAACATAAGATCTACAAAATAAACACAAAATGCATGGAAAGTAACTAAGAAACATGAATATAAACAACTAATTCAAGTAAAAGATACCGGATAAGTAGGTATAAAACCAACTTATCACTTGCTCTTCAAAGCATAAATTGTTCAAGTTCATTGTTTCAAATGAGATTTTCTAATTCCTTAGGATGTAACACTTTGTTTATACCATGTCTATTCAATCGTAAATTATTGATTTTCAATCGTTGACTTAGTTATTGTTGTTAAAACTTATGTTGTTGAGTTAAACCTTCAAATAGTAAGCAAACTCTTATTGATTGGACTAATCTATATGATGAATGTTGTAAAATTCTAGAACCATTAATAAGCTAGTTCCAAACTAAACTTTCTTTAGTGCGAAAATCCTAAAGTCAAATTGAGATGAATAACCCTAATATAGGGGATTATGTACACGTTAGCATTTAGATGTTTGAGCATAATACATGGTACGGAGGGCTGATCCCCCCAAGTACGAAAGTTAAGATCTGTATAGTCTAATGACTGTTAAAGGTGGAAGTAGAAATACTTAGTAACCTTGGGATGTAGTTCATGGTCTTAAAGACCCTCAGATATAAATCCTAAACTTGTTTTCTATTCTTGATTCGTAGAACAAGTTCTCTATTATCCAGTATTCAATGTTTAACCTTATGTGGTTGCCATTATCATTCTTCATATTAGTGAGCAATTGTTTGCTCACTCTTGCATTTTAACATTGCAGCTAAAGTTGAGAAAATGGATGAGCCGTCTTTTAGCAAAGGAAAAGGAAAGATGTCCAAGTGATGTAGACTTATTTGAATTTATTTAAATGAATTATTTTATAAGACTTGTGTTATATTGTGATGTATTCCGTAGACTTATGTAATAGTTTTGGGTTAGATTACCTGGGATTGATTTAAGTTGATGTAACCCTTTAATGGGAAAGATTATTGTTTAAGTTATTTAAGTTATGTCTTTATCCTTTATTATGGGTAGTTAGATATAATTGTTTTAGATAGTGAGCACCAAATACCATGGGAATGGAGTACCCGAATTTGGGAGTGTCACAGGTTGGTATCAAAGCCTTAGGTGATGAACCTTAGGTGGGGGAAAACCTTAGGAAGTAACCTTTAAGGAGACAAAAAATATAGTGGTGATAACTATTATCGAGTTCTAAGGAATGAATTAAGGAATTCATTGAAGATAAAACAAAATAATAAAAAAACTTTATGTGCTATATGTTAATAACTTATGTACTCGCGAGTATCGAAGAGTGTCACGTGATAAATAAAACTTAAAAGTATTTTGTTGTAAGGATATCTAACGTTGAAGGATCCAGTCAAGCTAGGGAAGAGATACCTCAGGTACCTAGAGATGAGGAGCCCCGAGATGTTTATGTAGTTCTAGAATAGTTGATTCAGAGGGCCTTCTCTATTGGTTGCTGAGGAAGAACAAGAGGATGAGCCTGTGTCTGAGGAGAAGAACTCTGAGGAGATAGAGGTGGAGGATGAGAAAGAGGATCCTGTGAAGTTTCCACCAAACTCCATATCAGCTGAGATGTATGATGAGCTATACGACCGTAATATAGAATTACAGGATAATGTTGAGGAGCTGAAGGAGTGACAGGCTACTATAGAGCAGAAGGATGCGGAGATTCAGGAACTCGACTCACGTCTTAGAAACACAGAGTGGACCTAGTTCACATAGAGGGACATCAAGAGGAGCTATTGGCTGAGAATGAGAAGATGAAGACTGAAGTGGACAAGCTAAAAGATGACTTGAAGGAGGAGTCAACTAAGAGAGCGAGTGCAGAGGACGCATGGATGAAGGCTACTCAGCGTGCAGACCGTGCTGAAGCTAAGGTCCAAACGAAGAAGGCTAAGATGAACGAAATGGATCATGCCTTTCATTTTGCGATTAATAGGGCCCGGGATCGAGTCTTTTACTACCCACCTCAATTTGAAGACTTGTCATGGTACATGATGGATCGTAGGACGTCATATCGTATTATGGAGAAAGAGCGTAAGGAAGCCTCTCGACGTCTTAATATGCCGAGATAGGAAGAATAATAATAACAATATGTGGTTAAGTATGTGAATAAGTAAATTGTACATCCCTTATTTTGAGATAAATAAAGGGGTAGTATGAGTATTTAATCCTGAAACTTGTCTAGTTCAGGAAAGTGGATGTTGATAGCAGAGATGTTATCCTTATTATGTTTCGGAAAGTTTTAAATGAATAAAATATCAAAGTTTATTGAAATGTTATGTGTTATAGCTTTAGTCTTAGAATGTTTAAGATAAACTTTCAATATTCAAGAAGTTGAGTAATGAACTAATAAGCGTATATTTAACAGAAAATGCCTCCTAGAAGAAGACAATCACGCCAACAACCACCTCTTGAGGGGTCTACTAACAATAATAACGAGACCAACGCTAACCTGGTTTAATAGTTGGTAACTTTGTTAATAGGAGCACTTGCGAATTAGCCGCAAGCTCAAGCCACGACTTTCAAAGACTTCAAAGTGGTTGGACCGCCAGAGTTTCAAGGGTCTATGAATCTGGTTGAAGCCCAAACCTAGATCATGGAAATGGAGAAGGTGTTCAACGTTGCTAGAATCAATGAGGATCAAAAAACTGCATTCGCAAGATTCATGTTAAAGTCTGAAGCTAGCTATTGGTGGCAGGCGAATAAGGTTCGTGGGGGACAGGGAATAATAGCATGAGATAGGTTTAAAGAAATGTTTTTTGAGATGTATTTCCCGATGAGTTCTCGAAATTAGATGGAAATTCAATTCTTAGAATTGAAGCAAGGAACCATGACTGTGCCAGAGTATGCTGCAAAGTTTAATGAGCTGGCAAGGTTTGCTCCATACCAAGTCAATACCAATGAGCATAAGGCGAGAAGGTTTGAACAAGGATTGAAGCCCTGGATGTATAGCAAGGTTTCAATGTTTCTGTTGACTTATGTCATACTCCATTCTAAATGTTTTGATGATGACCATATTATTCCTCTAATCATGTTCTATGAAATTTCAGGAAAATAAATGGCATTACAGGAATATTGAGGAGGAAACTATAAAGACTCGAGATCTTTGAAGGATGAAGGGCCTTTTTGAGTCCTAGGAATATATGTAAGATCGTAGCATTAATTACTTTCCAATACAAGACTTTAGGGCATATGCATTTCATATACACATAAGTATATATCCGGAATTTAACAACATACTAAATTTTGTTAAAATAATGTGTTAGGCAGATTTGCTATAATCATGGGATAACAGTAATTGGTTTACCGTGTGGTTCATGAATCAAGGAAACTATTTCCGATTAATCAAATAAGATAACTTAATATAAATAATTGGTTAAATAAATACCATGAATCATGTGTCATATAAATGCTTAATTTAAGGGAAGGTATTAGACTGTCTTTAAACCACTTGCTTGATAAATCAATATGGCAACTTTTTAGACGTATTATTTTTAAAGGCTGCATAAGATAGTAAATTGATTGCATGATATTAATCCGGTATTTGACATATAGCAAATCTACATATAACAAGATGGGATAAAATCTAGGAGTCACAAAAGATATGTTATCCCGTGATGTGCACTCATTCAGGAAAAATCTTCTCTCTAATCAATGATATATTACTATATCTCATACTGATCATGACAGTGTCCTACGTTAGTAAATAACTGGTAAAGAGTCTTGATCATTAGCATAATATCTAGATGTTACTCTCAGGTTACATGAATTGTGCACTTTGTCCCAAATGGTCATATTACAAATTGGCAATAAGCAACGGTAACTTATCACAGTTGGCTATAAAAGAGTTGTACCTAACGATAAGAAAAAGATAAGAAATACATACTGAACTTGCATACATACAAAACTATGAAAGTGTGTTTCTTCCGATTCTTCTTGATTGATTGCTTGAAGAAGCTATTGCTAAGGTGATCTTGTAAAAAATACTCTGGTAATAATTTTTATTGCATATCATTACATACTAGAGCCTTGCATTGGTGAGTGATACATTGGTTGATCATTAGACCTCTATTATGTATTTTACTTTCTCAAATACATCAATATTCTCTAATTGTGATTTGGACTGGATTAGTGTATTATTACAATCAAGTGTGAAAGCATAGGTGCTTGAGGGTGCATAGGTGCACAAGGAGCAAAGGTGCTCAAGTTTTTGGAACTTGTATTGTAATTGGAAGAGTTTAATAAAAGTGAATCTCCAATACTAGTTGGTATTGGACGTGGATTAGGCTACTATTATAGAGGGTAGTAGTTGAACCACGTAAAAAATCTCGGTGTTTATGTGATTGCATTTTGTACTATATTATTCTGTTAGCAATCCAGCAGCCTGCATTCAATATCTATAAATACTACCAAACTAATCTAGCACATTATTTTCTCATAATCATATTCTGAAAAAGGTTAAGTTACGAATTTATACATTGTGAAAAACGTTACATAAATTTAATATATTATTCGACCAGTTCTATTTATAAAGATATAGAATCCAGCTTGTTGCGTTGAATATCTAAGGGAATGTTTAGTTAAACAAAAATTGGACATAGTTTGATCCTACACTTATTCAACACCCCCTTCTAAGTGTGCCTATTTAAATTTCATTTGGTATCCAAGCTTGGCTCTACTTATCTTGGTCTTAAAGGTGACTTGTAGGGAAAGATTCTGACATGGCACAATTTGGAAACGCTCATCAAGATGGACAATCAACAAACCAACCTCCATTACTCTTTGGGACAGAGAACTACAATTTCTGGAAATTCCGAATGAGGATATATCTTAAGCGAGACCCATGGGAATGGTGGGGGGTAAAAAATGGACCAGTAATCCCAAGGAAAGATGATGGCACTACAAAAACTCTACTTGAGATGGATTCAACCAAAACCTACATGGTCTCATACAACTCAAAGGCAATGAACACCCTTCTTAGTGGCATGGTGCAATCCGAAATAGATAAAGTCTCTTCATGCAACACAACTAAGGAGATATGGGATACTCTAGTGGTGAGTCATGAAGGAACCTCCAAAGTACGAAAAGTTAAGCTAAACATGCTCATGCATGACTATGAAATGTTCAAGCTGGAAAAAGACAACAATCAAAATGGCTCAAGCATGATTCCTAGTAATCATAAATTCATTGAAGTTGCTCGACAAGTCAATTCCACAAAGTGAAATCAATCGTAAGCTACTTCGGGCTATGCCCAAAAGGTTTGCATCCAAAATTACTACCCTTCAAGATTCTGTCAATATTTCTTCTATGGATACCTTAACACTCTTTGGTGAACTAGAAGAATATGAACATCAATTAAAAAGATATGATGACGATGAAGAAGTTCCTCGAAAGAAAGTGCTAGCTCTAAATGCAAGAATTGAGTAGGAACTTGAAAATAACTTGGATGATGAAATAACTATGATCTCAAGGAGACTTAAGGGACTACTTCAAAGAAAGAATAAAAGGAAGAATGCATTCAACTCGAACAAACTCAAAGCCAAGCAAACTGAAGAAACCTATTTCAATCTGACGACCGTGTCACTTCAAAAGGATCGCTTCAAATTCAAAAACAAAGGAAAGCAAGGCAATAAAGAGTTCAAAAAGAACAAAGCCTTCTTAACGTGGAGTGACGATGAAGAATCCGAAGTGGAGATAGATGCAAACGATGAACTGGCTCAAATATGCTTCATGGGACTTGAAGGTGAATCTAGTGAGGTATCTCTTTCTGATGTTATTATTTTGAAACAAGAAAATGAAAAGCTAAAAGAAAAAATATGTACTTAAAAGATCTAGTAAACACTCTAATGGGCGAAGTTGAAGCACTAATAGATGAAAAGAAAGAGTTAGAAAAAGTAACACACATAAATGAAGAAAAAGCATTAGCTGCGAAAAATGATTATTTAGACAATTACAATAAAATACTTTTCAACAAAGTAAAACAGTTAAATGATGAGGTTGAAAAATTTACAAATGAAATAAAAATGAGAGAAGTATGCATTGATGCTTTTGGTGATGAATCTTGTAATAAAACACCTCCAACTAATGAACTCCAAAAGGAAATAGAATCATTAAAAAACTCTCTAGCTAAATTTGTTCATGGTGAAGAAAACCTAAATGTCATGTTAGGGAAACAAAGACCCAGTTATGATAAACAAGGCATTGGTTATAATCCAGTATATAGAAAAGAAGTTGAAATGCTTAAATCTAAATCATCATTTAAATTAAATTACTGTCACCTTTCACTACTTGCAAAAATTATGGCATTAAAGGGCATCTAGAGATAAACTGTTTAAGGAAGAAAAATAACAATCGAAGTAAAGCAATATGGATAAAGAAAAGTGACTTGATTTCAACTAACACAAGTGGACCCAAAAAGATAAATTGCATTTTTCTTAAACAGGTATGTTTCAAAGCAAAAGTATATTCTCAAAAGTGGATTCTTGACAGTGGATGCTCACGTCATATGACGAGTGACCAATCTAAGTTTGTGGAGTTAAACATCAAAAGGAAACATGGAACTATCACGTTTGGAGATAATCAGTCATGTGAAATAGTCAGGAAAGGTAAAATAGGTAATGGTAAGGTTAATATTAATAATGTTCACCTTGTTGAGGCCTAGAATTCAATCTTATTAGTGTTAGTCAATTAATGGAAAATGGACATCAAGCACACTTTAAAAAAGACAAATGCACAATTTCACATGTTACTAACATGCTACTTTAGTTGCCCAGAGAGAAGAAAACATATATACTCTTGATTTTGAGCAACATGAGGAAGAATTATGTCTTACCACAATTCAAGATGAAGCAAATCTATGGTATAGAAGAATGGGGCATGTTCATATGGACCTAATCAAAAAACTATCATCAAAGAACCTAGTTAAAGGTTTACCTAAAATGAATTTTGAAAAAAAAGGTATATGCGAGCCCTGTCAACTCGGAAAACAAGTAAGGACATCATTCACAGCCAAGAATATGGTATCAACCTCTTCTCCCTTACAATTACTCCATCTCGATCTATTAGGACCCGAAAGGCATGTTAGTCTAAATGGTAAGTTTTACGCATTTATAATGGTTAATAATTTTTCTAGATACACATGGGTATTGTTTCTTAGAACTAAAGATGAGGCATTTAAAGAATTTGAAAAGCTTATTAGAAACCTGGAGACAAAATATAATCTTAATCTTATAAAAATCAGAAGTGATTATGGTACTGAATTTCAAAAGGATTTTATTACATTTTGTAATCAAAAAAGAATTACTCATGAATTCTCAGCACCTAGAACTCCTCAACAAAATGGGGTGGTAGAAAGGAAAAATCGAACATTACAAGAAACAGATAGAACCCTCATACAAGAAAGTAAACTTCCAAAGAAATTTTGGGCCGAAGCTGTAAACATATCATGCTATGTACTAAATAGAGTATTAATCCGTCCAATTATTTTGAAAACTCCATATGAATTATTAAATAATAGATTTCCTAATATAAGTTATTTCAAAGTATTTGGATCTAAATGTTTTATCCTTAATACTAGTGAAAATCTGGGTAAGTTTGATGCTAGATCACATGAGGGAATATTCATTGGCTACTCTCAAAATAGTAAAGCATATCGCATTTATAATGTGCAAAAGATGTGTATCAAAGAATCTATACATATCAAATTTAATGAATCTAACCATGATATTCCAAAAGAAAGAGAAGACGATGCAGGAAATTTAGAGACAGCTACTGATCAAGCCTATCACATAAAATAAAACAGCAAGACGAAGGAATCTATCCAGCAAGCTGGATTAGAAGAGCAGCAGGATCAGTAAGCTGAATACAAAGACCAGGAACCTATCCAGCAAGCTGAATTAAACGAACAACAAGACCATGATCCAGAAATTACTGAAGATCAACTAGAAGAAGTTATTCATGACATTCAACTTCCAAAATCAACAAGATACATCAAAAATCATCCTCCCAACAACATTATTGGCAACATAAATGAAGGAGTAACTACAAGAAGAAGAGCACAAAATATGTGTGTATTTTCAGCATTCTTATCCCAAATTGAACCAAAGAATGCCAAAGAAGCCATACTTGATGAAAATTGGCTACTACAATGCAAGAAGAGCTACAACAATTAAAAAGATGCCAAGTCTGGGAGTTAATGCCTCCTCCAAAAGATGTATCCGTTATTGGAACTAAATGGGTATTCAAAAACAAACTTGACGAGTATGGAACAATTACAAGAAACAAAGCAAGATTAGTAGCTCAAGGATACAATTAGGAAAAAGGAATAGACTATGAAGAAACATTTGCCCCTGTAGCCCGATTGGAATCCATTAGAATATTATTAGCATTTGCATGTTTCAGAAAGTTCAAACTACACCAAATAGACGTCAAAAGTTCTTTCTTCAACTGATATATAAACGAAGAAGTTTACGTAAAACAGCCACCTGGACTTGAGCATGACAAGTTCCCACATTATGTATACAAACTAAAGAAGGCACTCTATGGACTCAAACAAGCTCCAAGAGCTTGGTATGAGAGATTAAGTAAGTACATACTATCAATGGCTTCATACGAGGTAAAATTGACTCTACTTTATTTATTAAACGTCAAAATAAAGATATCATTATTTTACAAATATATGTAGACGATATACTATTTGGTGCTACTAATAACCTTCTTTGTGAGTGGTTCTCCAAATGCATGCACAAGGAGTTTGATATGAGCTTAGTGGGAAAACTCAATTACTTTCTGGGCCTTCAAATCAAACAAAATCAGGAAGGTATCTTCATTCATCAAACCAAGTATACAAAAGAACTACTCAAGAGATTCGAGTTTGAAAACTCCAATCCAAAGACCACACCAATGAGTACATCAATAAAACTCACAGCAGATGAAAAAGGTATGGATGTAGAAGTAACAAAATATAGAGGTATGATCGAATCCATATTATATCTAACTGCTTCTAGACCTGATATAATGTACAGTGTGTGTCTATGTGCTCGCTTTCAAACAAAACCCAAAGAATCACATTTACAAGCTATTAAACGAATATTTAAAAATTTGAGTGGTACCACAAATCTAGGACTATTTTATCCAAAATGTAACAATTTTGATCTAATAGGTTATTCATATGTTGACTATGCAGGTTTTCAAATAGATAGAAAAAGCATAAGCGGTGCTTGTACATTTTTGGGACAAAGTCTTGTTTCATGGCATAGTAAGAAGCAAACATAAATTGCCCTATCCACCACTGAGGGTGAATATTTAACAGCTGGGAGTTGTTGTTCCCAAATTTTATGGATGCGTCAAACATTATGGGACTTTGATATCTTGTGTAAAAATGTGCCTATATACTGTGATAATACAAGCACCATTGACATTTCAAAAAATCCAGTTTTACACTCTCGCACAAAACACATAGAAGTTCGACACCACTTTCTTAGAGATAATGTATCCAAGGAACTAATCAAATTAATATTTATTCCCACTGAGCACCAATTAGTAGATATATTTACAAAACCTCTAGGGGAAGAACGCTTCTGCTGTGAGACCCCAAATTTTATGAATAAAGATTTAAATTTCTTGAAATATTTTTTTTTAAATATTATGGTGTGGATTTGATATAATGTTATAGTTGTGGGTAATATTTATAAATTTTTCAAAGTAAGCAAGTGGTTATATAATATTCAATTGGTCGGGGAATATTAAATGCGACGACAACAATCATTGGTGGACCCCATAATCAAGTATTATTGTAGTTAAGAAAACGACGAAATTATCTTTTTATAAAAATAACGACAAAAGTGTTACCGTTAAAACTGTTGAACTACCCGGTAGTAAAAGTATAGTAATATGCGTGGTTGCATAGTAGCACACGGTATTGATTATTGATGCTTACGTAAGAAGTCACTCAGTTATACTCAATTATTGATACAACAATTGCTGCATCATATCTCTCATATTATTGATTCAATTATTATCATAGTATCATCTGCATAATATGTTATATTATTAAATCAATAATTGAGACGGCAAAGTTATTCATATTATTATTTGCAATATTGACAATGTCTAGAAGTTCTGTCATGGAGAGGTTTGGTCACCTAATTGCGCGCCAATAAGGAGAAATCCTTATCGAAAAGCCCCCTCTTTCCTGGAAACGACCTGGTTGTTAAATATTGTCAATTATAATATTAATGATGAATAAGATTGTGTTGATTAAAGATGAAATTGATAGTTCCATTGTGTTAAAATTATTAGTGTTAGTGAAAATCGACATTTATTCCGATGATAATTGATGTCTGGGGGTTATATTGATAAATCATGTAATTAATTGGATAAATGAGCAATTAATTGCTACTAATTCACATGCTTATATAACTATATGTTCACATGTGTGTACCATTGAATCACATTCTTGTACTATTAGGGGAGTTAGTGCAAGATTGATAATACTTGCATGACTAAGTTAAAAATGGAGGTATAGATGGAGGTACTGTACTGTAATTCATATTTTCACATGATTATAACTATTGATTCACATGATTGAACTATTTATTCACATTATTTACTATTATGGGAGGTGGTGCAAGTTTGATAATACTTACAGGACTAAATTAAAAATGAAAGAAAAGTTGAAGGTATTATATTGTAATATTTCGAGCCCCAAAATGTGCAATTATCGAAACTATATTTTCCTATAAATGGAAGCTCATTCTTCCTTCATTTCTCACCAATTCACTAAAGCTATAGAGCAATTATTATAGAGAGAAATTATAGAGAGAAAGAAGAAGAAAAGTCTGCTACCGCTCTACTCCAATGTCTAGTTTCTTTCTAAGGTAAGGGGTATTATTTCTTTCATCTTCATAAAGAGAGCTATTGTTATTCCATTCCTTATTATTATATTGGAATAACCTGTCTATGCGAAGTACCGCATACATGATGAAATTCTTCTATTATTCCATTCTTTATTATTACATTAGAATATCCCGTGCATGCATGGATTACGCATGACTTCGGTTCCATTTTATTATTACGTTGGAATAACTTGCATGCATGCAGTACTATCGCATGCTTGGTAAATTTCATTTGTTATTCCATTCTCTATTATTCTCATTGGAATATCCTCGTGCATGCGGATTACATGACTTGGTTCCATTCTTTATTATTACATTGGAATAACTCGTCTGCATGCGATCTATCGCATGCACAGTGAATTACGTTGTTATTCCATTCTTTATTATTACATTGGAATATCCTCGTCTGCATACGGATTCGCGCATGACACGGTTCCGCTTCTTTATTATTCTATTGAATAACTTTATGCATGCGATCTATCGCATACTGGTGAATTCTTTTGTTATTCCATTCTTTATTATTCTGTTGGAATAACCTGTCTATGTGGATTACCGCATGCATGGTGAATAATCCTTCGTATTCATTCTTTATTAAATTGTATGATTTGTCTACGTGAATTACCGCATGGCGGGTGAAAATCCATTTACAGTTTCGTATATTCTATTATACTCGTCTGAGATATCATTTCTTTTGTACTCGTCATGAATATCATTTTCTTTGGTATTTTTTTACGAGTTATTATTTACGGGTTACTATTTATCCAGTTACTATTCACTCTGGTATTATTCACTCGGGTATTCGGGGCACTTTTTGTGCCGGAGTACTATTCACGAGTTACTATTCACCCGATTACTATTCACTCTAGTATTATTCACTCAGGTATTCGGGACACTTTTTATGTCGGGGTACTATTCACGGGGTATTATTCCTAAAGTACTATTCACGGGGTACTATTCACCCAAAAAATATATTTCTTTTTTGTCCAAATTATTTTTGGTACATGAATATTATTCTTGAATTTTACTCTACATAGCAGTATCATGCTGACAATTTGGACATTATTGATTTCTAGATAAATTAAATTATAAATCTTTAAAATTTATCCTTGAACTTGTTTTATTGAATTATTATGTCATTGTCATCATCCTCATACTTATATTGTGATTAAAGTCATCTTTGGCTTACGTGCATAAATGAACTTGGTATGATTATAACTAGGGATTCTTCGGTATAATCATGACCGTAATGTAATAAATAATGTGGTAAAAGTCCTCATTGGCCTGTAGTTCATTGATGGACAGTTGTTGGTATGATTATGACCAGGGATTATTCCGTATAATCATGACCATTGATGATTACATGAATATCCTTGGCCGTGGTGCAGAGATGATTCGATTTTATTTATTAAGCTAAGTCTCAGCGATAAAGTTGATGAAAATCTTTTTAAATCATAGAAGATAGTAGATTTTATGCTCTACTTGACTCTTCTAATGGATTGCTTATTTCTGCTGCAGTTATTGATCTAAAACTTGTTGTCTATTGTATTCTATCAATTGTTATACTGTTGAAGCCTAAGGATAATTTATTCTGCATTATCTTAGTCATAATATTTCTTACTGGGCTAGTTGATCTCACCCTTTCTTTCATTGTTCTCTTCAGGAAATAAGAATATAGCTGGGACGAGTCAGGGAATGGACTGATGGTCCAGGATAAATGGCTTTAGTAGTCCTCACTATTCTATGGAATAATATGATAATAATTGTAATGAGGACACCATTGAGTGTGATATTGTCTAGATGACAATATTCTTGTTTAAACTCTCAACTATGTTTTGTCGTATTTTTACACGACTGTTGTATAATTAAGTTGTATTTGAATTTATGTACCATGTATCTGGAGACCCAAGATGGGTGATGTATACCTGTTTTGGGGGCGTCACATTTGCATTTTAAGAAGAGAACTCGGAATGTGTCTGATATAGATTTGGTCTGCATGCCTTAAGGAAATTAGACAGAAAATCTAGATCTCACGGCATGTTTTACTACCATAATTACGCTAATTAAATCTATTTAGATTATCCTTTCTAAACACGGTGCCACGCCTTCCCATATCTCGGTACCACGCACCCTTGATAAGACAGAAGCTACTTTACTCTTTCAGTTTCATCCTTTTCTCAGCACACCAACTGTCTCTGTAACTTTCGACTACTCTCAAACACCTTCTGAGACAATGCGAACCAGGCGGGCTAGACAGATCTGTGATGAGTTTGAAGATGAAGTATCCCTTCCTTCTCCACCCTCTCAACCTCCGGCTACTCGAAAATTGAAAAGGAAGCAACCTTCCATCACGACCATCTCCGGTGACTCATCTCCTGCAACATCTGAAGTGAGTTTATCATCCCCTCCACTGATTGGGACGTCTACTGGCACCAAACGACGCAAAATCAAAGAATCCTCACCCGGATCTCCTCCGATGACGGTAATCCCTTTGTCTGTCTCTTTACATGATGTGCCTGAGAATTTCTTTAGATGCCATAATTTCAAACTTCTTTTTACGTCCTCTATCTACCAAAAATCCTTTGTTTATGAAAAATCAATTGACATGTTTTACTACCAAAGCTCGCCTCTTCAATATCTCCTTGAGTCATGTGGTTTATCTCCTTTAAGTGCTCCTCCTTCTGTGGCTTACCAAAAATTAGTCCAACAATTTTATACAAACCTTAAAAATAATGCAGACTGCTATACTTCGTTTGTTAAAGGCAAATCTTTATTTTTCACTGCTATGGATTTAGGGAGCATATTGTCCATTCCCTATACAGGAGACTGTTCCTTTACCCTTAAGGGACCAGTTTATACTCCTCTGTCCCCTCTTGACCAACTTTAAACTGTCATAACTAACCCCACTTTGTCTTCAATCACTCTTCCTAAGACCATTGAAGTATCCCCTATTTCCATAGTCCTTCACATATTACGTAGGTGCAATCTTATCCCTCGTCTTCATGGTGGGGCTGACTTTACCTACCAGGATTTGGTTTTGGTGGCCCTGATAATGAAAGGAAAATCATTCAATTTTTCTCTAATGATGCTTAAACACATGGTCAACTGCATCAAACATTCCAAAAAATGTCTTCCTTACAGTTGTTTTCTTACCAAGTTGTTCACTCATTTTCAAATCCCTCTAGACAATGAAGGCTCAATCACAATTACTGATTCCATCAATTCTGTCTATCTCAAAAGCACTCATCTCACACTGGTAGATGGAAAGTTCATGAGAATTGCCCCGAAAATTTCCCTTGTCCCTCTGGTAACAAATCCCACTCCTCTAGCTCCACAACCTCCTTCTCCTGAGATTCTTACTCTTCTCCATACTATTGCTAACAATCAAACCATACTCACCGCTGATGTCAAAGATATCCAACACCGGCTTGCTGTGCTGGAAAAAGATAAACTAGCCATCAGTCGTGCTGAGCTAAACACTATTTTTCGCACCATAGAGGATGAGTTCATCGATCTTCAAGCAGGGTTCGAATTGCATACTAGAGCTATGGTCAAAGCTCTGCAAAGGAAAATGAATCGAAATGCCTGTCAACTAAGCTCTAAACTGAAGTTTATCTGTAATCAGATTGGGACACTAGGAAGATTCACCGAGCGATGCATGAATGATTTGAGTGAGGAGCTATAGGATGACCAAGTGAATTCTCGCATACCTGAGTGGCCATAGTGCAATTGGATGGCCGAATACCAAGGCGATTTCTTGGATCTTCCTCAACCTCCTCCTACCTTCATCGCTCGTCCTCCCCGTTTTGCAGACTCCATGTTCCTAGAAGAAATTGAACATCGCCGGTGTCATCATCCCTACTTCACTACTCGCGAGGCCAATCATGTTCACATTGATGAAGACGATGCCTAAGTTTGTGCCCCTCCCTTTCCTTTGTTGCTCTATTGGTCCTCTTTTTAATGGATGCCAAAGGGGGAGATGAATTCTGCCTTTTATAGACATTCACATACATTTCTTTTAAATTTCATGCATGATGACTTCTGTTTCAAACTATATTTTTAACTGTTGGTTTTTGATGGATGATTTTAACTATTGATGGATGCCTTTATGATTGATTGGTTAAATGGTATTCCTTTTGTTTAAAGTATATTGTGAATTAACAGGGTATTGCAGGGTCATTAAACAGTTATTTCAAAATGTTGAGATATGCATGAATTTAGGGGGAGTCATAATTAATTTATTATCAGCATCAAAAAGGGGGAGAATGTTGACTTATGTCACACTCCATTCTAAATGTTTTGAAGATGACCATATTATTCCTCTAATCATGTTCTATGAAATTTCAGGAAAATAAATGGCATTACAGGAATATTGAGGAGGAAACTATAAAGACTCGAGATCTTTGAAGGATGAAGGGCCTTTTTGAGTCCTAGGAATATATGTAATATCGTAGCATTAATTACTTTACAATACAAGGCTTTAGGGCATATGCATTTTATATACACATAATTATAGATCCGGAATTTAACAACATACTAAATTTTGTTAAAATAATGTGTTAGGCAGATTTGCTATAATCATGGGATAATAGTAATTGGTTTACCGTGTGGTTCATGAATCAAGGAAGCTATTTTAGATTAATCAAATAAGGTAACTTAATATAAATAATTGGTTAAATAAATACCATGAATCATGTGTCATATAAATGTTTAATTTAAGGGAAGGTATTAGACAGTCTTTAAACCACTTGTTTGATAAATCAATATGGCAACTTTTTAGACGTATTATTTTTAAAGGCTGCATAAGATAGTAAATTGATTGCATGATATTAATCCGGTATTTGACATATAGCAAATCTACATATAACAAGATGGGATAAAATCTAGGAGTCACAAAAGATATGTTATCACGTGATGTGCACTCATTCAGGAAAAATCTTCTCTCTAATCAATGATATATTATTATATCTCATACTGATCATGACAGTGTCCTACGTTAGTAAATAACTAGTAAAGAGTCTTGATCATTAGCATAATATCTGGATGTTACTCTCAGGTTACATGAATTGTGCACTTTGTCCCAAATGGTCATATTACAAATTGGCAATAAGCAACGGTAACTTATCACAGTTGGCTATAAAAGAGTTGTACCTAACGATAAGAAAAGGATAAGAAATACATACTGAACTTGCATACATACAAAACTACGAAAGTGTGTTTCTTCTAATTACTGTTGATTGCACTTGAAGAAGCTATTGCTAAGGTGATCTTGTAAAAAATACTCTGGTAATAATTTTTATTGCATATCATTACATACTAGAGCCTTGCATTGGTGAGTGATACATTGTTTGATCATTAGACCTCTATTGTGTATTTTACTTTCTCAAATACATCAATATTCTCTAATTGTGATCCAGATTGGATTAGTGTATTATTATAATCAAGTGTGAAAGCATAGGTGCTTGAGGGTGCATAAGTGCACAAGGAGCAAAGGTGCTCAAGTTTTTGGAACTTGTATTGTAATTGGAAGAGTTTAATAAAAGTGAGTCTCCAATACTAATTGGTATTGGACGTGGATTAGGCTACTATTATAAAGGGTAGTAGTTGAACCACGTAAAAAATCTTGGTGTTTATGTGATTGCATTTTGTGCTATATTATTCTGTTAGTAATCCAACAGCCTGCATTCAATATCTATAAATACTACCAAACTAATCTAGCACATTATTTTCTCATAATCATATTCTGAAAAAGGTTAAGTTACGAATTTATACATTGTGAAAAATGTTACTTAAATTTAATACATTATTCTAACAGTTCTATTTATAAAGATATAGAATCCAGCTTGTTGCATTGAATATCCAAGGGAATGTTTAGTTAAAGAAAAATTAGACATAGTTTAATCCTACACTTATTTAACCCCTCCTTCTAAGTGTGTCTATTTAAATTTTAGTTTCAGCTAAACTTGTTTACGGTAGTACTGGAAAAGGCAATTATCGCGGAAGGTGGAAGTGATGCCTTAACCAAATATAATCAAGAACAAAAGAAGAGGAAGAATGAGAATGAAAACAAGGTTAGTGGAAAAAATAATGGAAGTAACAATCAGAAGAGGAAGTGGAGTGAGAATTCGAGTGCGGAAGGACAACAAGGAGGTCAACAAAATAAGAAGTTTGAAGCTTGTGCTACCTGCGGGAAAAACCACACTGGTGTGTTTGAAGGGAAAACAGATGTGTGTTAATTGTGGCCAGGAGGGTCACATTGCACCAAACTGTTTTAGCCCAAAGAAGGGAGCATGTTTCACCTGCGGGTCGAAGGATCACATGGCTCGTGAATGCTTTAAAAAGATAGCTGGAAGTGAAAGTGGAGGAAATGGAAACAACGGTGGTGGTACACTAACTATCACTGGACCAGCGCAATCAAGCTGACCTACTGCGAGGACTTTCAATATGACCATGCAAGATGCTGTGCAGTCAAAGGATATGGTGTCAGGTATCATTCTGATTAATGGTATTAATGATTATGTGCTATTTGATTCGGGTGCTACTTGTTCATTTATATCCGATGAATTTGCTCAAAACTTAGATTTACCTCAGGAAGAATTAGATTTCCCTTTTAAGCATAGGGATTGTGAATAGGGAAGTGATTCTTGTTAGGTTTATATATAAGAATTGTACAGTGGTTATAAATGGTCACGAGATGATGGTAGATTTGATACCAATTAAACTTGGGGAGTTTGATGTTATACTGGGAATGGATTGGTTATTCAATTACAGTGCAGTAATTGATTGCCAAAAGAAATGTGTTAACCTTATGACTCCATCAAAGGTGGTGTTTTATGGCAGCAAGTCGCCTCGACAAGTAAGTTGTCTGATGGTGATGCAAGCGAAGAAGTTACTAAGATAAGGATATGTGGGATATTTAGCCTATATGACTGATACACAGAAGAAGAGTGTGAAGTTGGAAGAGTTACCGGTCATTAGAGATTTTATGGATGTGTTTCCTGACGATTTTCCTGGACTTTCTCCAGATCGAGAAATTGAGTTTGTGATTTATTTGGTGCCAGGAACGGCCCCAATATCAAAATCCCCATATAGAATGGCCCCAGTAGAAATGAAAGAGTTGATGGTGCAATTGCAAGAATTACTCGACAAGAAGTATATTCAGCCGAGTGTATCGCCATGGGGAGTGCCGGTGTTGTTTGTTAAGAAGAAAGATGGATCGATGCGGCTCTGCATTGATTATCGAGAATTGAATAAGGTCACGATTAAAAATAAGTATCCATTACCAAGAATCGATTACTTGTTCGATCAACTGAAAGGAGTGAGATATTTTTCAAAGATAGACTTGAGGAGTGGTTATCATCAGCTGAAGGTGAGGCTAGAAGATGTACCGAAGACAGCATTTAGAACTCGATATGGTCATTACGAGTTTCTGGTTATGTCATTTGGTTTAACCAATGCACCTGTAGCGTTCATGGATTTGATGAACAGGGTGTTTAAACCATTCTTAGACAAATTTGTGGTAGTGTTTATTGATGATATACTGGTTTATTCTAAGACCAAGGAGGAACATGTTGAACACTTAATAGTGACGTTAGAGACATTGAGGAGAGAGAAGTTGTACGCTAAATTCTTAAAATGTGAGTTTTGGTTAGAACATGTAAAGTTTCTTGGGCACGTTATTGATAAGGACAAAATCTCAGTAGATCCATCAAAAGTTGAATCTATAAAAAACTGGGATCAGCCGAAGACACCGTCAGAACTAAGAAGTTTCTTGGGATTGGTAGGTTACTATAGGCATTTTATTCAAGACTTTTCCAAGATCGCAACTCCGTTGACGAATTTAACTAGGAAGGCAGTTAAGTTTGTTTGGAGGAAGAAGTGTGAGGAAAGTTTCTAAGAATTAAAGAAGAGATTGTGTTCAGCACCTGTGTTATCATTGCCTGATGATACAGAGAATTTTGTGGTGCATAGTGACACATCACATAAAGGACTAGGTTATGTGCTTATGCAGAATGGAAGAGTTATTGCGTACGCATCATGTCAATTGAAAGATTATGAGAAAGGGTATCCGACTCATGACTTAGAGTTGGCTGCAGTGGTGTTTGCCCTAA
This sequence comes from Panax quinquefolius, assembly GCA_020205615.1. Classification (NCBI taxonomy): domain Eukaryota; kingdom Viridiplantae; phylum Streptophyta; class Magnoliopsida; order Apiales; family Araliaceae; genus Panax; species Panax quinquefolius. The sequence continues at coordinate 132,676,514 of CM035155.1, forward strand.
AAATTTGGAGACATTATCTTTATGGAAAGAGGTGTGAGATATATACCGACCATAAAAGTCTGAAGTATATCTTTACACAGAAAGATTTGAATATGCGACAAAGAAGATGGTTAGAGTTGATTAAAGACTATGACTGCGAGATTTTCTATCATCCCGGAAAGGCAAATGTTGTGGCCGATGCCTTAAGTAGAAAGGGACAGGAGAAGTTAATGGTGTTGACTGCTCAGGAGAAGCTAGTCTCAGAAATGGCAAAGATGGAGTTGGAAATTAAATATCCGACAAAATCAGATGAAAAATTATTCCAGATTGGAAGCAGTTCAATGTTGGTAGATAAAGTAAAGAATGCACAACTTCAGGATGAAAATTATGAAAAGATAAGATAGAAAGTGTCTAAAGGTGAGGAAGACATATTTAAAGTTAATTCGGAAGGGTTACTTATATTTGAAGGGAGAATTTGGGTTTCGTCAGTACCGAAAATTAAAGAGGAAATTCTAAGTGAGGCCCTTAACTCACGATATTCGATTCACCCTTGAAGCACAAAAATGTACCAGGATCTCAGACATCATTTCTGGTGGTCAAATATGAAAAAGGATGTTGCTGAATGTGTGGAGAAAAGCTTAACGCGTCAAAAAGTTAAAGTTGAACATCAAAGGCCAAGCGGATTGTTGCAACCATTAGAGATACCAGAATAGAAATGGGAGCATATCACAATGGATTTTGTGGTAGGTCTTCCAATGACTCAGCATGGTTACGATGCAAACTGGGTAATTGTCGATCGATTGACAAAATCAACACACTTTTTGCCAATCAAGATTAGATTTAACCTAGATCGGTTGGCAAAATTATACGTGAAGGAAATTATTTCTAGACACGGTGTTCCGGTGTCCATTATATCAGATAGATCCACGTTTCACATCAAAAATTTTGAAACGACTACAAGAATTCTTGGGAACGCAGTTGAGAATGAGCACAACGTATCATCCTCAAACCGACAGACAAAGTGAGAGAACCATCCAGACGCTAGAGGATATGCTCAGAGCATGTGTTATGGATTTCAAAGGGAATTGGGATGACCATCTACCATTAGTTGAATTTTCCTATAATAATAGTTATCATACGAGTATTGGCATGCCGCCTTACGAAGCGTTATTCGACAGGAAATGCAGAACTGCATTATGCTGGGACGAGGTAGGTGAACGTCAACTATTGGGTCCAGAATTGGTACAACAAACTGTCAAGATCATCAAGGTGATTCGAACAAGATTGATAGCTGCACAAGATAGACAGAAGAAATATGCCGATCAACACCGACAAAATCAGGAATTCAATGTCAGTAGTTTTATTTTCTTGAAAGTGTCTCCCTGGAAAGGGAAAATTTAGTTTAGTAAAAAGGGAAAACTAAGCCCTAGGTTTATAGGACCTTTTGAAGTGCTGCGACGAGTTGGGGAAGTGGCGTATGAGGTAGCTCTACCTCCGAAATTAGAACATATTCATAACATTTTCCATGTTTCGGTGTTAAGACCATATAAGATCGATTATAAACATGTTATAGAATATGAACCATTATAGTTTGAAAAAGACTTGTCGTATGAAGAAGTCCCTGTTCAGATTATTGACAGGAAAGAGAAAGTACTAAGGAATAAAGTGATACCTTTTGTTAAGATAATCTGGAGAAACCACAACGTTGAAGAAGCTACGTGGGAACTTAAAGATGTTATGATGAAGAATTATCCTTAGTTATTTGCTTGATCTTGTATAGCAATTCTGGGGACATAATTCTGTTAAGGAGGGAAGAATGTAACGAATAAATTTATCGAGTTGTGATTCTGGGGACAGAATCCTTTTAAGGATGGAAGGATGTAACGATCGAGAATTTTGTAATTTATTTTAAATATTTATTAAATTAAATAAATATTTTAATTTATTTATTTATTGAGAGAAATAAATAATTGATGAAATTATGGTGCCATAATTTAGTTAGGTATGTATGTTAACTAAATTAATGAATGATAATTTTATTATTTAAAGATTTGATTTAATGAAATAATTAAATTAAATAAATTATTTAATATCTAATGGAATAATTCAATTAAATAAAATGATGTTCTAGTTTAATTTTATAATTAAATTAGGTATATAATAATTTATTAAGCATAAGGATAATTATAATGAAAATTATAATTATTGTAATTATAAGTTATTAAAATTAATTAAATAAGTATGTGACAAATGGAACTATATAATATTAGTGTTATCAAAATAAATTGAAAAGGGGAGAATTTTGTGTAGCCAAACATGGCTTTATGGCCTTTGGCATAATGTAACCGATAGGCACTTTGTTTTTTTTAACTGAAGAGTACATGGAGGGAAAGGCCATATCAGTTTGTTTTATGTGTGATATCCTAAGGCTAAGAAGAACAGAGAAGGAGAGAAACACAAAGAAAATTGTTAGAGGGTTAGAGAAGAATTTGAGGGTTTTTGCTGTGGAAGAGGAAGGAATTGAAGCAACTCTATTATTTTCTTCAGTAATCAAGGATAAAGGTATAACATACTCTAATTTTAAATTTTAGTCTTGTAATTTCTATTCTCTATGACTGAAATTCTGTTGTATTAGGGTTAAAGCGTTAATCATATGCATGTAATCTGATAATTGTCATACATAAGTGATGTTGAAGTAATCGAATTCGTGAAATTTAGTTTGAAGAAGAAAAGATAGACTAACAATGTTATGTATATGTTAAATGGCTTAATTGAGTCTACAATTTGATGTCCAATCCTTGATAGAATCTGTAAATTGGTTGTAGATTATGTTAGTACATTAAGAAACAAAAACAACGCAATTAAAATGGTTTAATTTGGTTAAAAAAACAAAGTTTTGGTGATTGAATTCGCTAAGTGTTGAAAGTGAAGGAAATAACAAAAATATGGCTTCTAATCCTCTAGATTTGATTATGTAAATTATTTTAGGTGTTAGAATGATTGATTGTATATGTTATAAGGCTTTGGTTAAGTTTGTAGTGTATGGGTTTGTCTGTGTTGCTGTAGAAATTAAGAAATTAGAATTCTTGTATAAGAGCAGAGTCTATGATCGTGTCTCTGAAAAGCGGTTTCTGTGTTGAGTCTTGGTATTAGCTGCCTCTGGTATGAGCGCTACTGGATTCAAAGGAGATACATGGCGCTGTCACCAAAGGGTCTAACAGACCCGATGTGAACTATTAACAACATAACTTGTGAGATGTTAGCTTAACCTACTCTAATGTTTGTAAAGGAACTTAAACCATGTTATAAAACATAATAATATATTGTAATCGCAACATTGAAATTATAGATTATGAATGAGTAAGTTGTGAAAGTTCGTAACGTGGTGTCATAAGAATTGGCATCGTTATGCAATCACCATGTTGGGTACTGTTATATAATTAGGAGTTCAGATTTATGGTACATGAATGAGTAGGATAATCAGATCCTAAGCTAAAGATTATTGACTTGACTAAAATGAAAAGTAAACCAATTAAGCTAGTGTTAATATAACTAATTGGTATTGTGATCTTAATGGTATGTGTAGGGTATTTGGCGAACGTTTGTAGTAATTGTGTAGCTTACACACTAGGCAAGTTCCCTAACTTCATTCTCTTTATAACTAATGCAAGTTTCATAACTATGTTTACCTTTTTGTTGTCAAGCAAGCTTTCTAACCCTAATTTATCATTATGCAAGTTTCCTAAACTCTAGTCTTATGTTGAGCAAATCCCTAATTCTATTGCTTGCTCTTCAAAGCATAAATTGTTCAAGTTCATTATTTCAAATGATATTTTCTAATTCATTTGGATGTAAGACTTTGTTTATACCATGTCTATTCAATCGTAAATTGTTGATATTCAATCGTTGACTTAGTTATTGTTGTTCAAACTTATGTTATTGAGTTAAACCTTCAAATAGTAAGAAAACTCTTATTAATTGGAGTAATCTATATGATGAATGTTCTAAAATTCTAGAACCATTGATAAGCTTGTTCTAAACTAAACTTTCTTTAGTACAGAAATCCTAAAGTTAAATTGAGATGAACAACCCTAATATAGGGGATTATGTACACGTTAGCGTTTAGATATTTATGCACAATACATGGTACAAATGGCTGATCTCTCTAAGTACGAAAGTTAAGGTCTGTATAGTCTAATGACTATTAAAGGTGGAAGTAGAAATACTTAATAACCTAAAGACGTAGTTCATGGTCTTAAAGACCCTCAGATACAAATCCTGAACTTGTTTTCTATTCTTGATTCATAGAACAAGTTCTATATTATCCAGTATTCAATGTTTAACCTTATGTAGTTGCCATTATCATTTTTTATATTAGTGAGCAATTGTTTGCTCACTCTTACATTTAAACATTGCAGCTAAAGTTGAGAAATGAACGTAGTATGCACACAAGCCAATCATGTTTGATGATAAAGCATATACTTTGTAACAATCTTATTCATGTATTAACAAAAAGTATTAATTTATTAAAGGCTTTTAGTTATCTACATGATGCTATTTTATAATATGTAATAAATCCATAGTTTTAAGCAATGCTTTTAGAATAATGATGATGATCATTCTAATGAGATCTAAATTCTTAGAAAGCTTAAAACTAAAATAGTTCCCAATCGTTGGATTACTAAATTGGGGATTAGTGAATCCGGATAGATTGGTACATACGTTGCTTGCTCATTGGATGAGGATGATTGATCTCGTGATCATTTGTGTGGAGACACTAAAACAAGTATGTATGTGCTTATTAGAGAATAAGTTCACTGAACGTGGCTCGCTAAGAAATACCTAATAGAGTTTTACTTGCCTGTCAATAGGAATTCCTGTAATGATAGTAGTACAAGTGATCCTTGGACTTGAGATCATCATATTATCTTATGTATGATGAGTTATACTTTGACTTATTCCTTAAGACCCTTATGGTATATCAAAGGGTATGCTTGGGTATAATAAGGTGTACATGGAGATAATGTATGATCAATAAAGAATCTACCGCTTCTAGTAAAAGAAGAGAAATGTCCTATGTGATTCGATAAATGACAACCCAGTAGTCCTTGGCCAAGGCAGAATGAAATTAGAAAGGAGTTTTTAATTTGCATTATTTGGTGTTGTGCATTTAAGAGTCGAAGTACATATAATTAAATAAAATAAGACTTGACAGTAATTTCATGTCTTATATTTGATTGGGAAATTGTATGGTAGAAGGATTGAATTGTACGGTAACTATTTACTCAAAGGTTCTTTTATGATTAATGTTGAAATCTATATTATCTGGAAAGTCGTTGATCGCTAGGGAGGCTTATCCCTATTGTAGAATAAATATTATTTATTTAAATAAATTAATAATTTAATTTATTTATGTAAATAAGATTAGAATTGTTCTAATTGATTTATTCACAACCGGTTTAATATGGAGAACCTAAAGGGTCACACCATAAAAAGAAGAATAATTATCTAACCATTTAATGGCATAATCGTAATAATAAGTTAAGTATATTTAATTTAATCTATGGTGATAGAATAAATTAAATAGCTTAATATTTATTATTTAATATTTTGAAATATTAAATATAAATTAATAAGATGAGTCTTATTATTATTATTACTATCATTATTATTTAATTTCTAAAGGAGTTTGGGAATTAATTAATAAAAGTACTCTCATATATCCTAATAAGATTAGGAGGCTAATTAATTAAAAGATTTTAATTAATTATTCCTAATAAGATTAGGAGCATAATTAATTAAAGAAATTTAATTAATTAAAATAAAACTCAATTCCTTAATTGTTAAGGAGGGTTGCCCACATCTATAAATAAGAGGAGTGTTATTATGGGTGAATGGCGTTGAATTTTTCACAACATACGCAATTCCAATAGTTGAAGAGTACGTTCTTTTTCTATAGAGATAGAAAACTAGGGTTTAGTCAACCACCCTTCTTCTTGAATATTTCTTCTTCCTTGGTGGATCACCTCTAGAGGCTAAACACTTGGGTGGTTAACGTTGATCAAAGGAAGGAACCAAACCCGGTGGATTCAAGTTGAATGCGAAAAAGATTAGAGGTGAAATTGTACCCGAGGAAGCTCGAATCTTCAAGGGTATGATTCTTGTTCTTCATATTTTTGTTTAATTAATAATTGTGCATAAAGGGTGATCTGGGTATATGGTTTGTAAAATTTTAAAACTCTTTTTTATCACGTTTCCGCTTATTTTGTGCAATTTAATTGCGTTCATGTATATTACAAACCTAACAAGAAAATGGATGAGTCGTCTTCTAGCAAGGGAAAGGGCAAGATGTCCAAGTGATGAAGACTTGTTTGAATTTATTTAAATGAATTATGTTATAAGACTTATGTTATATTGTGATGTATTCCGTATACTTATGTAATAGTTTAAGGTTAGACTACCTGGGATTGATTTAAGTTGATGCAACCCTTTAATGGGAAAGATTATTGTTTATGTTATTTAAGTTATGTCTTTATCGTTTATTATGGGTAGTTAGATATAATTATTTTAGATAGTGAGCACCAAATATCGTGGGAATGGAGTACCCAGATTTTGGGGTGTCACAATCCCGAAAAGACATCCAAAAAGCTTAGTAGGGCATACCTAGAAGTGGCATCAATAAGTTGATCTATATGCCACAAATGGTAGAAGACCTTCAGACATGTCTTTTTTAGATCTGTATAGCCGATGCATATTGTAAGACCCCAACTTATTATTAGTGAAATTTAATTTTCTCTATTTATTATTTTGAAATAGTAAGGGTTGATTTGATTAATGTGGATAGTTATGGGTAAAATACGCAAATATTTCAAAATAAGTAAGTGGTTATAAAATATTCATTGTTGTCGGGGAATATTCGTTTGGTCGTGGAATATTCGTATTGTCGGGGAATATTCGTACGACGGCGCAGCCATGTGTGGGCCCCATAACGAAAAGCGATTGGATGAAGAAAACGACAAATATAAGTTGTTTAAAAATAATGGCATAGTTATTCTGCTTAATATCTTGTTAAAATACTAATGGTTAAAACACAGTAGCACACGGTATTGCACCAATTATTGATTCTTACGTAAGAAGGCACTACTCAATAATGGTTACAGTAATTACTGTTCAGATATTTTATTGATTTAATAATTGTTGCGTTGATATTTTATATTTGTTATTTCAATAATTGTCATTACACAATATTTTCATTATCGAAGCAATAATTCATATTATCTGAATAATATTATTAGATAACATTATTGGCAATGACTAGAAAGTTCTATCTAAGGAGAGGTTTGGTCATCTAATTGCGCGCCAGTAAGGAGAAATTCTTATTGGAAAGCCCCCTCTTTCCTGGGAACTGCCTGGTTGTCAATATTGTGATTCTGTAATATTATTTGTGAATAAATAATTATTGATTCATATGATGAGGAAAATATTGATTTTATGTGGATATAGATGGAGAAAATTTTTAATGTGACAATTGTTGAAAATTAAAATTTTATGTTTTTCTGATAAAATAATTCATTTAAATATATTATTATATTTTAATAATATAATAATGGTGATATTTTTACAACGAATGTGGGATATATGAGTATACGAGGAGGAAGAGTATTTTTGTTGCAATAAATGTTTAAAACATGTTAAACATGTCGGTGGACCCCATTTATTGACTGAAATTTGATTATAGCCTGTAAAATCTCCCGTTTGTGGATTTCGGTCAAATTCCGTTTGGAATTTGGAAAAACTTTCTTCTGTAAAGTTGTAGAGAATTGAATTTCCTATAAAAACTCAAGAGATTCGAATTTTCTGATAGAAGGGCTATTTATTATGAATTATTGAAGTTCCGAAGCTCCGAAATAATTGATTTTTTGAAGTTTAAAATATTTTAAATTGGAAAAACGTTTTTATTACTTTTTCTAGAAGGTGAGCATGTGGGAAATGCTAGGAGCTGAATTCTAAGAGGTGTAGGAAATTTTATTATAAATAATAATATTATATTAAATTTTACCTTTGGTGTTCTAAGCATTTTCCTATAAATAGGTGCTTAGGTTAGAATTGAAAATCACACCGTAAATTGAAGTTTTCTCTCTCTATATTATCGAGTTTATTCTTGTGAGTATTTTGAGTATACTTTGAGTATTGCTATACTGAAGACAAGTTCAAGTTATAGTCGATATCCCAATGTTTCAACTAAAGATCTGTCTTTGTGAGGTAAGGGATATTATTTTTTTCGTAATGATATTATTTCTTCAATATCATTATCTTTGAAATATTGATTTGAAGTTTTATCAAATTTGGAACATTTGGTGTCTCTGAGTTACTATTCACGTGTCTACGGACTATTCACGTATATGACACTATTTTTACGAATCACGGACTATTCATAGAAAAATGAAAATTTTCCTTTTCGTCTAAAAATATCTATTACGGATACTAGCTTTGATTGTATCCATGTTTTGATCATTCTTGAATTTTACACCACTATGATTATTTTTTGGTATTTTTGGGCGTGGATAAAACAAAGTACGAATCCTTAATCCTTAATCCTTGTCATTTTGTTTCATTGGATTCATTTTTTAAAAATATTTTTATCATCCTCGGTCTTAAATGATGATATTATGGAATATCTTTGGCTTCAGTGCAAAGATGAATGATTTCGATGAATATCTTTGGTAGTAGTGCAAAGATGAACAGTGTTTAGATGAACACGTGACCAATCGATGAATATCTTTGGCTGTGAAAGTGCAAAGATGAATATTTGATTCCAGCTTATATATTGATTGATGTTACAGGATAAAAGATGAGCGATGAACATTAAAATTCATACATAGAAGATAGTAGTTGCATTCTCTACTTAACACTTCTAATGAATTATTATTTCATCGCTAATATTGATTTAAAACTTGTTGTCTATTGTATTCTATTAGATTTTTTTCCCTGTTGAAGACTAATGATAATTTATTGTATATTATCTTTGTCATAATATTCTTTACTGGGCTAGTTAAGCTCACCCTTTTCCTTTTTTTCCATTTTTCTTCTCGGGAGGCGAGAATATATAGCGAGTACTTAGTCTGGGTATGGAATGAAGGTTCTAGAGAGAGTTGTTTAGTAGTCCTCACCATTTTGTAAAATAATGTATCAATAAATGTGATGAGGATTTATTTGAGTATAGATATTGTCTGAAGATAATATTTGTATTCAAACTCACGCTTTCTTCATTGTAATAATAATAAAGTTGTAGTTGTTTTACATACCATGTATTGATAACTCAAAATGGGTGATGTAAACCTATTTTGGGGCGTCACATGATTAGTATCGAGCTTAGGATATGATCTCCGGTGGAGATCGGGGAATAGAACTAGGAGGGAGAGACGAGTAAATCCTTCGCTAGTGTGTCCTACCTAAGCTTATTTGTTAGTTGGTCGAGATATAGGGATATTATGTGATATATTGATTTCCTTAATTAACCCTTATTTTATGATGTAAGATTTGAGAATGTCGAATCGAGAATATTAATAGTGGAAATGAGACCGTGGAGACGCTTTATTCACCAACGAGGAGAACGTGCAGTCGTGGCAATGTTCCTCCCGTGAACAACACCACCGAAAGCGTATGATGAACGAGTGGATGTTTAGAAGCTTTTTTTGCGCTTCATGCAAAATCGACATTTAGGAGACTCGTGTTCAAAATACGTAAGAAAATGATAGCAATTCACGGGTTGTCACAACCAAGCGCTTTAAAGAGTTGGGACCACCGTATTTAAGGGAAAGCGGATCCGATCATTACGGAAACATGGGTCAAGCAAATTACCAAGATATTCGATGTCTTGGGATGCACGGAGGAACATAAAGTTCCATTCGCCACCTTTATGTTTCGTGGCGGCGGCGAATCTTCAGGAGTCGTGAAGCGTACCCATCTAAATCAAGACTCAAAGCGTGTCTTGGGAGACGTTTGAAACTATTTAATGACAAATACTTTCCGAAAGTGTTCGTCATATATGAAGGAAGTGGAGTTCATCGATTAGAGCAAAACAATATGACGGTGTCTCAAAGATGCGAGGCAAAGTTTGCGAGAGTTATCCGTGTTTGCACCTCATTTGGTGGAGAATGAGGAACGTATGACGCGATGTTTCTTAGAGGTTTGAAACCCGATACGTCAAGATCTCATTTCTCATAAATTTTCTCTCTATTCAGATGTTGTAAACAGGGCTCAATTATTAGAGCGAGATAACGAGTACGGTCAACTGAGAGACCACAACCAGGATCATACCGGAGATGGCAGTCAACTAAACAACGATAATCAATGAGGAAGAAAAAAAAAGACGGACAAAAATGGTAACCACTCTGTGGTAATCATGGCCATGAAAATAGAAGAAATGAGTCGAAGAGATTTTAAAAGAGGAGATTTAACAACGACCATGTGAAGACGAGCGGTCTTAAGCAGAATCGGTTCTAAGGGAGGAGAACGACCACCGGTCATATATGTTATAAATGCGGAAAGAGGACATATCACCAAACCGTCCAACAACAGCTTCAAGGTATGCTATAATTATGGAAAGGAAGGACATATCGCCGAGATTGTATGCGGTAGCAAAACCTAGTTCACCGGGGACGGTGACTCAAAAGATCGTCCCTGAAAAAGTCAAAGTCAACGGTTCTGGAAAGAGCGTTTGTTGTGACTAGTCATAATGTGAGGAACCCAAACGAGGTGATCACGGGTAAGCTATTTATAAATTTTTGCGAAGTTTATACCTTACTTGATACCGGTGCTACCCATTCATTTATCTCTCCTGCTTGTGTTCAACGTTTAAACTTGACTCCGGAGAAATTAGACTTTGACCTATCTATGGAAACTCCGTTGGGAGAAACTTTCATCACATCTACTGTTTATAAATCTTGTTTGATTCAAGTTGGCACCATCACCTTACCTGTTGACCTTATCTCTTTAAAGATACTTGCTTTTGATGTGATTTTAGGGATTAATTGGTTAACTACTCATCATGCCAAAATTGATTGTTTTCGTAAGGTTGTTAGTTTTCATATTCCTAACCAACCTCGTCAGTATGCAATTCAAGCAACTAAACCATTAAAATCATTCACTGTCATATCTAATCATAAAGCTATTCGTTTATTGAAAAATGGATGTCAAGCTTTCTTAGCCCATGTTATGGATTTGAATAAAGACATGTCAAATTTGAATAATATTCTGTTGTTATTGACTTTCCCGACGTATTTCAAGAACTTTCCTATTCTACCCCGAACGTGAAGTTGAATTCTTTATTGATCTTGAACTGCATACAAAGCCCATTTCTAAAACCCCATATCAAATGGCTCCTATTGAACTTCAGAGTTAAAGGTCCAACTACAGAAATTGTTGGACATCGGTTTCATTCGGCCCTAGTACATCTCCTTGGGGTGCTCCTGCTTTTATTCGTAAAGAAGAAAGACGGGAGTATGCGACTTTGTATTGACTATCTGGAATTGAACCATGTCACCATCAAGAATAGGTATCCTCACCTCGTATTGATGACTTATTTGACCCGATTGCAAGGGCACAATTCTTTTCAAAAATCGATCTTCGCTTACGGATATCATCAATTGAAGATTAGAATCGAGGATATTCCAAAGACCGCCTTGTAACTCTCGGTATGGGCATTATGAATTCTTAGTCATGTCTTTCGAACTAACTAATGCTTCTGCGGCTTTCATGGATATGATGAACCGAGTATTCAAGGAATATTTGGATCGGTTTTTGTTGTTTTATTATTGATGACATCCTTATATATTCCAAAAGTCGTGAAGATCATGAGCACCATTTGAAGTTTGGTACTCCAAAGGCTTCGTGAAAACAAACTATATGCCAAATTGAAGAAATGCGAGTTTTGGCTTGAGAAGTAGCATTCCTTGGGCACGTGGTGTCGAAAACATGGAGTAACCGCTGATCCCATGAAGATTGAAGCAATACAAAGTTGGGAGCAACCAAGTCGGTGGATCAAGTACGTAGTTTTTGGGCTTAGCCGGTTATTATCTGGAGATTCGTGGAAGGGTTTTCTCGAATCGCTACTCCATTAACCCAAATAACTTCTAAGGATACAAAATTCGTTTGGAGCGAAGAATGCGAGAAGAGTTTCCAAGAGCTCAAGAGGAGACTCATTTCGACTTTTTCTAACAATACCATCCGGTTCGGATGGATTTGTTATCTACAATGATGCTTCAAGCAAAGGGTTAGGATGTGTTCTTATGCAACGTGGGAAAGTCATAGCCTATGCCTCGCGACAACTTAAAGAGTATGAGAGGAATTATCCTACTCATGATCTAGAGTTGGCGTGATCGTTTTCAAGCTAAAGATATGGAGGCACTATCTATATGGGAGAAAGTGGAGATATATTCGCACCATAAAAGCCTTAAATATTTCTTCACTCAAAAAGAACTCAACATACTGGCAATGACGTTGGCTCGAGCTATTGAAAGACTATGACCACACTATTCAATACCATCCCGAAAAGCGAACGTGGTAGGCGACGCGTTGAGTAGAAGATCATATGCGAGAACGAGTGTGATGATGTCAAGTATACGACATAGAGCCAACTTTAATAGAAAAAGTTAAGGTTGCTCAAGCCACCGAATCTTGAAATGATGCGTATAAAAGAAGAAAGTACAAGAAGGAGCTATTCCTAAGCGAGAATTGATGAAGAAGGAATACTTGAGTCCACTCTAGACTTTGTGTTCCTAACGACTGATTTGAAGTACAAGATTATGATGGAGGCACACAATACACCATTTGCAATCCATCTCGGAAGTACTAAAATGTATCGTGATCTTCGACATACATTTTAGGTGGAACAATATGAAGAGAGAGATTGCAAAGTTTATCTCAATGTGTTTAACTTGTCAAACGTGTAAAGGCGAGCATCTAGTACCTAAGGGTCCATTGCAACCACTTGAGATTCCGAAATGGAAGTGGGAACACATTACCATGGATTTCGTTCACGGGTCTTCCTACGGCTTTCTCAAGGCATCAATGCTATTTGGGTTATTGTTGATAGATTAACCAAGTCTTCTAATTTCTTGCCGATCACGGAGACTTATTCCTTGAACGTCTTGCTAGTATGTGACGTGAATGAGATTGTGAGGTTGCATGGCATGCCCAGTATCCATAGTTTCGGATCGTGACCCAAGATTCACTTCAAGATTTAGGGTTAGCTTGCAAAAAGCTATAACACGGATTTGCGATTTAGTTCGAAGATACCATCCTCAAACGACGGACAATCGGAGAGGACTATTCAAACTCTTGAAGATCTATTAAGACTCTGTGTCCTAGACTTTAAGGGCAGTTGGGATAAGTATTTACCATTGGTGGAATTCTCCTACAATAATAGTTATCAGGCAAGTATAGGTGTTGCTCCATTTGAAGCATTATATGGACGAAAGTGTCGCTTCTCAATATGTTGGGATGAGGTGGGTGAAGAAACATTGTTGGGACCCGAGTTAGTACGTATGACTCACCGAAAAAGATCCAAATGATTCGACAACGATACAAAACGGCACAAGATCGACAAAAGAGTTATGCGGATCTTCATCGAAAGGACGTGGAATTTAGTATAGGGGATCATGTGTTGTTGCGAGTTGCTCCATGGAATGGAGTTACAAGATTTGGGAAGAGAGGAAAGCTCAATCTACAATTTATTGGTCCATTTCAAATTCTTGACCGAGTAGGAAATGTAGCCTATAGACTCGCGTTACCTCCGAGTATGTCTCGTGTTCATAATGTGTTTCACATATCTCAGATTTCAGAAAATATGTGAAAGACCCGAATCACATTATAAAGTTAGAACCGGATGAGATAGCCGAAGACTTAACATATGAGGAGGTACCTGTCAAGATCTTGGATAGGAAGGAGCATGTCCTACGCGCAAAGGTCATACAACAAGTTAAAGTTTTGTGGAGGAATCATGCTATAGAGGAAATGACCTGGGAATTGAAAACGGAAATGAAAGCGAGGTATCCTCACCTTTTGAAACACACAGTGCGTGACGTCAATTTCGAGGACTAAATTTCATAAGGAGGGGAGGTTGTAAGACCCCAACTTATTATTAGTGAAATTTAATTTTCTCTATTTATTATTTTGAAATAGTAAGGGTTGATTTGATTAATGTGGATAGTTATGGGTAAAATACGCAAATATTTCAAAATAAGCAAGTGGTTATAAAATATTCATTGTTGTCGGGGAATATTTGTTTGGTCGTGGAATATTCGTCTCGTGCGGGAATATTCGCGATGCAAGCCAGTGCGACCATGTGTGGGCCCCATAACTGAAAGCGATTGGATGAAAAAATGACAAATATAAGTTGTTTAAAAATAACTAGGCGTAGTTATTCACCGCTATTATCTTGTTAAAATACTTGGTGGTTAAAACATAGTAGCACCGCAGTATTGCACCAATTATTGATTCTTACGTAAGAAGGCACTACTCAATAATGGTTACAAAGATTTACTCGCTCAAGATTTTATTGATTTAATAATTGTTTGCGTTGATATTTTATATTGTTTGTTGTTTCAATAATTATCATTACACGGATTTTTCATTATCGAAGCAATAATTCATATTATCTCGAATAATATTATTAGATAACATTATTGGCAATGTCTAGAAAGTTACATCTCAAGGAGAGGTTTGGTCACCTAATTGCGCGCCCCAATAAGGAGAAATTCTTATTGAAAGCCCCTCTTTCCTGAGGAACCACGGTTGTCAATATTGTGATTCTCAGAATATTATTTGTCAATAAATAATTATTGATTCATATGATGAGGAAAATATTGATTTTATGTGGATATAGATGGAGAAAATTTTTAATGTGACAATTGTTGAAAATTGAAATTTTATCTTTTTCTGATAAAATTATTCATTTAAATATATTATTATATTTTAATAATATAATAATGGTGATATTTTTACAACGAATGTGGGATATATGAGTATACGAGGAGGAAGAGTATTTTTGTTGCAATAAATGTTTAAAACATGTTAAACATGTCGGTGGACCCCATTTATTGACTGAAATTTGATTATAGCCTGTAAAATCTCCCGTTTGTGGATTTCGGTCAATTTCTGTTTGGAATATGGAAAACCTTTCTTCTGTAAAGTTGTAGAGAATTGAATTTCCTATAAAAACACGCGAGATTTGAATTTTCTGATAGAAGGGCTATTTATTACGAATTATTGAAGTTCCGAAGCTCCGAAATAATTGATTTTTTGAAGTTTAAAATATTTTAAATTGGAAAAACGTTTTTATTACTTTTTCTAGAAGGTGAGCATGTGGGAAATGTTAGGAGCTGAATTCTAAGAGGCGTAGGAAATTTTATTATAAATAATAATATTATATTAAATTTTCTGCTTTGGTGTTCTAAGCATTTTCCTATAAATAGGGTGCTTAGGTTAGAATTGAAAATCACACCAGAAATTGAAGTTTTCTCTCTCTATATTATCGAGCATATTCTTGTGAGTATTTTGAGTATACTTTGAGTATTGCTATACTGCATAAAGTTCAAGTTATAGTCAATATCCTGTGTTTCAACTAGAAATCTTGTCTTTTTGTGAGGTAAGGGATATTATTTTTTTTAGAATGATATTATTTCTTCAATATCATTATCTTTGAAATATTGATCTAAAGTTTTTATCAAATTTGGAACATTTGGTGTCGAGTTACTATTCACGTGTACGACACTATTCACGATATGACACTATTTACTTAATACTAAGACTATTCATAGAAAAATGAAAATTTTCCTTTTAAATAAAAATATCTATTCGGATAATGGCTTTGATTGTATCCATGTTTTGATCATTCTTGAATTTTAACACCACTATGATTATTTTTGAGGTATTTTTGGACGTGGATAAAACAAAGTACGAATCCTTAATCCTTAATCCTTGTCATTTTGTTTCACTGGATTCATTTCTTTAAAAATATTTTTCATCATCCTCAGTCTTAAATGATGATATTATGGAATATCTTTGGCCTAGTAGTGCAAAGATGAATGATTTCTGATGAATATCTTTGGTCGTAGTGCAAAGATGAACAGTGTTTAGATGAACATGACCAATCGATGAATATCTTTGGCTCAGAGTGCAAAGATGAATATTTGATTCCAGATATATATTGATTGATGTTACAGGGATAAAAGATAGACGGTGAACTTTAAAATTCATACATAGAAGATAGTAGTTGCATTCTCTACTTAACTCTTCTAATGAATTATTATTTCCGCTGCGAATATTGATTTAAAACTTGTTGTCTATTGTATTCTATTAGATTTTTTTCCCATGTTGAAGACTAATGATAATTTGTTGTATATTATCTTAGTTATAATATTCTTTACTGGGCTAGTTGAGCTCACCCTTTTCCTTTTTGTTCCATTTTTCTTCTCAGGAGGCGAGAATATAATGAGTACGCAGCCTGGGGTATGGAATGAAGGTTCTAGAGAGAGTTGTTTAGTAGTCCTCACCTTTTTTGTAAAATAATGTATCAATAAATGTGATGAGGATTTATTTGAGTATAGATATTGTCTAGAAGATAATATTTGTATTCAAACTCACAGTTTTACTGTTGTAATAATAAAGTTGTAGTTGTTTCTGTACCATGTATTGACAACTCAAAATGGGTGATGTAAACCTATTTTGGGGGCGTCACACATATCCTCCACTTCTCATTCTATTTTCAGATAAATACCACGTTTGTCAACCACTAAGGGTAATCAATCTTAAAGTTAAAGTCAGTCGCTAATAGTTTGACCACTTCGTCATCAATAATCTTTTGCTGCTCCGGGACAAAAATTATCCTCTTCTTTCGAACAGGTTTCTGGGCAGGATCCACACATAACCCATGTACAACTACGGACTCATCGATACCCCACATGTCACTAAGTGCCTAGGTAAAAATGTTTGCTGTTAGGTTAAATCTAGTTTAGCACAGCACGCAAGTATACGTGGTCAACATGTAATAAAAATCAAGTCAAGTGTTGATCCCACAGGGAAAATAACTGTAACTTATACAAATCAAGTACCAATTTTGTATTATCTCGAATTTATTAAACAAATAAATGATTTGTGAATGTTGAAAAAGAAAATATTAATTAAACTAACTAACTACCACAAGTTTTAAAATCAGATTATGGAGATTTAAGATCACAACTTCACTTATCATTTCACTTATAGTAATACACTTATCATTAATTATGCTCACCATTCTGGATTATTAATCAGAAACTCATTAGTATTTATAACCACCTCCCAATGCATTAAAAATATATCAATCCAAATCCATAATTGATAGAATTGTATTGAATACCCTAATTAACCATTTCACTATATTCCTATGTGAATTAAAATTAAAGAGAGTTTAAGCACATATTCCCTTATTAGATTACATGCGATGTGTAGGTATATCTCTATCTTAAAAACAAATTATGAATTACATCACCATGAAGAAAACATAATCACATGCTATTATGATCATATCTAAACCTATAATATATTTCCCAAAGTTCATAAAGTTTATCACGGTAATTGTCGATCAGGCAATTAATCACTTAAGCACAAATTATAATAGATAATCCTTAGAATAGTTCACATTAATTAATAGAGAAGCATATTACAATAAGATACACAATAAGATCCGTTGAATTCTTAAATAAAAAAAATTAGTTCATTGAATTAAAGTCTAGAATCCACAATTAAAATTGCATAGAAATACAAAAGTAGAAATAAAGAAGAGAGTATAATCAAATTTCTGCAATCTTGAAGTTCCTCTTTTATTCCTGCTTTGAATCTCTAATGCTAGCTAAATTGCTTCAATCTCCAATAACTTGATTAAAAGTAGTTGAATATCCCTAATAACTGACATAAGGTCCTATTTATAAGTTCTGTTACAAATCCTAGTCCAATTATGAAATCCTATTTAAATTACAACTCAATTGCACTGATTTACAAAAAGTCAACTCTGGTCAACATCCGACCTGGCGCAGCCGTGCTTGAATTAAACATGCACTACGTGTTGCCGCAGTGCATCGACAGAGTTAAATATCTTTGACTGACAGATGGCGCGGCTGCGCTGTACCTTAATACAATTAGAGCACGGTCGCGCTGCTGGAAATTCCTTGTTTTCTTGGTTCTTTCACTGTTGCTTCTTTGGCTTGCAAATCTTTGTCCTTTAAGCTTCTATTCCCATCAAGTTTCCATTAAATACTACAAATTCAGTTCCCAAGCATGTGACCTACAAAATGGAGTTAAAATGCGTGAAAAGTAACATACACCAAAGGAAATAAACAACAATTCCAGTCAGTTGATATCTCAATCGTAGGTATAAAACCTACTCATCAAATACCCCCAAACTTGAACTGTTGCTTATCCCCAAGCAATACATTACCATGCAATACAACACAAAAAGAATACTGATGAAAATGTAACCTAGCAACTACATGCCTACGAATCTAACCATCAATCAGTATGAAATCCAACCATATGCCTCAAAGAGATCAACTTTATGTTCAAATAGGAAATCTAACCAAAAGCATGTCAATAACTCATATCAATCCAAAAATCAAAGCATGTTATCACTGATGTAATGTGTGTGTGTGTGTGTGTGCTCAATAACCATTAAAACCAACCACAACGCAAATTCATCACATAATATGCTTTTTAGAGGAAAAATACACAACTCTAACTCAAGAAATTCTGTAAACAAGTTAAGCTCTGACTAAGACTACACAATTACCAAGTTTAGAGTTAATACGATATTTATTTCTTCTTTTACTCACTCATGTGGGCATTTTTGCTCTTTCTCGTGTTTACATTTGACTACGCAATGTCTAATTCTCGTAGGCTTCTCAGTGTTACCCATGTATCGAGCTTTCGACCACCAACTTCCAAACCAAACGGCTTTAGGGTGATAAGTATAGAGACATCCCCTATGGCTTACTTACTTGAGTAACAAAGGCCACAAAACAAAACTAGTTAATGTGTTTATTCATATCGAGGTATTTTTTTCTTTTTCTGCATTTCTTTTCTTTTTTTTCCTCGTTTATATAGCATATATATATATATATCCCATATTTTCTGTCAAACTTAAGCTTTTGCGTCATCCTAACCTTTACTACCAGTTTACCGATTTTCCTTTATTTAAAAAAAATCCCATAAGAAGATAATTATGTGATCAGTTAAATTGAGTAAATCATAATGGTCAACCTAATGTGCTATCTGGTTACATCAGTTTCAAATAAGAAAAGATTTTCATCATGATATGAAATTAAAACTATGCCCTGCTTATCAAAACTATTCAAATATAGTGCAATCCCAATCTCATCATTGGCCAAGTCAAATTCACACTAACTAATATGCTTGGATTCATGCAATATGATCTAACTAACTAAAATATAACATATATAATAACTAACTACATTACGGAAAACAATATTTTTGTTGAATTTTTTTATATGCAACATACGAATCAAACTAAACTAAAAAATAATGCAAGCTATTTGAACTAAATGCATTTTATTCTAAAAAAAATTCCCCCAAACTTGTGAACGACAATACCCTCATTGTAAACAGTGAGCATAAAATTAAAAGGAATACTCCCCTAATCAGTAGCCTCATCTTCACCTTCCTCATCATGATCCAACGGTGTATCAGGCGGTGGATAAGTGTGGGTGGATCCAAATGTCGGGAACTAAACTTGCACTCCTAACTGACTAAATGCTTCTAAAAGAGACTCAGATAATTGGGTATTATAAGTTCGGAAGTCACTATGTAGAGCAACCATTTTTTGGCGCATGCATTGCTCCATTCGATCAAGTTTATCTTGAGAAATCTGCCCTTGGACTTGGAGAGCCTTATCCTGCTGCTCGGGAGCCTCCTCAAGAACTTCTTCACTTTCACTTTGATCAGCGAGGATGAACTCGACCCCTCGAGGATGTGATTAACCACCTTCCCAAACTTTATATTTCTTAATAGCTACATGGTCAATGTCACTCATGGGTATATATAAAGTCTCATTATTTCATTCAACATCCGCTTCGGCAAATAGTCAAGTAATGACAGAAGGGTGTGGGATTCCACCCGAAGTACTCCCTTTAAGATAATGTTGAATAGATTGATGAATTACATGTCTAACATCCACCCTTTTGCCCTTTTTATGCCATAAAGTAGCATCGCTCGCTCTTTGGTGACATCATTCTGATGCCTTATTGGCATCAGATTAGCACAGATGAAGTTGTACCATGATTTTCTGTATCTGCTAAGGGTAATGTGAGGAAAATGCAACTTCTGGTTTGTGCCTTGCTTTGTAGTCCATACTGTTTTAGGTTTACACAAGACCCGAACAATCTCATCTAGTTTGTTTTCGTACCCCTAATTGGCCACCCACTCAGTATCATTTAGCTAGCATATCTATAAGTGGAAGAGATCATTGATACTTTCTTTGGTGTATGAAACTTGGCGACCTCTGACAAAAGTTGTTCCATTCTTTGTTTCCATTGCGTTCGTATAAAATTCTCTAATAATTGCCATAAGAGCTGCCAAAGGTGTTACAACAAATAAAGCCCAACCTTTTCTTCTGATCATCTCTGATATATGGCCATCTTCTCTATCTGGTTTTAAGCCCCTTTCTACCACACAAGTTTTGGCCAAAAGTACATCAGTATAAAATTGTTGAGCCTCTAAATTCATATATTTTGTGTAATCGAGTACATTGTTGTTACTTCCGTGTTTCAACTCACTACTGCTAGATGAAGAAGACTCATTGTGAATCCATTTAGGCATCATCTGTATTAAAATGCAAGCTTTGATATAATCCTTAGCAATCTCTAATTTTGTTTCCCCCCAAACTTGACCAACAAACCCACCACAAATCTCTTAGTCGTTCTATTAAATAGTTGGTGTGCACTCTTGTTTACCCCCAAATAACACCTTGCTTCTCTATTATGAACTAGGTTGTGCTTACAATGAATGGTGGCTAGGGATTATATAGAGTTAGGGATGAAAGCCTGAGGGATAGGAGCTAGGTAAGTCGGATTACAGTTGTTGTGGTGGATTTGAGGCTGATTGAGCTTAGGGCTTAGTTGTGGGTATATGGGGAATAGGGTGTGATCGTGGGTGTGTGTGTATAGGTAGAGATATGGTGGAGAGTGGGGTTGGAGGAGATAGAAGGAGGGAATTTGTTTTCAAATAAGAGAAGGAGTGGAGTATGGTTGGTTGGCATAAGAAAAGGAGGGAGTATTGTTTATTTCTCAGTTGAGTGGGGTTTGGAAGAAAAGTGTTGAGCCGCTTAAGTTGGGATTTAAAAAAAATTAGAATCTGATCGCGGCTTGGCCGCACGTGGATTAAGCCTTAGTTAGGCACGGTCGCGCTGCTGTCCCATTCAAATTGGACGCGGTCGCGCTGCCATGTATCTTGGAAAAATTCAAGTTTTTCAATCCTTTTTGACCATTCATCATCGTAGCGACTGAGTTGTACCTAGGAAACATAAAAAAAAACTATTAATACTACAAAAAATACTAAAATTCTACTGAATCCTAAAAAAATCTATTATGAATTGATTTGAAAGTAGTAAATGGATGGGTTACCTCCCATCGAGCGCTTGAATTTAAGTCTTTTAGCTTGACTACTCCTTGTTTTAGTCTAGATTGGTTGGGATATTGTGGGAACTTTTGATGTTATCTGCGCATAACCAACAGCTTCTTACCATATGCCCTTTCATCTTAACTATAAGATGAGAATTTGGCCTTTGTTTACCAGTGATAGGTTTTTAAGCTGTCGTCTTCTCGAGGATCTTTATGAACTGCATCCTTGGATGCAGCAATACTGTTGTACTCTTCCTTATCATTCAGGATTGGGATTTCCTTGAACACTTTTATTTTTACCTCTTGATCAAATACTCTCATTGTTAGTTCACCATTCGGCACATCGGTCAATGTTCTCCCGGTTGCAAGAAATGGTCTCCCAGGTATGATAAGAAATGTCCACAAAATCTGCTGGTAAAATAAGTTTTTCGACCTTCACCAATGCATCCTCCACTATACCTAACGGATAAATGATCGATCTATATGCAAGCTGTAAGGTGATATTTGTTGGCTTTTCTTCCTTTAAACCCAACTTCTTGTATATGGACAATGGCATGAGGTTGATATTTGCTCCCAAATCACACAATGCTCTTCCCACATCTTGATTACCAATCGAACAAGGAATAGTGAAACTACCCGAATCTTTCAACGTAAGAGGGAGCTTTTTCTAAAGAGCTGCACTACATTCTTCCGTTAGTGCCAAATTTTCGAATTCACCTAACTTACGTTTTTTGGATAATATTTCATTCATAAACTTTAAGTAGCTAGGCATCTGCTCTAGTGCTTTAGCGAACGAAATGTTACTATGTGGCTTTTTGAAGATATCCAAGAATTTTGCAAATTGATTCTTTAATTTCTGACTTTGCAACTGTGAAGGAAATGGCACAGGCGGTACAATTGAAGTTGGCTTATCCTTTTTTGAGCTCACATCTTGACCTTCCCCTATTTTCTTTTCCTCCTCTTTACTATCGGATTCTTACTTATTAGACTCATTTATCCCTTTCCCACTCTGAAGTGTGATAGCATTACACTGTTCTTTCTCGTCGTTTCTCATATTAGCTTCTGTGTTACTTGGTAATGTTCCCTAGGGTATACTATTCAATACACTAGCCATTTGTACCATTTGGATTTCTAGGTTTTGAATCGCTGCTGCTTGACTTTTCTTAGCAACGTCATTACTAGTTGTACTTCATTATCAACTCTTCAAAATCAGATTTCTTTTCTAGCTACAGAATTGACTATGGCTGTTGATTTTGAAATTCGGGTGGATATGCTGGTGGTGGAGTCTAATGTTGATTCTGATTGTTACTTCACGAGAAATTAGGATGGTTCCTCAACCCCGGATTATAACTATTCTGGTAAGGGTTTTGAAGACGATTTTAGCTACCCACAAAATTAACTGCCTCTGAGTTAATTGCGCATTAGTCTGATGGGTGATTTCTAACACACAACTCACACATTACCTCCATTTTATAAACATTCTAAGCTACAATCTCATCCATTTTCTTAGAAAGTGCTAAAATCTGTGCCATAAGAGTTGTAACTGCATTAACCTCCAAAATCCCCGCTACCTTAGGCCGCGACATCCTCGCTGTAGGCCATTGATAGTTATTGGCAAACATAGTCTCTAACAAATCAAAGGCTTTGTCAAAACTCTTAGCCATAAGTGCGCATCTTGCTGCTGCATCGATGCTTATCTGAGTGTTAGTACACAACGAGTTATAAAAAGTCTACACCTGTTGTCACTTGGGTAGTCCGTGATGAGGAAATTTTCAAAATAGTTACTTAAACCTCTCCCAAGCTTCATATAATGATTCTCCATGTTGTTGTTCAAATGTAGTAATATTGTTTCTCATCTTCGCAGTTTTAGCCGATGGAAAGAACTTTGTTAAAAAAAAATTGGACCAACTCATCCCAGGTAGTAATGGATCCAGGTGGAAATGCATGCAATCAACTTTTAGCTTTATCCCTCAATTTAATGGAAACAATCGTAGCCTCACAACATTGTATGTATCCCCATTGTACTTGAACGTATCACATATTTTGAGAAAGCTCATCACGTGTTCATTGGGATCATCATTAGCCAATCCTCCAAACTGTACCGAGTTTTGAATCATCTAAATGGTACCGGGTTTTATCTCAAAAGACGTACTCGCAATGGCTGGCCTTATGATGCTTGACTTAATCTCATCCACTTTCGGCATGGCAAAATCTCTTAATGGTTTTTATCCCACGTCAGCCATTTGATCTTGATTCTCAAGTATCTCTTTCATTTCTTTTACCCACTTACGCAACTATTGAAGCTGTTTGTCAATATTGTCCTCGTAAGGATACAATTCTGACTTCTTCGATCGAGTTTGCATGCAGTAGTCGAGATCACCTGAGACAGGAAGTAAAAAAAATAAAAATAAAAATAAAAATGTTTAACTGATGCTGATTTAATTAAACTGATATTGAAGGCTATAAACACTAATTTTCTCGGCAACGACACCAAAAACTTGTTGGGTTAAATTTAATTTAGCACAGCATGCAAGTATAAGTGGTCAACAAGTAATAAAGGGTAAGTCAAGTGTCGATCCCAGAGTGAAAATAACCACAATTTATACTAATCAAGTACCAATTTTGTATTATCTCGATTTTATTAAACAAATAACCAATTTTTGAATGTTGGAAAAAAAATATTAATTAAACTAACTAACTACCACAAGTTTTAAAATCAAATTATGGAGATTAAAGATAAAAACTTCACCTATCGCTTCACTTATATTAATACACTTCTCATTAATTATGCTCACCATTTTGGAATGTTAATCAGGAACTCATTAGTATTTATAACCACCTCCCCATGCATTAAAAATATATCAATCCAAATCTTCAATTGATAGAGTTGTATTGAACACCCTAATTAACCAATTCACTATATTCCTATGTGAATTAAAATTAAACTATGTGAATTAAAATTAAAGAGAGCTTAAGCACATGTTCCCTTATTAGATTTCATGTGGTGGGTAGGTATATCTCTATCTTAAACACAAATTATGAATTACATCGCCATGCAGAAAACACAATCACATGCTATTATGATCAGATCTAAACCTATAGTCCATTTCCCAAGTTCATAAAGATTATCACGGTAATTGTTGATCAAACAATTAATCACTTAAGCACAAATCATAATAGACAATCCTCAGAATAGTTCACATTAATTGACAGAGAAGCATACTACAATAAGCTACGCAATAAGATCCGTTGCAATCTTAAATAAGAAAATTAATTCATTGTCATTGAATTAAAATCTAGAATCCACAATTGAAATAGCATAGAAATACAAAAGTAAAAATAAAGAAGACAGTAGAATCTGATTTCTGCAATCTTGAAGTTCTTCTTCTGTTCCTGCTTTGAATCTCCAATGCTAGCCAAATTTCTTCAATCTCCAATAACTTGATTCAAACTAGGGTTTGTTATAATGAATTAAAAGTAGTAGAATATCCATAATAACTGACATAAGGTCCTATTTATAAGTTCTGTTACAAATCCTAGTCTAATTATGAAATCATATTTAAATTACAACTTAATTGCACTCATTTACAAAAAGTCAACACTGGTCAACATCTGACCTGGTGCGGCCGCGCTTGAATTAAGCATGCACTGGGTGTTGTCGTGCTACATAGACAGAGTTCAATATCTTTAACTGGCAGATATGGCGCGGCCGCGTTGCACCTTAATACAATTAGGGCGCGACCGCGCTGCTGGAAATTCCTTGTTTTCCTAGTTCTTTCACTGCTGCTTCTTTGGCTTATAAATCTTGGTCCTTTAAGCTTCTATTCCCATCAATTTTCCATCAAATGCTATAAATTCAGTTCCCAAGCATGTGACCTACAAAATGGAGTTAAAATGCATGAAAAGTAGCATACACCAAAGGAAGTAAACAACAATTCCAATCAGTTGATATCTAAATCGTAGGTATAAAACCTACTCATCATCTGGGTACACCCGTAGCAGCTCCACAAACCCTGTTTGAATGGGTTTCTTCAATCCCAATCCAATTTTAACCGTCTTCTTTGAATTCCCTCGGATCAACTCCACGTCCTCTATTTCTTTGACAGGGAGAGTAAGAGGTTAAGTACTACATTTAGTGAATGGCTCCACCTCGATCGGCAGTGCTTACCTTTGTTTGTTGACCTCGACGCTCGAGGATATCAAAGTATTATGGTAGCACCGTTGGACAATATCTAGATCTCTTTTGACTTTATTTACCCCATTAGGTGTAGGAATTTTTTTTTGAAATGGGGTATAGAGGTCACCGCCTGTAGAGCTGCCAACGTCGTCCGACCCAATATAGCATTGTAGTCCGATCTATGTAAACCATAAAAAATTTTATATCTACCTGCACTTGATAAGGATACATACCAAAGGTGATAGAAAGCTCAAAGGTTCCAACCACATACACCAGATCATTGTTGAACCCATACAGCGGGGCCTCCTATCCCACCTCTATCTTCCAACCCTCTAGGTCCCTCTGATATGTATGGGCATAGAGAATATCCATTAAAGAACCTTTGTCAATCATAATCATTCTTACGTCAACCGGGCTGACCTGTGCAATGACCACCAGTGCTCCTTTGTGTGGCTTGACTAACTCAGGTGGGTAATCTTCATCAAAAAAGGATATAATAATTCTGGGGTAAGGTCGATCCATCTGTACCAGCTATTCAGATACTGTCAAGATTGAGTCTAATGTGCCTATTCGCTTTTTTTAAATCATGTGCTCCACAGATCCTCCCTTGATGACATCAACTACCTGACGAGCTAGCTGACTCTGATCTGGTTGCCGATACCGATGATGCTCCCAATTCCCATCTTCTTGTCTCTTTCTTGAACCTTCATGACCAACAGCATAATAAATCAGCTCCCCGTTCTAGACGTTTTCTCAATCAAGTTCTTTAGCTGCCAACATTCCTCAGTTGAATATCATGCATTCTGATGATAATTATAGTATTGGCTCTAATCTCCCCTTCTCGGATGGTTGCTAGCAGGACATGGTTCAAAAAATGGTTTATCCTAAATTTCCTCTTGTATCCTATCCCGATCAGTGTTGAGAGGAGTAAAGATTTTATTAACACTCTAATTTGGGAATTCCCACTATTGAACTCCTTCTTCGACTGTGTTTCGGACCTAGGATTGTTACTCATCTCCTAATCACTGGGCTTATCTGGTGTGCGCGTTTGCGGTTTTAGGATCCCCATAGCTTCATTGATATTTATGAAATTCTCCCCTCATACGCTACAGATAAATCCTTAAGAGGATTCAATATAATATCCTTCATCAACTTCTTTGAATTCTCGAAGTCTAATACGGTAATGAAGAATTTGAGGGCCTGAGGGGCGTTGAGGTCTATTACAGTGCCAACCGCCTCACTAAATCTCTTCACATACTGGCTCGGGCTCTCGTTTAGCTATTATTTGATCTGCATAAAGGAAGATGTCAACTTTTCCCTTCACTTATTACTCTTGAACCGGTCATAGAATTTGTGTCACAACTTTTTCCACGATTCGATGGAGTTTGGCAATGATGTCATCCATAATCGAGCACTTTTTTCAGAGTTGTAACAAACATCTGACACCAGGTGACATTAGAATGATCATAGTAGCACATGAGACATTCATGTGTGTGTATAATCTTAGGGGTCATCGGTGCCATCATAAGTTTCCAGAGGTGGCATCTTCTTAGTCGGGTCGTCTTGAACTCGATCGATCTTAGGTTTAAAAAGTGATTTCAGGTTGATCGATAACTCATTCACCTGGGCCACAACAACTATCTTTTGATCCAGCTCTGCCAACTTTTACGTAAGGGAATCGGGTTTCTCCTTCGGGGGGGACACCTTGCGTCGATCCCTCACATACTCTAGAGAAGTCACTCGTTGCCTTCATCCAGATCTCGTCCTCCCTTCGATGCTTTCCCTAGAGCATGATTTGCGCCTATTCTTTCCCTTGTAAAAATCTCTCGATCTGTGGGATCGGGACAGACTTTGTGGTGTAGGTTCCCGACGCCTGTGCCAACTCAAGGAGATCTCTCATTCGCCTTCCAACTCAGCCAACTGTGAATCTAAATCCTTTTATTGGAGGCATAGAGCTTTCATGGCATCCTTGGTTTATCAGATCTTTTGCATCCTAATCAATTCACATTTGTCATGTCCGTCTTGATCCCATTCTCGTTCCTGATGTGTGCATTCGGGACTGATTATCTGCGTCACGAATGTGGGAATTGGGAGTCTTCTGGTTCGTTGAGAATAGTTATCGTCAAGCCTGAACCTACGTCGGATCCACAATGATGTTTTTGTGGCCAAGCCTAACCTCGCCTGACCCTCTAACTTTTACCATTGGATTGACCGAGGATCTCTTATGGTTAAAAATTGCCTTCCCTTTACTCATCATATCTCCAATAGAATATATAGGAGATTAAAAAAAGTATCACTAAAGAGACCTTCCTTCTAGCACCAATATTGACGACAAGATCTATGTGCTCGCCCAATCAACAAACAGCGAGTCAAATCCTGTACAGAAAATAGACAAACACACTATGAAGCCTGATAGCTGGGGTTAAGTCGGGGGATAGCTCCGATGTAAGAGTAAATAAAGGCCATAAAAAGGTTAAGAATGGAGGCACATTAATGCTTTAGTGCTTGAGTCGGACAAAGAGTCGTTATCTATAATTTAGGGTATAGCCGTGTATTTATAACTTATCCACAACACCTCAATGCACCCATTTCTGAGTAAGAATAGGACTTCTTATAATAGCAGTTATCATACTTAGATTGAAGTCAATCTCCTTAACAATGGGAAGTCGAAATTAATCCAAACTACACAACCTCCATAATTAAATTAGATTTGGTCTTCTTAAAGGTAGGAAGTCAAATTGGAAAAGGGGACCATAAGTCAACTAGGATTGTAAATTCCTTGGAATATAAAGCTTCTTAACTGGAATATTCTTCCACGTGAAAAGGGTCCACCAAATCACTCGGGATAAAAAAATTAAGCCCCAACAATAAATTTTATTGTTTCATAATTTTTAATGAGTTATCTCAATTTTGAGTTTAAAAATATCTTAAATTGACTTTTAAAAGTCAACAATGATAAAATAATTTGCAAGAGAGGGAGTACCATTTATCTAAACTTGTAATTTGTGCCTATATTGATATATTTATACATACATATATATATATATATATATATATGGAAAACTTCAAAAAAATCTTCCTAGGGTGGGGTCGTCAATGCCCCCCATTGTAGGTCCGCCACTGCATAGGTCTTATTAGAATCATCCAAATTACTAATAATTACTAATAATTCTCCCTTGAGTTAATCTTCAATAGTAATCCTAGTTCTAGTACAAAGTCCGTATAATGCTGATGTGATCTCCATCTCTTATACTCTATTTCTGAGTTTGGGATGAAAAAGACACAAATAGAAATTTTCATTTATAAAAAAAATTACATATTTTTTTCATGTTGTTATTGAGTTTATAAAGGAAAAAAAACATAAGTTTTACATGTTAGGAACCTATATGTAGATTAAAAGGTCGCTTTATTAAGGGGGAGATTGATTAGAACCTTAATTAGATTCCAAATGTATATAATTTGATGATGAAATATTTGTATACATAAGTTTTTTACAGTCCTTAATCGAGATATCTATGTACAAGGACTTAGAATAGAATGATCAAACTTTTTAGGTTGATCATTAACCTGTCTGCATATGTAATAGATAGAATCATTTGTAAAAGTTACTCTGCATGTTAGTAGTATAAATATAGTCAGTAGAGTAATCTATATGTTCGTAGAGAAATATAATTAATGTATATTTGTATAAGTAAGTTTTTTAAAGTTCTTACAAATGAATTGATGTATAAGAACTTAGATTAGAAAGATCAAATAATGTTAGGTTGATCTTGTTGAAATTAATCTGATGTATAGCTCATAGGATTTCAATGATCGTAAAGTTACTCTGTCAGTTTCGTGGTTTGAAGATACATCACAGAGTTAACTTTATTCGTAAAGCATCAGGTGAATCGCAAAGTTCACTCCGTCTCATAAGGCAAAGATCAGTTCGCAAAGAGAACAAATGATCCAAGCTGCAAGGCTATCTCAGAGCTGTAGGAGAAATAGCAGATTTGTTACAATCATTGTAAGCATCACTTCGTAAAGTAATGACCAACTTACAAAGTGATCAGTGAATCGTATGGTCAACTAAAGCTCCTTTAGTAAAGGTTGAACGTAGAATACTCCAAGCAAACGCTAAATAAAAATTCATATCTTAAGATAACTCCAAGATAGCTTAGTGAAGTCAAGATAACAAAGTCAGCCTCAGAATCGTAAAGCTGACTAGAGAGCTAAAGGTGATTATAAAGCTTACCTACATGTCATAGATATAAGGTGAAGACTAAATAAGAAGAAACCAATAGTAAAAGGATATACTCTGAGAATATCTGAGTATAGTTCTCATTAAAAGGAGTCTCCAGAAGGACTTTATAAAGGGTACATTGCGAAGATACTCTACCTGGTCATAAAGCTCATAACAATTCATAGAGTAATCAAAAGTTCATAAAGTAGCAGCTGATAACGTATATCATCGGAAGATAAATAGTATCATAAGATGTCTTCAACTTCGTAGAGTAAATCAAGAGTGGTGAAGCAGAAAACCTACGAGAAGTAAAGGATCAAAAAGCAGTAAAATTGAAGAGCTGCTAAAGATATCGAAGAACAAAGAGGAGTCTGCACATCAAGCCCAAGAATCATAAAGCAATCAGATAGTAGAACAAAAGCTAAAGTCATAATCGTAGCACAAAGCTCAAGTCTAAGATTTACATCACTCTACTATCAACTGAGAGAAGAACCGAAAGATGAGCAGAAAGTAGAAATTAACTCTAAGATACTTAAGACAACAGCTCGTAGATCTAAGTTAAGTTTGATAAGAGGACTAAAAATGGAACGTTGCAATAAGAAGATCCCAAGGTGTCAAACAATATATCCTTGGTAGAAATAAAAAGTGTGTCCACTGGCCAGTTTATCAAAAGCGACCAGTCAAGGACATAGGTAAAGTTTTTGCTTAATGAAATAAGTCCTAAGTCAGAAAGTATGCTGACATAAAACTCCAGAATGCATGTCACATATATGTGCAACATCAAACTTTAATTATTTCACTTCTTTTACATTGTTACAATCTTTAAGGTAGGGCCTGGTTTGAATTTTCTTGACTCATAACAATAAAATTCGTCAAATAATGTTAAGAATAATAAAAACACTTTTATAAGAAAATAGTCAATGAAGAATATTTTATACAAAACGTAATATAAGAAAATTAAAATTCATTCACAACCACTATCGATCCATAACATAACATCTTGCCATTTCTTGGAAGAAAAATCACATGTGGATAATGGTGCACCCTCATTAAGTCCAAATTGACGAGTAGGAGTGAGCATCGGTAAATAATCAGCCCGAACCGTACCGAACTGGTTAACAAAAGTGACCAAATTTATATCGATACGTCTAGATTAGTTAGGCCGATTTCTGAACCAAGTTAGCCGGTTCGATCTTGGTTTTTACCATTCTTGTACCGGTTGTATGTAAGCAATGCTACTAGTTTGGTTCAAGCAAATTAATGAATTTCTCTACCTATTAATGTTGTTGCTGCTACTTGTTTTTGCTTTGTAGAAATCATGGATGGATCCACTTGAGGGCAGTGGGGTCAATTGACCAATTGACCCCACTGAAATTTTAGGGGGTCAATTTGTCTTCCTTCCCAAAAAATGGATGTTCTCAAAAAATGAATTTTCTAATCTATTAATTTTCAAATTGGACCACAGTCATTTACTCATTATCACTGTCAGATAAATGAATTTTATCCCCAGACCAACTCGCTTTAAAGCATGGTGGTTGCTAACCTCGGAAGCTGTGGAAATTATAAAGATTAATTAGGATAGGAGTGTAGTGGGCTCACACTTATACAGTTATGAGAAAAAATCAAATGACATCTGAAGCTCCAAGTGGAACTCCTATAATGGCAATAAATATAGGTGGATCATTTGAAGGTGCAAGGGGAAGTTCTAGGTTATCAATCAGTGAGTCAAGTGTGTGGAAGGTCAAGGGTAAAAGAATTCATGTCAATTGGGAGTGGACCGAATAGAGTGGCAACTAATGTACAATGGTTTAGTAGTTAGTTTTAATGATGTTGGTGAATATAATTTAAGACTTTATGGTACTTGTGAATTAAACAGTTGTTTAGTAGTTGACTTTGAATGTCTTGTACAATTTTGTGGGTGGTTTAGTAGTAATAATGAATTGCTGGATGTATGAAGTGTAATCAGTACTATGTTGTTTCGACTTGCTGACACTTTATTAATGGTATATTTTGGTAAGAAATTTATGTTTTGGTTGGTACTTGTGTTTTGGTTCTGTTTATGGAAGGGGATGGTTTTTCTTATAACACATTATTCTTTGTTCTGTTTATGGCAAGGGATGATTTTGCTTATAATACATTATTCTTTGTTCTGTTTTTGGTAGGGGATGGTTCTGTTTTGTTGCACATTATTCTTTTGAGTGTGAGGATCTCATTTGCTTAAGTTTTGAAAGGAATCCAATGGAGTAAAAAAACAAATTCTTACCATGACAAACATTTTCAAAACATGATCATATTTTGCATTTCAAACTTCCTATCAACATCAGCTATTACAATCCATGAAAATAAAATACATAATTGATCAACTTCTTATCAACATCATCCATTATAATCAATTAATTACCATTACATCATGCAAATCCATGTAAAAATTATAACCAAAGTGACAGTCCATGACAATACACTGCATATGATGAGTTTTGAGTTTCCCTTTTTAACTCTGTTAACTTCCATTTCCTTTTTAAGTGCTTCCCTTCTCAAAATTTTCAACTTCTCCTTAAGCTTTGCATTTTTATCCATCAGTAAGTTCATGTCTTTAATTGGCTTACTCATCACATTTGTTGCTTAATCTTCATTGGGAGGCACTTTAACCCATTCAAAATATCCACAATATCTCTCAGTTTCATATCAAATTTAGTCTCAAAAAGTGAAAACAGATCCACATAGCAAACATAATTTAACAAAGAGAGGGACAAATATAATTTAACAGAAACAAGGGCAGAGGAAACTATTCTCATAGTTGCGACAACCATAAAACATTCTTCCTCTTGACATATCCTTCTTGGAAACACAAATTTGAGCTGAAAAATCACAAAAGCACATGCGCATGTCTGCAGCAATAGCTGACAATGTTCTAGATCGTGATGAAGCCATCCCAGATGCACGACATGATCCCACTTACCTCGATAGTAGTAACCATCAAAAGCCCTAAATTTTCCAAACTTGTTGTCTACAATTTTGGTGAGAAACTTAAAACTTAGTTCTAAAGTTCTTCAGTTCTTCACTTACATGACTAGTAAAACATACGATTTCAAACTTACATGCTTTGTAGACATGGATTATCTTCTTAAATCGACGATTTTCCACTCGATTTCTCCTGACATGGATTTTCTTCTTCGTCACTTTCTTCTCAGAGCTCGATTTCTTCGTGTTGTAAGATTGCTTTCTTCCTTGCTTTAGTTATTTCCTCCCGCCCATTCCACCTCAAACACAACTGATTAACCAACTTACAAACATCAATAATTACGTGTTTTGTTCTTTTTTTTAAAGCCACATAGGAAAACTGGGTAGATTATTTGACATCTGACAGCGAAATTGAACGAAATTACCCAATTAAAAACTTTTTAAAAGTTCATTGAGTTAATTCTATTTTTTTTTTAAATTTAGTGATGTAAATACTTAAAAGACAATTACATTGGGAATTTGCCCTTTTTGCCATTTTCAGCAAGTTTGGACTTTGGCTTCAAATGTTTGTCATGGATATTTTATTCTTTTGAGTTTCAACTGTTGAATAAGCTGCAAAATCCACAAACCATAAATGGTTTATTCTCTCTCCTCTTTATCTTCTTCGCTCCATACACCTCCCTCCTCAAAAGCCAACCAAAAATGCACTAGCTTTACATTTATTTCCGATCCCCTCCAATCCCATCTTCTCCACAGCTTCACCACTCCATTTGAGCTCAAACAACTCCATGCCCTCATCACTAAAACTAATGCTCCCTCTCTGTAGACTCCCACTTCGCCGAGTTGGCTCGATCAGTGCTTTTACCCCTAGCTTTACCTACGCTCAACAACTCATTCTGCTGTTCGTGTTTTAAATTGTTGCTTGGAATATTTGTTTGAAGTCCTTTGCGAGAGTGATACTCCAAATAATACCATTTTGTTATTTTATCGATTCTTGAAAATTTAGTGTTTCTTGGGATAGTTTTACTTGTTCTTTTGTTCTTAAGGCTTGTTCAAAGTTATTGGATCTTATACATGGTAGAATTGTTCATGGGTATATTGAGAAACTTGGGTTTCGAGTAATTTGTTTTTGCTGAACACAATTGTGCATTTGTATGCGTCTTTCATGGGTGATTAGTGATGCAAGATCATTGTTTGATAAAATGTCGCAACAAGATGTTGTTACTTGGAATATAATGATAACCCAATTAGTGAAAAGAGGGATGTTGATGGGGCGTATGAGTTGTTTGTCTGCAAATACCGAGAGAAGTGTGAGGTCATGGACCGCTATGATTGCGGGGTTTGTTTCAAGTTGTGGGAAGCCAAAAGGAAGCCATTGCTACTTTCACCCAAATGGAAGAAGCTGGGCTCAAGCCTAATGAGGTAACAGTTGTTGTTGTTCTTGCAGCGTGTGCGGATTTAGGTGCACTTGAACTTGGCAGGAGGATTCATGAGTACTCAAATCGAAGTGGGTTTAGGAGAAATGTTCGTATTTGTAACACTTCGATTGATATGTACATCAAATGTGGATGTTTGGATGCAGCACATAAGGGTTTTGAGGGATGGAGGAGCGAACAAACAGATCCGGCCTACCATGATCCAAGGGCTTGCAATACTCGGACAAGGTGAGGAAGCTTTAAATTTCTTCTCTAAAATGATCAATAATGGAATTAAGCCTAATGGGGTCACTTTTGTTGGCCTCTTACATGCTTGCAGCCATATGGGGTTAATAAACGAGGGTAGGACATTTTTTGCTATAATGACAACAGATTATGGTATAATTCCTCGGATTGAGCATTATGGT
Organism: Panax quinquefolius; assembly: GCA_020205615.1. Classification (NCBI taxonomy): domain Eukaryota; kingdom Viridiplantae; phylum Streptophyta; class Magnoliopsida; order Apiales; family Araliaceae; genus Panax; species Panax quinquefolius. The sequence goes on from CM035155.1 coordinate 132,711,364, forward strand.
TGTATGGTTGATCTCCTAAGCAGGGCAGGCTCCTTCAAGAGGCTCACGAGTTCATTATAAACATGCCTATTAAGCCAAATGGGGTTGTCCAGGAAGCTCTCCTCGGTGGGCTGCGGGGTTCACAAGAACATTGAATTGGTGAAGAAACAATCAAACACCTCCTCATGAATTAGACCCCCTTAATGATAGGTATTATGTAGTTTTATCAAATGTTTATGCGAGAGCAAAGAGGTGGGAGGGCCTTGCGCGAGTGAGGAAGTTGATGAGACATAAAGGAGTGAAGAAGAAAGCGGGGTGGAGTTCAATCACGATGGTTGGTAAAATTCACGAGTTTGTGGTGGTGACGAGACTCATCCTCGAGTGAGGAAATTAATCAATGATGGGACAAGTTATTGGAAGAAATGAGGCTTAAAGGATATGTGCCCTAACACCTCTCTGTGATTCTTCCGGACATTGAAGAGAATGAGAAGGAAAAATTTCTTTACCGACACAGTGAGAAATTAGCACTGTTTTTAGGCTAATGAACACCCCAGCTGGAACACCAATTTGGATCATGAAGAATCTTCGTGTTTGTGAAGATTGTCATGCTGTATTGAAACTCATATAAGAGATTGTTTTTCGCGAGATAGTTGTTCGTGATAGGAATCGCTTTCATTGTTTTAGAGATGGTTCTTGTTCTTGCAGAGACTATTGGTAAATGATTTGTTTTTGTATAACATCACAATGTAACTTTTTGTAGATGCAAACATTTATATGCATCATCTCCACTCTATTTTTTTTTAATTTGTGAAGGATTGCAAAGCTCAATTCTATCTTCCTTTTGTTTTGTTCATTCTTATTATTGTTCATTTGTTTATCATCATAATAATTCCTTTTATTAATGGATTATTATATGACTATGATATTGGTGCCAAATGGAGTGCTACAATTTCCTTGCAGGTATAATATTTGATCTGTATGAAGACTGCGTACGTATTTTTTAAAGGGTCGAGTGTTAATTTATTTTAAAAAACTGATAAATCCACAATAATAAATGATATTTGAAAATTGTCGCTATACGATCTGTTGGATCTTGGGTATTCAAATGGGTCACCCATGGAGGGTTTGACCCAGATACATTAACTGAGTTCCCAATTGACAAGGTCAATTGGGTTTTATTAATGTGAACGTGGATGGACTGAACTTGGAGGAAGTGCTGGGGAGTGGTTTAACCACTCACGTATTAAATACCCACATCCCTCAGTTGATCAAAATACGCACAATACTTCAGTTGCCAAAACACCGCTCCCAATATTGAGTCCAAAACCCTAATTGTTACGTACTGTGAATTAGTGTTCCGTTCCCAATCGTAGTTCGGAGACGCCCGCACCAAAGGCTCAATCACGCTTCAAGAGGTATGGCTTTAATTCTCCAAATTATGTGTAAATATGAATAACATACGTATTAAAAACCCTTCATTGGTATCAGAGCATGGTTTAACGATCTCATGTGTGCTATGTATGGAATATTTACACTTTATGCCATGATTGCATGTTTAAAAAGCTTGAAAACATCTTTAATGGCAATCTTAGATACACTAAATGTTAGGGACTAATATTGAAGTATATTGTAGCCTAAACACAATGTATATGATCTGCATAATTTGGGTTTAATTGGATAATTAATTTAAAATTAATTTGAAACCCTAGTTTACAAACAGCCTTCTTTGAACAGCTATAACTTTTTCTGTGATTGTCCGATTCTGTTGATTTTTGTATGTATGCGTAGTACTCGTTGTAAGCTTTCCAACGATATATTATGGGCCTAAATCAGAGTTATATAGAGTGAGATATGGCTTCTCAAAGTTTTAGTCGCGAAATGGCATTTCTGTAAATTTTGGTGTCTGGAGGTTGAAGAAGACCCGCGCGCACGACCCACGCGCCCGACCCGTTTTGACAGATTTTTTACATTTAATTTCCAGAAAATGATTTATTAATTATTTTTAACATGGAAATTAATTTAAAAATAGTAACATTGACTATTAAATTCTGAAAATTTAATAAAAATTAATTATTGGCATATAATTAATTATTATCTTTGGAATTTGGAAATATTATTTGCTTTTGGATATTTTGGTTAATTTTCTATCTATTAATTAATGGCTTATTAATTATGAAAATTATCAAATATATCACGAAAAATTCGAGGAAAATTTTAGTGACTATATTATGATTCTAATTTCTTCGTTATGAATTTTTCAGAGGGAAAATAACTGTATTATATAGTTTTGTCTAATTTCCAATTAATTGTGCAATAGCTTATAATTAGCATGATTATCAGAAAATTACAGTTATCCTTTTATGATGATAAGCTATTGTTATAAAAAAAATTGGAAGAAATTAATGATTTGGATATCTTTGGTTAATTTCCATCTTTTTATGCATGATTAATTAATTGTGATAATTAACAAAATTATCAAAATAAATTCGAAAAATTACGATAACGTTTTATAATGTTAATTTCTTTGTTGAAATTTTTTGGATACATTTTAATGTTTTGATAGTATACTTGGTATATTAATTGAGTAATATAGCCCATTGTTTAATTCCTTTGTTAATATTTATGGGATATTAACTTTTGGTGCTTGGAATTAAATTAACATGATATAATTACATGTATACCCCTGTTCCTAGTGAGAGTGATTTAGGTTGTAATAATTTAATTAAATTATTCCCTAAATTATATGCCTTGTGCGCTGAAAAATTGAATTTAAATAATTAGACATTTATATGGATTGTGATTCCTAAGCTTAGCCAAGTCTCCTTTTTATATTTATGTCTCATTATTTTTATGTTAATTTGATTCATGCGGCAAAGATATCTTATAAACTGTGGTGAACATTGAATATGTGAGACCCCGAATTTTATGAAATGAAAGTATTCAATTTTATTATAATTATTCTATTTAGTAAATGGTTAAATTGATAAAAAGTTAAAGTTAAGGGTGATATGTGAAAATTTTTTAAAGTAAGCAAGTGTTATATAATATTCGATTGGTCGGAGAATATTCGTTAAAACAGGGAATATTATTAATGCGATGACGGCACAATCATTGGTGGACCCCTAACGGAAGTATTGTCGTAGTTAAAAACGACATAATTATCTTTTATAAAAATAACTACCAAGTGTGTTCTGAGTTAAAATTGTTGAACTACCCTAGTAGTAAAAATACGATGTCTACGCATGGTTGCATAAGTAGAGCACCACGGTATTGGTTATTGATGCTTACGTGAGAAGTCACTCGGTTATACTCAATTATTGCTCACGATGAATTGTTTCATCATATCTTTCATATTATTGATTCGATTATTGTCACAAAGATCATCTGCGTATATATGTTATATTATTAAATCAATAATTGAGACTAATGAAGTTATTCATATTATTATTTGCAATATTGACAATGTCTAGAAGTTACATCGAGGAGAGGTTTAGTCACCTAATTGCGGCGTCGATAAGGAGAAATCCTTATCGGAAAGCCCTCTCTTTCTTGGGAACGACCTAGTTGTTAAATATTGTGAGTTATAATATTAATGATGAATGTTATTGAAAATCAAATTTGAGTTCGGAGTTAAATTTAGAGACGCGGACGTGATATTTGAGTCCGAAATGATGAAATTAGTAGAAATAGACTATAAACACAAAATTTTTAGGGGGTTGACTTTTTGGTCAAAAAATCAACAGCTGACTTTTTTAAAAAGTCAAACTTTGAAATTTCAAAATAAAATTGTTGAGAAAATATTTTCATTGTGTTGGGATTATTAGTGTTAGTGGAAATCGACATTTATTTCGATAGTAATTGATGTTTGGAAGTTATATTGACCAAACCGTAATTAATTAATTCCGTAAATGAGCAATTAATTGCTATTAATTCACATGATTATAATTATTTGTTCACATGTGTGTACTATTGATTCACATTCATGTACTATTAGGGGAGGTGGTGCAAGATTGATAATACTTGGATGACTAAGTTAAAAATGGAGGTATAGATGGAGGTACTATACTGTAATTCGTATTTTCACATGATTATAACTATTGATTCACATGATTGAACTATTGATTCACATTATTTACTATTAAGGGAGGTGGTGCAAGTTTGATAATACTTGCAGGACTAAATTAAAAATGAAAGAAAAATTGAAGGTATTATACTGTAATATTTCGAGCCCCAAAACGTGCAATTATCGAAACTATATTTTCCTAAAAATAGAAGCTCATTCTTCCTTCATTTCTCACCAATTCACTAAAGCTATAGAGCAATTATTTGTTAAGTTTGTAATATTCATAAACGCAATCAAATTGCAAAAATATGCGGAAACGTGGAAAATCAGAGTTTTAAAAATTTTACAAACCATATACCCGGATCACCCTTTATGCATAATTATTAATTAAACGAAAAGATATGAATAAGAATCATACCCTTGAAGATTCGAGCTTCCTCATATACAAGTTCACCTCCAATCCTTTTCGCGTTCAACTTGAATCCACCGGATTTGGTTCCTTCCTTTGATCAACGTTAACCACCCAAGTGTTTGGCCTCTAGAGGTGATCTACCAAGGAAGAAGAAGAATTCAAGAAGATGGGTATTTGGCTCAAACCCTAGTTTTCTATCTCTATAGAAAAAGGGGCGTACTCTCCCAACAATTGGAATTACGTATGTTGTGAAAAAGTCAACAACCCCCACACCCATAATAAGACTCCTCTTACTTATAGATGTAGGCAACCCTCCTTAACAATTAAGGAATTGAGTTTTATTTAATTAATTAAATTCTTTTAATTAATTAAGCTCCCTAATCTTATTAGGGATAATTAATTAAACTTATTTAATTAATTTGCCTCCTAATCCTAATAGGATAATTGAGAGTACTTTTATTAATTAATTCACAAACTCCTTTAGGAATTAAATAATAATAATAGTAATAATAATAATAATAAGACTCCTCTTATTAATTTATATTTAATATTTCCAAAATATTAAATAATAAATATTAAGCTATTTAATTTATTCTATCACCATAGATTAAATTAAATATACTTAACTTATTATTACGATTATGTCATTAACTTCTTAAATAATTATTCTTCCTTTTATGGTGCGACTCTTTAGGTTCTCCATATTAAACCGGTTGTGAATAAATCAATTAGAACAATTCTAATCTTATTTAAATAAATAAATTAAACTAATAATTTATTTAAATAAATAATATTTATTCTACAATAGGGATAAGTCTCCCTAGCGATCAACGACTTTCCAGATAATATAGATTTCAACATTAATCATAAAAGAACCTTTGAGTAAATAGTTACCGTACAATTCAATCCTTCCACCATACAATGTCCTAATTAAATATAAGACATGGAATTTACACAAGTCTTATTTTATTTAATTATATGTATTTCGACTCTTAAATGCACAACTCCAAATAATGCAAATTAAAAACTCCTTTCTAATTTCATTTTTGCCTTGGCCAAGGACTACTGGGTTGTCATTTATTGAATCACATAGGACATTTCTCTTCTTTTACTAGAAGTGATAGATTCTTTATTGATCATACATTATCTCCATGTATAATTTATTATACCCAAGCATACCCTTTGATATACCCTAAGGGTCTTAAGGAATAAGTCAAAGTATAACTCATCATACACAAGATACTATGATGATCTCAAGTCCAAGGATCACTTGTACTACTATCACTACAGGAATTCCTATTGACAGGCAAGTAAAACTCCATTAGGTATTCCTTAGCGAGCCACGTTCAGTGAACTTATTCTCTAATAAGCACCTACATACTTGCTTTAGTGTCTCCACACAAATGATTATGAGATCAATCATCCTCATCAAATGAAATGAAACAACGTATGTACCAATCTATCTGGATTCACTAATCCCCAATTTAGTAATCCAATGATTGGGAACTATTTTAGTTTTAAGCTTTCAAAGAATTTAGATCTCATTAGAATGATCATCATCATTATTCTAAAAGCATTGCTTAAAACTATGGGCTTATCACATATTATAAAACAGCATCATGTAGATAATCAAAAGCCTTTAATAAATTAATACTTTTTATTAATAAATGAATAAGATTGTTACAAAGTATATGCTTTATCATCAAACATGATTGGCTTGTATGCATACTACTTTCAATCTCCCACTTGCACTAAAGCCAATCGTCATGGTATCTCATACTCTTCTTCTCTAAGTGACGATTATCCTGCTGTTGGATAAGCTTCAGTAAATGGATATGTAATGTTGTTCTTCAGAGTTCACTATCTCTATAGTGATTTCCCATCTTTCAATGATTCTTATAATCAAATGAAAGTGCCACAACACATGTTTAGATCCAAGATGAGACTTAGGAACTATTCCTAGTTCTGTAATGAACTTTTCATCCAAACAATCAACTTGCAGCTTCATTTATAGCTATATACTTTGTCTTTATCACTAAACCAACAACTTTTTGTTGTTTGGAACCTTTCAATTCAACGCACCACTGCTCAAGGTAACACTTTTTACCTTAAAGTGGATTTTACATTGTCTTGATGCATTCGAAAAACTTGAGTTTGTTAAGCCCTCTAGTTTTAATTCAAACCCACCATATATGATCACATCCTTAGTGTCGGTTAAGTACTTTAAGATGTTTTCAACATCTCACAAAGTTGAACTTCTCGAAATATAGACCGATCCACATTAGGTCTCGTACATTGCATTGCATACATGATAGTTACTCATGCGATCTCTCTTTTATGGAGTCTATGGGGACTATTAAGAGAGATACACTCCATAGCTCATCAACATGAGACATCCCATGGAGTTTGCCATGCTAAACGACTTTAGCATCAAATGAATATACGTTCCTTGGGTTAAGCGAGGCATCCTTTTAAATCTATCTATATAGATTTGTATCCCCAATAACAATGCTATTCCCAAAATCATTCGTGGAGGAATGTTTGAACAACTATATCTTCTTGATTATAGCATTAGTATGTCATTCCTTATCCGTAATATATCAACATATAATACTAGAAATTTCATGACGCTCCCACTGACCCTTTTGTACACACTAGGTTCATTCTTATTTTTGATAAAATCAAACTCTTTTGATTATTTCATTAAAATGAATGTTCCATTTTTGAGAGTGTCTACAACTCTTACCTCATCGTATGTAACTGGATCATCATCTTCTATGATATGTACCTCATCATCATCATCATCCATGATGAATCCATACCTCCTGGTATCTTCGGTAATATTCCAGATTTACGATTCGGTTGTGGTACAATAGGTCCATCTACAGGTTCCTCTTATTTGACTTATAGTGTTTTGTGGTTCTTGAACTCTTCAAGATCTATTATCCTCCCACTATCCCCTTCAATGATAAACACATTTATCTTATAAGGTAGCGTGTTTCACAATAAACACCTTTTGCTAAGCAGGATTATAGAACATATACCCTAAACTTTCTTTAGGATGTCCCACAAATCTGTACTTGTCAAATTTTATCCCAAGCTTATCCTTCGAAACTTTTCACATAAGCTGGACAACCCCTTATCTTAACATACTTAAGATTATGAATCCTCCCTGTTCATAACTTTTATGGAGTCTTGGGGCCGGATTTTGAGGTTACCTTTTAGTAGATATCTGAGAGACATTTCTAGGACATGATCCTGAGAAGGATCTTTGGAATGTCGGTAAAATCATTATGGACCGCACTATGTCCAACAAGGTATGATTTTTCCATTCGGATACATCAATCAATTATTAAGTGTCGGGAGGCGTCCATTATGAAAAACCATTTAAGATGATCTAGAAACTTATTGCACAAGTATTTATTCCTTGATCTAATCAAAGAATCTTAATACTTTGTCAATTTATTTCACTTCTGAATTCTTTGAACCTTTCAAATAATTCACACTTGTATTTCAACAAATACATACATTCAACTCTTTGAATGATCATCTCCTTTTCTTATACTAGTTTGTTTAATTTGTAAAATATATTTTTCACGTAAGTGAAGTATACAAAATCCATTAAGTAATATTTCAGTTCTATACAAAACATTATTATTATAAATAGAACAATAATTGTTCTTAAATATAATACCAAAGATTTCATTGTCCAACAATAAAATGGAAATAATGTTTCCAACGAGAACTGGAATACAATAACAACTTATTGACTTACTAGATTTGCCCGTAGGCATTGCTAAACTATAAGTTTCTATGGCTAATGTAGCAACCTTTGCTTCATTTCCCACACATAGGATTACTTATCTATGTTCAGCTTTCCACTTTTGCTTGGTCCCTTCATAAATCTATATTTATGATAACCAAAGTCGGTATCCAATACCCAAGTAGAACCTTGACTTAAAGAAAAATTTATTTTAAATCATGAACAAATTTGGATTTGTAACCGAAACTTCACTAAGCTCCTTTGGTTAGCCTCTACAAGATGCTTCTCGCAGTTTCTTTCCAGTGTCCAGGCTTATTGCAGTGGAAGCAAACTCCTTTGCTATCCATATCAGTTTTGTTCTTATTATCCTTTTTTACGCCTTTTTGTTTACCTTCTTTGAATCGTTCTTCTTTTTGGAGATCCTTTTGCCCCTACCGAAAGAAGACATGGTCTTTCTTGGTTGGAAAGTGACTCTCAACATTTTTCAACATGTTAAGCAAATCAGCGAGGCTGATATCTAGCTTGTTCATATAAAAAATTCACAACAATTGTGAAAAGAGTCCGGGAGTGAGTGCAAGATCAAATCTTGGCTCAACTCTCCATCCATGACAAAACCAGTTGTCCTAATTGATCAATCAAATTGATTATGTTAAGGACTTTTGTCTGTACTATAGTGTCATTGGTCATTCTAGATCGGAAGAGCTCCTTAGATATCTGATATCTGTCCATTCTATTTTCCTCACCATCAACTACTTGATGTGTAGGAACATAGTAGGAGCATCCATAGTTTCATGCTGACGCTGAAGCTCGTTACTCATGGATGCAAGCATGATGCATTGAGCCAACTATGCATCATCTTTCCACTTTCTAAAAGTAACAATATCTTCCTCAGAGGCATTGTCTGCAACCATTGCAGGGATAGGCGTATTAAGAACATAAGATAACTTTTCAGCCGTGAGAACTTTTCTCAATTTCCTTAACCAATCCATTTAATACGGTCCGGTTAAATAGCATCTAATATGCTATGCAGTGATAGTAATTTAGACATTATAAAATTCTATAAATGAATTTGTAATTGACAACATTTTAACATACATTCTTTTATTAATTACCAAAATAAATAATGTCTTTTTTTAAAAAAATTGGTATCTCCCACTATTTTCTTCAAACTATATTACCCTCAATATATATAGTTCGACAAAATCTAATTAAAGATATGCTAGTGAGAATAAGGATCCCATTTCAAATGTATATAGCCTTGTGTGTGCACAACAAACTATATATAAATAAATAGGTAGACAACTCTTGTCAATTACATCAATTATGTAACTCCTTGTATTTTGCCTCTTAAATCATAATGGTCAAGTATGTGCACATCCCAACTAAAATGATTTAAGTTAAGTCGAACCAACATTTCCATATAAGTGAAGAAAAACTACGACCCTTGTGTGTGCACAACAAAGCGATAATGTTCAATTCCTTATAAACATCATATCTAATAAAAACAACATCTTAAATATTTAATACTTTCCTTGTGTGTACACAACAAACTCATATTAAATATTCAATACTCTATTGTTTCTATCATGCTTTAGAAAGCTGACGTTCGATATTCCAAATATCTTTGAGCGTTACAACTTAATATAAAATATTTGAGGGGTTTGTTATTAATTTGTCTCATCTTGTTTAGCGCGCATGCACATATATATATAAAATACGCATCATATTAATAAACATGTGAAACATGTTTGCATAATATAATATATATATATATATATATAGTATAAGCATGCACATATAGAATACTATATTCTACCCGGATTGATTATGAACTTTTATTCTAGTTTGGTTCACTAGAGCCACCAAGTGAACCAAAAGGTCAAACCCTAGGGGTGCAAGAATTAATATTTAAATATAACTATTACATTTAAACCCGGGCTCCATTACAAACAGGTCTTCAAGCGCTCCTTGTTCCTTGATCTCCAATTCTTCAAAATTAATTATAAATATTCCTATTACAAAACTATTTATAAATAAATAGAAACCTTGATCAGCAGTCAAGGGGAAGTACATAGGAGGGAGATAGAATTTACATTAAGAAAAAATTAGAGAAGGCAGGTACATGAGACCCCATTTAATAAAACTCATACATTCATGCATCCAACTAAAATAAAATCCAATCACATTGGTCAATAGTCCATAATCAATCCCATTTATTATCATACACATCAACATATGTATTAATAAATAACATTCATCTCATGAATAATAAACATTTAATATATATATTGATATCATTTAATGGGCAAATTTAGTTAGTATAAAATTTAATTTTGAATCAAAATAAACTCCTTTATTTTAATCCAAATTTAAATCAAAATAAAACTATTTTATTTTAATTTATCTAATTTTGAATAAAATAAACTATTTTATTTTAATCAAAATCTTTAATCAAAATAAACTCCTTTATTTTAATTAATTATGGAATCCAATTCCATGTAAAAAAAATTAAAGGAAACACAATTCTTTTTCCTATTAGAAATAAACTCTTTTATTTTGAATAACATGAAATCTTATTTCATATCTAAATAAACTCCTTTATTTAAGGAAATTAGGATTCTCTTTCCTATTCACAAATAAACTCTTTTATTTTGAATAATATGAAATCTTATTTCATATATAAATAAACTCCTTTATTTAAGGAAAGATGGATTCACTTTCCTATTCACAAATAAACTCCTTTATTTTAGGAAACATGAAATCCAATTTCAACTCTAATTAGTTATCATGGAATCTAATTTCAACTCTAATTAGTTAGCATGAAATTTAATTTTAAAATTAAAATAAACTCTTTAATTTTAATATTAAAATAAACTTTTTATTTTAATATTAAAATAAATTTTTATTTTAATTATAAAATATTATAAAAATACTAACTGTACGGCGGATTATATATATATATATAATAATCGCGAATCCCGTTTTCTTGTTTGTTGAATCCGTGGGTATTAAAAAAACTTGCCAGGAGAAAATTTCTTGCTTAGTACATGTTATATGGTCTGATGGTCACCAGCTAACTTAAGTTGCATATATATCATACAGGAATCATATATATATATAAAGTAATCATATTTAGTTGATTCACCCATCCTGGTTAGTTTATAAACCAAGTAATTCACGTGTCCCGACGGAAAAAAAAACTGAATCCGTGAAGTATGAAACACGCCAAGGCACAGCAAAACCACGGATCAGGCAACAGCCCTCGCGAATGATATATATATATATATATATATTAATAAATTTTATACAATAAAATTATGCCCAATTAAATTGTTCTAAACACATATTAATATACATATCAAATTAAAACAATTAATAATTCGCATAAAGGTTTGGCTCTGATACCACTGTTAGGTTTGTAATATTCATAAACGCAATCAAATTGCAAAAATATGCGGAAACGTGGAAAATCAGAGTTTTAAAAATTTTACAAACCATATACCCGGATCACCCTTTATGCATAATTATTAATAAAACGAAAAGATATGAATAAGAATTATACCCTTGAAGATCCGAGCTTTCTCAGGTATAAGTTCACCTCCAATCCTTTTCGCGTTCAACTTGAATCCACCGGATTTGGTACCTTCCTTTGATCAACGTTAACCACCCAAGTGTTTGGCCTCTAGAGGTGATCCACCAAGGAAGAAGAAGAATTCAAGAAGATGGGTATTTGACTCAAACCCTAGTTTTCTATCTCTATAGAAAAAGGGGCGTACTCTCCCAACAATTGGAATTACGTATGTTGTGAAAAAGCCAACAACCCCCACACCCATAATAAGACTCCTCTTATTTATAGATGTGGGCAACCCTCCTTAACAATTAAGGAATTGGGTTTTATTTAATTAATTAAATTCTTTTAATTAATTAAGCTCCCTAATCTTATTAGGGATAATTAATTAAACTTATTTAATTAATTTGCCTCCTAATCCTATTAGGATAATTGAGAGTACTTTTATTAATTAATTTCCAAACTCCTTAAGGAATTAAATAATAATAATAGTAATAATAATAATAAGACTCTCTCTTATTAATTTATATTTAATATTTCCAAAATATTAAATAATAAATATTAAGCTATTTAATTTATTCTATCACCATAGATTAAATAAAATATACTTAACTTATTATTACGATTATGCCATTAACTTCTTAAATAATTATTCTTCCTTTTATGGTGTGACTCTTTAGGTTCTCCATATTAAACTGGTTGTGAATAAATCAATTAGAACAATTCTAATCTAATTTAAATAAATAAATTAAACTAATAATTTATTTAAATAAATAATATTTATTCTACATAATGGGATAAGTCTCTCTAGCGATCAACGACTTTCCTGGATAATATAGATTTCAACATTAATCATAAAAGAACCTTTTGAGTAAATAGTTACCAAATGCTGATTCAATCCTTCCACCATACAATGTCCCAATTAAATATAAGACATGGAATTTACACAAGTCTTATTTTATTTAATTATATGTATTTCGACTCTTAAATGCACAACTCCAAATAATGCAAATTAAAAACTCCTTTCTAATTTCATTTTGCCTTGGCAAGGACTACTGGGTTGTCATTTATCGAATCATATAGGACATTTCTCTTCTTTTACTAGAAGTGGTAGATTCTTTATTGATCATACATTATCTCCATGTACAATTTATTATACCCAAGCATACCCTTTGATATACCCTAAGGGTCTTAAGGAATAAGTCAAAGTATAACTCATCGTATTACAAGATCTTATGATGATCTCAAGTTCAAGGATCACTTGTACTACTATTACTACTGAATTCCTATTGATGAATAAGTAAAACTCCATTAGGTATTCCTTAGCGAGCCACGTTCAGTGAACTTATTCTCTAATAAGCACCTACATACTTGCTTTAGTGTCTCCACACAAATGATTATGAGATCAATCATCCTCATCAAATGAGCAAGCAACGTATATACCAATCTATCTGGATTCACTAATCCCCAATTTAGTAATCCAACGATTGGGAACTATTTTAGTTTTAAGCTTTCAAAGAGTTTAGATCTCATTAGAATGATCATCATCATTATTCTAAAAGCATTGCTTAAAACTATGGGTTTATCACATATTATAAAACAGCATCATGTAGATAATCAAAAGCCTTTAATAAATTAATAATTTTTATTAATAAATGAATAAGATTGTTACAAAGTATATGCTTTATCATCAAACATGATTGGCTTGTATGCATACTACTTTCATTATTATAGAGAAAAATTATAAAGAGAAAGAAGAAGAGAAGTCTGCTACCTCACTATTCCAGTATCTAATTTTCTTCTAAGGTAAGGGATATTGTTATTATAGTAAGGGGTATTATTTCTTTCGTATTCATGAAGAGAGCTATTGTTATTCCATTCCTTATTATTTTGTTGGAATAACCTGTATACGCGGGCTACCATATACATGGTGAAATTCTTCTATTATTCCATTCTTTATTATTATGTTGGAATAACCTGACTATGCGAAATACCGCATACATGGTGAAATTCTTCTGTTATTCCATTCTTTATTATTTTGTTGGAATATCTTGTCTGTGCGGATTACGCATGACCTGGTTCCATTCTTTATTATTCTGTTGGAATATTCTGTCTGTGCGGATTACGCAGACATGGTTCCATTCTTTATTATTACATTGGAATAACTTTTATGCATAGGCGATTATCGCATGCACGTGAATTCTGTTGTTATTCCATTCTTTAATATTATGTTGGAATATCACATGCATGCGGATTACGCATGACACGGTTCCATTCTTTATTATTACATTTGAATATCCTTTTCGCATGCGGATTACGCGTGACACAGTTCCATTCTTTATTATTACATTGGGAATAACTTTTCTGCATGCGGTCTATCACATGCATGGTGAATTCTTACATTATTCCATTCTTTATTATTCTCATTGGAATAACTTTTGTCATGTGGATTACCGCATGCATGGTGAATGATCCCTTGTATTCATTCCTTATTAAATTGTGGAAATGATGCATCTACGTGGATTACTGCGTGGCGAATGAAAATCCATTTGCGGTTTCATAATTTTTCGACCCTCAAAAATTCTGGAAAAAATTAAAATGATAATTTATTGAGTTTTCTAGATTGTGTCCAAAAATAGCGATTTTTGGATGTATAGATTAGGAGTTATGAATTTTATGGGAAAAGACTATTTTAAAAGTAAACCCTTATAACTCCTTGTGGTTAACTCCAAAATTGGTAAAAATTTTATTGGGAGTACATGTATATAACAAGAGTATACCCTGTAAATTTCGGAATTTTTGGACAAATGTACAATTTATGATAAATGTCTAAATATTCGGCAGTTTTGGCCATATGAAAAATAGTAAATGAATTTTAAAAATTTTGAGAAAAATATATGTTCAATATGAGAATATATTCTGCTAAATTCCAGAAAAGAAATATTTTTGGAACTGATTTGATATTTTTCATGAAAATGAATTAGTTATGAGTAAATGAATTAAATATGTTATGTGAAGTAACAAAATTAGAAAATAGAATTTTATGGCTTGAAAATCCTATATAGGGTATATACAGATTTTTGATGAGGAATTTGATCATTGGTGATGAAATCTTATGAGTATGGCATTTTTGAATGATTAAATGCATTATTTGGTAAAGTATAAACAATTAAAATAAATTGTTTATAAGTTTAAGAAGTGATTAAAATATTGTTATAATATTAATAATATTAGATTATGAGTTTATTAAGTGATTGATAATATTTGGATAAATTTAAAGTCTTTAATATTTATCCTTGTTTTCGTTTGATTAATGCTTATATTATTGTCATCATCCTCATGCTTATATTGTGATGAAAGTTATCTTTGGCTTACGTGCAAAGATGGACTGTTGATTATTGATTTTACAATTATATATCTTTGGCTTACGTGCAAAGATGGACTGTTGATTATTAGTTTTACAGTTGTATATCTTTGGCTTACGTGCAAAGATGAACTATTGACTGATGAGTATCTTTCACTTATATGCATAGATGAACTGTTTATTGGTACGATTATGACTAGGGATCATTCGGTATATGTGATGCCCCCAAAATAGGTATACATCACTCATCTTGAGTCGCCAAATACATGGTACAGAATACAAATACAACTTAATTATACAACAGTCGTGTAAAATACGACAAAATATATGTTGTGAGTTTTAATACAAATATTGTCAACTAGACAATATCCATACTCAATTGAGTCCTCATTACATTTATTATCACGCTATTTAACAGAATAGTGAGGACTACTAATGCTATTATCTGGACCGTCACTCTTTTCCCTGACTAGTCCCTGCTACGTTCTCATTTCCTGAAGAGAACAATGAAAGTAAAAGGGTGAGCTCAACTAGCCCAGTAAGAAATATTATGACTAAGATAATACAGAATAAATTATCATTAGCCTTCAATAGTGTTAAATTGATACAATATAACAAACATCAAGTTTAACTGCAGTGGAACAAGCAATCTATTAAAAGAGTCAAGTAGAGAATAAAATCTACTATCTTTTATGATTTAAAAGGTTTTTCATCACTTTTATCATTTGGGACTCGACAATAAATAATCCACATCATCAAATCACTACTCTCGACCAAGGATATTCATTAGTATCATAACCATAAATTATCCATGCACTATGGGCGAGGATATTCGTGTATTCATCAATGGTCATGATCATGCCAACAACTATCCATCAATGCACTTTCACGGACCAATGAGGACTTTTACCACATCATTTGTAACATTAGGGTCATAATTATACCGAATTAATCCTCAGTCATAATCATACCAAGTCCATCTATGCACTAAGCCACAAATGACTTTCAACATAATATAAACATGAGGATGATGACAATGATATAAGAATTCAATAAAAAAGTTCAAGAATTAATTTATCCGAGAACTAATAACGTTCAAATTGTCAACATGATACTTCTTTGTAGAGTAAAATTCAAGAATGCCCAGAAGAATATTTTCATGAAAAGATATTGGATGAAGCATAAATATCAAGGATATTCCACTAATTTCATGGAGTATAGAAGTCAAAACTTTAACCAATTGAGTATAATAAAGAATGGAATAACAAAAGAAATCACCAGGAATGTGATAGACCAAGCCAATAAATAACGAACCAGAGTTATTCCAATGAATAATAAATAACGGAACCGGTTTATTCAATGCGTGCCAGCGTACGCACGCATCGGCGGGATATTCCAACGAGAATATAAATAATAACGGAACTCACCATCGGCAAAATTACTTTTATTCAAATGTAATAATAAACGATGATGTTCCAACGAAACGCATGAATAATAAATAATAAAGAACCGGTCATAGAAGAATTTCACCACGACGCATAAGTGATAAAGTTATTCCAACATAATAATAAGGATGTTCCAACGAATAATAAAGAAGATGGAATAATAGAAGAATTTCACCATGTATGCGGTATTTAGATGACATAAGTGTTATTCAACATAATAAAGAATGGAATAACGGAAGAATTTCACCAAGTATAGGAGTAAACCGTGTATACAAAGTTATTCCAATGAATAAATAAAGAATGGAATAACATAAGTTCTCTTCATGAATACAAAAAATATAATACCCTTACCTTAGAACAAACCGGATATAGGAGTAGTGAAGTAGCGAATACTTTTCTTCTTTCTCTCTATAGTTCTCTCTCTAGAGTTTCGATTGAATTAAGTAAGAAATAATGAAGGAATGAGCTTTTATTTATAGGAAAATGGATTGAATAGTAACTAATTCACGAACAGTCCGGATTGATTTACTTTTAAGCGGACGGTCCAGTTGGTTTACTATAAAATATTCTAATAAAACAAAATCTTTTAAATAAAATATAATATATTCTATTTATAATCTAATAAAACGAATAACTTTATAAAAGTATTTTTTATATAAAAAGATTTTACTATGCAAAATACTATGCAGAAGCATTATGCAAATACTATGCATAATAAAATATAATATATTCTATTTATAGTCTAATAAAACGAATAACTTTATAAAAGTATTACATTTTATATATAAAAGATTTTTACTATGTAAAACACTATGCATAATAGAATATAATATATTCTATTTATAGTCTAATAAAATGAATAACTTTATAAAAGTATTACATTTTTTATATAAAAGCTTTTACTGCTTTTATTATTACATTAATAATACTAATAAAACAAAACTTAATCATCATTATTATAATTCACACTATTAATCGACCAGGTCGTTCCCAGGAAAGAGGGGGCTTTCTAATAAGGATTTCTCCCTATTGGTGCGCAATTTGGTGACCAAACCTCTCCTTGACAGAACTTCTAGACATCGTTAATATTGCAAATAATAATATGAATAACTTCATCGTCTCAATTATTGATTTAATAATATATAAAATATCGACAATAATTGAATCAATTAACGTGAGATACTATGCAACAATTATTTGAAGTAATAATTGAACAAAACGTGGTGACTTCTCACGTGGCGTAATAATCAATCACCGTGTACTCTTATGCAACCACAGCGTATTCTCAGACTTTTAACACCGGTGTTTCAACGAGTGAACGATAAAACTTCCGTTGTTATTTTCATAAAATATTTTTGTCGTTCTCAATCCGACAATAATTCCGTTGTGGAGTCCACCAATGATTGTGCCGTCGTACAAATATTCCTTATTAAAACGAATATTCCCCGACCAATCGAATATTATATAACAACTTGCGTACTTTTCAAAATTTATAACTATTACCCACAACTATAACATTATATAAAATTCATTCAAAAATAATAATTATAGAAAATTCATCTTTATTTATAAAAGTTGGGGTCTTTCAGTATAATCATGACCCGTAATGTTATAGATGATGTGGTAAAAGTCCTTATTGGCCCGTAGTGCATTGATGGACAGTTATTGGTATGATTATAACCAGGGATTATTCGGTATAATCATGACCATTGATGATTACATGAATATCCTTGGCTATAGTGCAAGGATGATTCGATGATGTGGATTATTTATTAAGCTGAGTCTCAGCAATAAAATATTGATTATACACTTTTAATTCATAAAAGATAGTAGATATCATGCTCTACTTGACTCTTCTAAAATACAGTTGTATGTCTTTGGCATGTAGTGCAAAGATGAATTGTTAATGAATATCTTTGGCCATAGTGCAAAAGATGAATTTATTAGTATGATTATGAAGCGAGGATTTTAATTTGGTATAACCATGATTTTTTGATGTTTCAAGTGAAGATAGGTGATAAAAATTATCTTCATCACAGGTGCGAAGAGAAGTTAGAATCACAATTATGATTATGAGTTATTTATATGATTGTGGGCGAAAATTGTTGATTGATATTACGAGGATAAAACATTATTGGTGGACTTTTAACATGGAAGATAATAGATCCGATGGTCTATTTGACTCTTCCGATGGATTGCTTTCGTTCTCTGCTGCAACTATGGTTGAAAAGTTTTATCATCTACCATATGTTCTAAATCTCTGATTTATTACTGATGAAGGCTATTAATGATGTAAATTATCTTTAGTCACGATATTCTTTCTTTGGGCTAGTTGTGTCACCCTTTTGCTTCACAATTCCTTTCGTGTAATAAGAGTGTAAATTTGGTCGACGAGGGGTAATAGGAGAATAGAACGGTGGTCTATAGCTATTGAGGTTCTCCCTAAATAGTATGGAAATAATTTTATTGAGAACTTTAGATAAGTGTGTCGTATTGTATACATCATTTGATATTTAATTTTGGTGAACCGAATAGAGTGAGGTGAACCCAACTTTGGAAGGGTGTTTTGCCACTATCATACAATATGTCTAATGACATACAACCTCGTGTTATCATAAGATAGGGTTGTGCACATCCACTTGCCGAGTATATCTACGAGCACTACCTATATAATCTTGGAGTTTGTTTGAAATATGATTCTCAATTGGAGACAATGGAGATAACTATAAGTCAAGAGAAGACTCACCATTGTAAAGAAGATGATATCAATCTTCTTTTTTTTCTTTGGGGACTATTGGGTCAACCAAGGATAATTCTGTAGACATATGATATTTATTATAACCTAGACGCATGGCCTCCCATGTACGAAGGTTTCCTTGAGTATTTTCCAAAGATTTTAATTTCTAAAACAGTTATTGAATGTACTTTTATGTAAAGTACCATTGTAAGGTTGTGGTTGAGGCACCATGAGAGTTACATACATTTGTATTAAAACTCACGCTTTAAGCGTAATTAAATATTCTGCATTTAGTTCAATAGTTGTATAAATGAAGTTTGTAAATGATTTTTATAATGTGATATCTGGCGACTCAGAATGGGTCGTGTGGACCTATTTTGGGGGCGTCATAGAATATCTCTAATAAATCCTCATATTTTAATCAAAGCAGAAAATGGCTTCAAAACACATTATTGCAGACCTTAACCAAGGAAACAAACTAGACGGAGATAACTATGACGTGTGGCACCGGAAAGTCAGGATGGTTTTGGAGGAACAAGAGGTTGAAGAAACCCTGTTGTCCAAAATAGCTAAACCAGAGGGTGAAAATGCAAAGGATCCGATCAAGGTTGCTGCCTTTGAAAGTTGGCGCAAAAAGGATCGTATCTCTCGCATAACGTTGCTGAGCTGCATGAATAATGACTTTCTGTTTGAGTATAAACAATACTCTACTGCACATGAAATGTGGGAGGCTCTCAAAACTAAGTTTGGTGGCACCTCGTTGACAAGGATGAGGGAATTAGCCATAAGGTTCGATGGTTACAAAAAGAAAGATAACCACATTATGAAACAACACCTTCGAATCATGGCTAATATGATCCGGGAGTTGAAATTCGGAGGTACTCAATTATCAGACGAAGAGTAGATTTCAGCGGTAGTTCGATCCCTTCCCGATAATTGGGAACATATGCGGGTCAACATGACTCATAACGAGAATATCAAGACCTTTGATGATATTCGTCGTCACTTGGAGCTCGAGGCTGAGCGCCTTGATGTTGTCAAGACCTCTAGGGTATATGTGGCTTAATCAAACTCTCGTAGAGGGTTTACGCCTAAGAAGGGGAAGAAACATGCTCATCCTGCTGTGCCTAAAGGGGCTGCGAGTGCGGGTGCTGTCAAGCGTAAGAGAGGCAAACGAGGTTCTGGTAAAAATGACAAAGCCAAGATGACGTGCTACAACTGTGGCAAGGCGGGACACTTCGCTCGTGAGTGCACTGAGCCGAAGAAAGTAATTCCTAGTCCTAATCTATCTATGTGCTTAGTATCAAGTACTGTTTTTATTGCTCATTCTCTCCATATGTGGATTGTAGACTCCGGAGCAACGAACCACATAGCTAGAGATCAGAGTGGATACGTGGAATACCGTCGAGTTCCGACTGGCAGAAAAGTATACATGGGGAACGATTCCAGTGTGGACGTGCTAGGCATTGGCACTTACAAATTGGAAATGTGAGGATGCTCAGCATTGATCCTTTATGATGTACTTTATCTGCATGGGATGTCCTGCGAAATTTATTTTTGTTTTATCGATTGCCGTTTAGGCTATTCAGTTAGTTTTGAGAATAATTCTGTAATAATTTCGCATGGGACGAATGTGTTTTGGACATGGTTTTATGATAAATGGTTTTATGATTTTGGATACTATTGATTCTAGCAATAATAGTAGTGATTATTATTCCTTACTTGTTGAAAATGATCATGATGGTTCAATTCAATGGCATGCTAGATTAGGCCATATTGGACAAGACAGAATGGCCAGGTTAGCTCAAGCAGGTCTTTTAGGCCCACTCGTTAAGGTCAATCTACCCACATATGAATATTGTTTGGCAGGAAAATCAACTAGAAAATCATTTAGTAAGGCCACTAGGGCAAAAACACCATTGCAACTTATTCACTCAGATATCTGTGGCCCTATGAATGTGAAAGAAAGGCATGGACGTTCCTATTTTCTCAAATGATAGATGACTATACCCGCTTCGGGTACACTTTCTTGATCTCGCATAAGTCTGAGGCATTAGATTGCTTTAGACGTTATTTGATTGAGGTCGAGAATCAGTTAGATAAAAGTGTTAAGGCACTTCGAACTGACCGAGGCCGCGAGTATCTGTCCGATCAGTTTAAAGAACTTTGTGAGGAAAAAGGGATAATCAGGCAACTGACAATCCCTAGAACTCTACAACAAAACGGTGTGGCAGAGAGGATGAACCAAACATTATTAGACATGGTTAGGTCTATGATGGCGCAAGCAAATTTGATTATCTCCTATTGGGGTGATGTATTGTTGACTACGACATATATACTTAATCGTGTGCCTTCAAAATCAGTTTAGTCCACCCCATATGAAATGTGGACTGGCAAAAAGCCCGAATTGGGCGGAATGCACCCTTGGGGATCTGCAGCTTACGTGCACAACACTTCTCATCAGCATGGAAAGTTAGGCCCGAGGGGTAAGAAGTGTATTTTTGTAAGATATTCTGAACACTCCAAAGGCTATGTGTTTGTAGGAGAAGCGCCTGATGGGACTGGTTATCGAGATAGAGTCACGAATGCGGATTTCCTTGAGATGGATTTCCCTAATAGAGGTGATGTGAGCAAGGAGATGAACCTTTATGAGATGGAGGAAGATTTAGGCGCCTAACTCATACAAAGAGAAGTCAAGATGTTATTCCTCAGGCTCCTATAGAAAGTGGGAGTGATATGCCTTTGAGCAGTTCTCATCTATCAAATGAAGAGTCTCATGTTCCTCAAATGCGTAGAAGTCAAAGGGGTAACATTCCACGTCGTCTTTTTGAGATTGAGGGGAATGCCTTTGTAGGCGATCAAAGAAGACGATGAGGAACCTCGATCTTATCGAGATGTTCTATCATCTGCTATGAGAGATAAGTGAATGATTGCAATGGAAGAAGAGATGGAGTCCATGAGGACTAATCAAGTCTGGGACTTGTTTGACCTTCCACCAGGGCGAAAGGCTATTGGGAACAAATGGGTTCTTAAAGTCAAATGCAAGGCGAATGGCTCCATTAAAAGGTACAAAGCTCGTCTTGTAGCCAAGGGCTACACCCAGCAAGAGGGAATTGATTACGAGGAAACCTTCTCACCAGTTGTGAGGTTTGCCTCAATTCGCCTCATTTTAGCGATTGTTACGCATTTAGATTTGGAGTTATATCAAATGGATGTTAAGACAGCTTTTCTCAATGGAGATTTAGCTGAGGAGATATACATGGATCAGCCAGAGGGTTTCGTCATGGAAGGACAAGAGCGCAAAGTATGCAAGCTCAAACATTCTATCTATGGTTTGAAACAGGCATCCAGATAATGGTATTTGAGATTCCATTGAGCCGTCATTAGTGATGGGTTTACGATGATTGAGGAAGACCATTGTGTATATATCAAACGGTCCAAAGATAAATTCCTTATCTTATTTATGTATGTCGATGACATCCTTCTAGCTGGGAACGATAAGCAGATGATTGTCACCACCAAAGGGTGGCTGTCCTTTAACTTTGAGATGAAGGACATGGGGGAAACAACTTATGTTCTCGAAGTTAAGATCTTTAGAGATCGCTCAAGGAAGCTTCTTGGTTTGTCTCAAGAGTCCTACCTTAAGAAGGTTCTTGAGCAATTTCAGATGAACAACTGCAAACCCATAGACACTCCTATCGCTAAAGGCGACGCCATTGGACCCGAACAATGCCCTACTTCTCCCAAGGAAATTAAGAAGATGTCCCATTATCGTATGCCAATGCTATAGGAAAGCTAATGTATGCAGTTGTGTGTACTCGGCCTGATATAGCATATACAGTCTGTTATCTCGGTCGGTATCAGTCAAACCCTGGGATTTCTCATTGGAAGGCAATCAAGAGGATCTTGCGATATTTGAAAGGTACTTTGGACTATATGTTATGCTATAGAGGACCGGACCTACAATTAATTGGTTACTCCGATGCCAGTTGGGGAGGTAACCAGGGGATGCGCAAGTCGACCTCAGGATATGTATTCTTGTTACATTGTGGTGCCATCACTTGGTGTAGCAAGAAACAGACTTGCGTTGCTCTTTCTACAATGGAGTCAGAGTTTGTGGCTTGTACGTTAGCTGTTCAGGAATCCATGTGGCTGAGGAGATTCTTCGAGG
Source organism: Panax quinquefolius (assembly GCA_020205615.1). NCBI lineage: Eukaryota > Viridiplantae > Streptophyta > Magnoliopsida > Apiales > Araliaceae > Panax > Panax quinquefolius. The sequence continues at coordinate 132,734,866 of CM035155.1, forward strand.
ATCTTGGTGTCGTTTCTCATGCTTCAGATCCTATAACTGTTTACTGTGATAGCACGACGGCCCTAGATTACACTAAGGACCCTAAGTATCACGGCAGGACAAAGCACATCAACTTAAGGATGAACTTCATCAGAGATATCATAGCAAATAATGAGGTGATATTGGAGTACATGCCCACTAGTCTTATGGCAGCTGATCGTTTGACGAAGCTAATTCCTAAAGATGCTTTTTTGTAGGCATGTTAGTTCATTAGGGCTTCATAGGATTTGATGTCATTTCTATTATTTCCTTGTATATCACTCATTATTTGGCTTGTATTAGAGATATTCAGTATTATTTCAAGATATTTATCATTTATGCAAGATTCATTTATTTCCACTTGTGTTTGGTTATTTTAGTGCATATTGTAAGACCCCAAATAATTAATAAATGAAATTTATTTTCCTCTATTATTTCTTTTAATTAGTAAGGGTTGATTTGATTAATGTGGTTAGTTTGGGTAAAATGCGCAAATATTTTAAATAAGCAGGTGGTTATAAAATATTTATTTTTGTCGGGAATATTCGTTTGGTCGTGGGATATTCTTACTGCTTGGGAATATTCGTATGCACTCGGTAGCGACTTGTGTGGGCCCCATAACGTAAAAGCGATTGGATGAAGAAAACGACAAATATAAGTTGTTTAAAAATAATGGCGTAGTTATTACTGATTAACACTCGTTGAAATACCCGGTGGTTAAAATACAAGATGTCTGGCGTTGTTGCAAAGAAGTATCACTCAGTATTGCACCAATTATTGAAGGCACTACTCAATAATGGTTACGATAATTACTTATTCGATATTTTATTTTATTGATTCAATAAATCTTTGCGTTGATATTTTATATTCTTTGTTGTTTCAATAATTGTCATTACACAAGATTTTCCATTATCGAAGCAATAATTCATATTATCTGAATAATATTATTAGATAACATTATTGACAATGTCTAGAAAGTTCTGTCTAAGGAGAGGTTTAGTCATCTAATTGTGCGCCAGTAAGGAGAGATCCTTATTGGAAAGCCCTCTATCCTGGGAACTGCCTGGTTGTCAATAATGTGATTCTGTAATATTATTTATGAATAATTAATTATTGATTTATATGATGAGGAAAATATTGATTTTATGAGGATATAGATGGAGAAATTTTTAATGTGACAATTGTTGAAAATTAATATTTTATCTTTTACGATAAAATAATTCATTTAAATATATTATTTTAATAATATATTAACGATGATATTTTATAATGAATGTGGGATATATGAGTATATGAGGAGGAAGAGTATTTTTGTGGCATTAAATGTTTAACACATGTTTTGTGTGTTGGTGGACACAATTATTGAATAGAAATTTGATTATAAATGATGAAAATCGCTTGGTTTGTGGATTTCATCAATTTCTGCTTGGAATTTGGAAAACTTTCTTCGAAAAGTTTTAGAGAATTGAATTTCCTATAAAAATTCATGAGATTCAATTTTCCGATAAAAGGGCTATTTATTATGAATTATTGAAGTTCCGAAGTTCCGAAATAATTAATTTTTGGGAGTTTTAGTTAATTATTTTGAGAAAAACGTTTTTTGCAACTAAGTTGGCCTCACATGTGATTCAAATGGGCTGAGATCAGTTGTCTAAGGTGGGCTAAAGAAAATGTGAAAAATATATTAATATTATATTCAATTTTCTACTTTGGTGTTCTAAGCATTTTCCTATAAATAGGTGCTTAGGTTAGAATTGAAAATCACACCGTAAACCCAAGTTTCTCTCTATTTCTCTCTTGATATATTGGCGTATTCTTGTGAGTATACTTTGAGTGTTGTTATATTTGCAAGTTCCTTCACTCAGTATCCGGTTTTTCAAATCGGAAGTACCGTCTTTGTGAGGTAAGGGATATTATTATTAAAATGATATTATTTATTTCAATATCATTATGCCGAAGTATTGATCTGGACTTTTAATCAAATTTGGAACTTTTTGTGTCGGAGTTACTATTCACATATACGGCACTATTCACGTATATGACACTATTCATGAATACGACACTATTCACATAAAAATAAAATTTTTTCTTTTCGTCCAAAATATCTATTGTGGATACTAGCTTTGATTGTATCCATGTTTTGATCATTCTTGAATTTTACACCACTATGATTATTTATGAGGTATTTTTGGACATGAAATAGTGAAATACTGAATCCTTAATACTTGTTCTTTTGTTTCAATCGGATTCGCTTTTCTTTAAAATATTTTTATCATCCTCAGTCCTAAATGATGATATTCTTTGAATATCTTTGGCCCGTAGTGCAAAGATGAATGATTTCTTGATGAATATCTTTGGTAGTAATGCAAAGATGAACAGTGTTTAGATGAACATGATCGATCGATGAATATCTTTGGCCAGTGGTGCAAAGATGAATATTTGATTCAAGATGAATATTGATTGATGTTCTGAGGATAAAATAATGACGATGGATCCTAAATTCATAGATATTAGTAGATTTCATCCTCTACGTAACTCTTCTATGAATTAATATTTTCCGCTGCGAATATTGCTCTAAAACTTGTTGTTTAATGTATTCTCTCATATTTTTTCCCTGTTGAAGACTAACGATAATTTTTTGTATATTATCTTAGTCATAATATTCTTTACTGGGCTAGTTAAGCTCACCCTTTTCTTTTTTGTTCCATTTTTCTTCTCAGGAGGCGAGAATGTAGCGAGTACTAGTCGGGGTATGGAATGAAAGTTCTAGAGAGAGTTGTTTAGTAGTCCTCACCATTTTTGTAAAATAATGTATCAATAAATGTGATGAGGATTTATTTGGGTATAGATATTGTCTAGAAGATAATATTTGTATTCAAACTCACGCTTTCTTGTTGTAATAATAAAGTTGTAGTTGTTTCTGTACCATGTATTGACAACTCAGAATGGGTGATGTATACCTATTTTGGGGGCGTCACACATATAATAAAATTTGGATGTTCATAGAGTTTATTATGCATATTGGATATACACACACATCAAATATATGTTAACAGGTTGATTGGCTCACTCACACGAGGAATCACCATTGGCGCTTTGAAAAGCGAGCAAGGTTAAGACAGTTCATTTATTGGCACTTTGAGTAGCGAGTTGTTGATGCTTTTGATAGCAATCAATTGGCGCTTAGTAGCGAGCAAAATGAACATGATGTCGCCTTGGCATGAGTTAAGATGAGGTTAACTTGGATTAACCAAATATAGTATGCCCCCACCATCTATATTAACCTATACTGATAGTCGGATACGAAATTTTAGGTTTGACGCTTGGAAAGCGAGCAATCTAAAAAATTCGAGTTAGGCGCTTATGAAGAGATTGAACTAAGATCCGTACGGCACGACCATATCACATATGCTCATGTAGATGAGATTGTCTGTCGTAACATGATAATCGGATGCAAAGTTTTAAATATGGCGCTTAGATAAGCGAGCAATTTGAAATGTTTTAAGGTACGCACAACAAGGCTATAGAATAACATGTTGTGAGCAAGTTACATGTGCTTAGCGACCATGTAAAAGAGGTGAGAGAATGAATCCCTACTTTCTCACCGTGTGAGTCTTGTAGGACAAGTTTTGTTCCTACGTCAAGTGCTCTTTGTGATCTTTGACTATACTGCAAAGACATGGATTAATGTTGCTACATTGGTTTCAATTCCTAAGGTCAGGATTGATGAGACTATAAGGACCGATTCTGGGAAAGCAGTTGATTCATTTCTGAGTAGTATTAGGGCAAAGGGAAGATAATTTGATTTCACCTCGTTCTGCACTTATTATCGACAACTATAGCGTTTTGATAGCGATATAGTACTAAGTGAGATACGAAATGGACTTGGGCCCAAAGGTGGTTAAGTAAAGCTCTCTGAGGGGTTAGAGATACTTAACCTAGTGAAAATTCAAATGTGTCTGGGGTACTCTGAGTTTATGGGTTGTAGCCTCTACATGAACTAATTAAGTTCGACGTGAGAGCTCCCGTATTATTCCTTTGAAAGGGTAGATGTCTTTATGTTGGCCCTAACAGGTTTGATATAGAGCTCCCGCATTGCAGGTGAACTCAGTGGTCGCACGTTTCGGCAGTTAAATGTTTACAATTAGAGGTTTTACATGTTTTGGTTTGAGCTATTTTTGGCAGATATGAGGATTACATCGTCCCCGCCATGGGTGAGTAGAAGATGTTGGATCTTGGGTATCCAAATGGGTCACCCATGGAGGGTCCGACCCAGATACATTAATTGAGTTCCCAATTGACAAGGTTAATTGGGTTTTATTAATGTGAACGTGGATGGACTGAACGTAGAGGAAGTGCTGGGTAGTGGTTTAGCCACTCACGTATTAAATACCCACATCCCTCAGTTGATCAAAATACGCACAATACTTCAGTTGCCTAAACACAGCTCCCAATATTGAGTCCAAAACCCTAATTGTTACATAATGTGAATTAGTGCTCCGTTCTTGATCGTAGTTTGGAGATGCTGTTGGGTTGAAGGAACAGCAAGAGTTTTTTTGCATCAAAGGCTCAATCACACTTCAAGAGGTATGCCTTTGATTCTCCAAATTATGTGTAAATATGAATAACATACATATTAAAAACCCTTCAGGATCTATAATTAGCGACGTTTTCACGTGGAAATATAAAAAAATGTGTTTGTATTAGAGGAAAACTATTATTAGCTCATACTGACAGACTGATATTGATGATGTTTAACATTTCGTTTTCAAATATTCTTTCGCAAATCACCCAGTTCAAGCATTTCAGAATCTTCTGATTTTCTTATTAACATCTGAAGATAATAAGAATACACTTATCATTTAGTTAAAGAGTATAATATAATTAGGGATTTATATAAGCAGTATAATATATAAATCCCTAATTGATGTTACAACACAATATATTCACTATGCACAGAAATTACGAACATTTTTGCAAGGAAAATAATATATATTGCGATTTTATATGTATATTTTTTTATTTTGAATTACGTAGATAAATTTAATTAGTAATACTTTTACAATGTATTTGTCTGCTCGTCCAATCACTAAACAATGAGCCAAATCTTGCACAAAAATAAGATCACACCTTCTCATTGTCATGTCCTCGAATTGGAATAGGACTCCTTATTAGGGCTATTCAAACGGACCGATTTTTTGGTTTTCCGGTTTTTCGGACTGAATCAATCGATTGATTCTAGTAAAAAAAACCATGCTGGTTTGATATAAAAATACAGTATATATCTGCTTTTTGATTAGGATTCTTGTTCGACATTTTTATGGTTCGATTTTACCGAACCGAACAGGTATATACCAATTTTCTAATTATTTTTTTATTATTAATAATTTAATAATAATAATAATAATAAAGTAATGATTATAATAATAATAATAATAATAAAATAATAAAATAATAATAATAATAAAATAATAGTTATATTAATTTTTGATAAAAATCTGGTTACTCGGTTGGTTAAGATCTGGAGATCCAATCCAGATGCAAATATATCTAGATCAACATTTAGTGGATTTTTGATCTTGATTTGGTTCGATAATCTATCCTAAGGTTCGGATTGATTTTTACCGGTTAAACACCCCTACTCCTTATCATGGTAGTTAACATAATAGGACAAAAGTGAATCCCCTTAAAGAAAGGAAGTCAAATCTAATCATAACTCTTTTTTTAGAAATTAGAAGTTGAATAAAATTAGGAATGAAGATTCTTTAACAGTCAAGTCTCCTAAATAGAAAATACTTCTATATGGGAAAGAATCCTCTACATGGGTTAGGTCTCATCAAATTTTTTGGACCCACAAAATCATGCCCCAACATTACACCTACTCTCTCTTGTTATAGATTTTATAATTAGAGATAGGACTGAGTAAAAAACGGATATAACCGAAAAACCGAATCAAACCGAAATTTCTTATAAATTCGGTTATTTTTTGCAATTCGGTTATATCTGAATTTTTATCCGATTTTTGGGTTCAAGTTCAGGTTTGAATTTTATGTTATTCGGTTAACCCGAATAACCGAATAAGAAATAAAAACATATAACTTCAAAGTATCTCAAAGACTCATACTGAATTAGAAATAAAAAAATAAGACTTCAAACCGAATAAGATATCTTCATTCTCTAATCTCTATCTCATTATATCTCTTATCTCTCACAGACTCATTTTAGTAATACTCAGACTCTCACTCCTCGTTACATTAGACTAGTCACTTACTCGATTTTTCAAATCTCAAATCTATTCGTCTCGATCTCGATTCTCTCTAAAATAGTCTGATCTCATGATCTAGTCGACCTTTCAGATCTCATGATCTCGATTTTAGATCTCAGATCTAATCTTACCCTCAACCCTCAGATAGTCTGATCAGCCGCCTATGTATTACCACCACTCCACCAGCAAGCACCGCCTTAGGCGCCTCCTTGTCGACAACAACAACATCCCCAATACAAAGCTGCCGCGGCCCAGCCATCTAGCGCCAATGAAATCGACACACTTTGGATTGGAGATCTTCAGTATTGGATAGATGAGGAGTTGTTTCGCTCAATCTGGCGAAGTATCTTTTCATTTCCTTTCTTTTTTTATTTTCCATTTTTTGGGTAATACACATATAGTTTGGTGTGCTTGTTTTTCTTGTGGTTTATGTATTAAAACAAAAAAAAATTTGGTTGTCAACAATTTGGAATTCTGGATCCCCTCTCTTCAGATTTTTTGTTTGATAAAATATAACTAAGTTTCAGTTATTAACCGAAATAATTTAATAGTAAATTCGGTAATTCGATTTTCGGTAATTCGTTTATTGTTAAATTTGGTTATTTATTCGGATAATAAATTTATGCTGCTTTTGATTTTCGGTTCTAACCGAATAATCTATTCGATTTAATTATAACAGAATTACTCACGCCCTAATCAGAGAGTACAAAAAGTACAATTAATCATTCTATGAATATCAAGACTAAAACATCCCCTCATACTTCGTTCCCACATAGGTCCCACCATTTCATCATTCTTAGGGGAACATGCAAAGACAAAGAGGCTCATCCATCCCATCAAAAACCCACTTTCCCCAAAACAAACCGCCATTTGCTTTTCAGATCTAAAATTTCAAAAAAACTTTTTGCAATTCCCATCTTTATGTCGCGATTTTCTTTTCTGGCTAACCTCCTCCAACATCCACCAAACTCCGATCAACAATGTCAGACGTCAACAACCAAGTCAACACCTCTACGCCCAATCCACTGTTGTACCTATATCATCTATTCAACCCATCATCCAATCCTCAATGGAAATTTCTCTCATCACTGCTCCTTCTACGGAAAACCTAGAAACCCAAATCACCTGCTCTACCACAGTCGCCACCACCACCACCAGAGCCCCCTAAGCCGCAAATTCCTCTACCAGAGCATAGGGTACCCCATCATCAACCAAAACTAAAGCTGAAATCGGAGAGATGAACATGATAAAGGAGTACTCGTCTGAAAAGCCTACTCCCAAATCAACACACGATCTTCGATCACCAAACAAACCCTACAAGAAATACGCCAATAATTTCTCATTCCAAACAACTATGAACTTCTCACGCCGAAACTAAATGAAAGAATGTATCACCGTCCCGATGGGTGGGCCGACGTCTCCCTCTATGCTCTCAGATATGGGGTTCGATTCCCCTCCTAATACATCTGATATCATCTGCTCCGATGCCAATAATCACCCCAACCGGAAAGGATACCACCGATCTAACCCTGTTGGTCAACAACTGTCCTTACAGAGAGCCAGAAAGATAGTTCAAATAAAAAGAATTTTTTTATTTTGGTTCAATCACATAGTTATTATGGTGAAGTAATTTGGGTTTGTACTCAAATTAAAATATATTTGTATTCTCTTATATTATTTTAGTGAATTCTTCGGAGTTTGTCCCGTGATTTTTATCTCTTAGTTTTAGAGGGTTTTTCATGTAAAATTTTAGTGTCTCGTGGTTGGATATTTTCTAATCATTATTTCGTGCATGGTTATTATTTTAGTAGAACTGCAAATTTAATCTGTTTGACATATGCTGACAACAGTATTTGGGAGGTGAATTTTCCAAACAATTGGTATCAGAGCTAAGGTTATTTGCTCGGTTGTTTTTGATAAATTTTATGGAGGAATCAGTCGGAGCCATAATTAAATTGACCTCTTCAAAATTTTCGATCTGGAAACCCAGAATGGAGGATATCTTTTATTGCAAGGATTTGTATGATCCGTTGGAGCTCAAAGGAAAGAAGGCCGCGGATAAGTCTGAGGCTGATTGGAATATAGGAAGACTATTGGTCATATTCGGCAATGGATTGATCAAAGTGTGTTCCACTATGTTTCGCAAGAGACGAATGTTCACATTTTATGAACAATAGAGTCAATGAATGAACGAGAAAAAGAATACATAAAATAAAATTTTTGTCATTCGAAAAATTGTGAATCTAAAGTACAAGGACGGGAGCAGTGTGTCGGAGCATATGAGTGAGTTCCAAGGTTTGGTGAACCAGTTGTCCACCATGAATTTAAATCTTGATGATGAGATTCAAGCTCTTTTGTTTCTCAGTTCTTTGCCAAACAGCTGGGACACTTTGGTGGTGTATCTAAGCAATTCAGCTCCAGAAGAAAAAATGACTATACAGATGGTCAAGGACAGTCTTCATAATGAGGAGACAATGTGAAAGGAGCAAGGCATAAATTTTGAGACACATGCTCTTGTCATAGAGAACAGGGACAGAAGCAATTTTAGGGGATCTCACAAATGAAATAAAAGTTGCAGTAAGAGCAAAAATCACAGGAGCAAGTCAAAGACCAGACAAGTTGAAACGTATAGATGTTTTTATTGTAATAAAGAAGGTCATTACAAAAGAAATTGTAGAATCTGGTTAGACAAGCAAAAAAATGGTGAGCAATAAAAGGTTGAGGAGAAGAACACTGCAACCACAGTCACCAAAGATGTTGTGGTTCTTTCATTTGGGGAAGAAGAATGCTTGCATGTTGATGATCAGAAAGTTGATCGGGTGGTTGATATTGGTGCCTCGTATCATGCTACACATAAGAGAGAAATTTTCATAACTTACAAAGCTGGAGACTTCGGGTACGTGGGAATGAAAAATACTGATCAGTCCAAGATTATTGGAATTGGTGATGTTTGCATTCAGACAGGTGTTGGTTGCACTGTTACCTTGAGGGCTGTTAGACACTTTCCTGATTTACGTCTCAACTTGATTTCTGGCATGACCTTAGACAGAGAATGCTATGAGAATCACTTTGGCAGTGAAAAGTGGAAGCTTACCAAGGGCTCTATGGTGATTGCAAGAGGTGTTGCTTGTTATTCATTGTACAAGACTTGTGTGAAGGTGTATTCTAATGAGTTTAATGCAGTTGAGGATGACTCTTCACCAAACTTATGGCATAAGAGGCTTGGCCACATGAGTGAGAAATGGTTGCAGTTATTAGCAAAAAGGTCACTCATTCCTTTTGCTAAAGGTACTGTTTTAAGTCCTTGTGATTATTGTTTGTTTGGGAAACAACATAGAGTTTTTTTTAGTAATTCAGCTAAAAGAAAATCAAAACTACTAGATAGAGTATATTCAGATGTATGTGGACCCATTGAGGTTGAGTCTTTGGGTGGAAATAGGTACTTTGTTACCTTTATTGATGATGCTTCGCGGAAGGTGTGGGTATTTTTGTTGAAAACAAAAGACCAGGTATTCTAGCATTTTCAGAGTTTTCATGCTATGGTTGAAAGGGAGACTGGAAAATCGTTGAAGTGTCTTCGTAGTGACAACGGAGGGGAATACACTTCAAAGGAGTTTTCTGAATATTGTAGTAAACATGGCATCCGGCATGAGCAGACTGTTCCTGGTACCCCACAACATAATGGTGTGGCTGAGAGAATGAACCGCACTATTATTGAAAGAGTGCGATGCATGTTGAGAATGGCTAAACTGCCTTAGTCATTCTGGGGTGAAGCTGTTTGTACTGCTTGTTACCTGATTAATAGATCTCCATCAGCACCATTGGATTTTCAAATTCCAGAAAAGATTTGGAGTGGTAAGGATTTGTCTTATTCTTATTTGAGGGTATTTGGGTGCAAGGCTTTTGCACATATCCCCAAGGAACAAAGATCGAAACTTGATGACAAGTCTACTCCATGTGTATTTGTTGTCTCTGGAGATGCAGAGTTTGGATACCGATTATGGGATCCAGTGCAGAGAAAATTATTCAAGAGCAGAGACGTGGTGTTTCATGAGCACTAAAATTATGAGCATTTTGATAATGCTACAAAACCCAAAGATAATAGAGTTCCAGACCTCAGCGAAGTTCCATCTCTAGTACAGAATGCCATAGTTGGAGAAGGAGGTCAGAATGAAGATATGACTTATACAGATTTTCACGATGATGGGTCAGATGTAGAGAGTGTTGATCAGGGGGAGCAACCTGACATTGAAGAACCTCAGCTAAGAAGATCCACTAGAGAACGTGTGCCATCGGTTAGATATCCTTCATCTGAATGTCTTTTAGTTGCTGAGGAGAGGGAGCCAGAGAATTTTCAAGAAGTCAAGACTCATAAGGAGAAAAGCAATTGAGTGAGAGCTATGCATGATGAGATGGATTCTTTGCATAATAAGTTGACTACACTTCCGAAGGGCAGGAAAGAATTGAAGAACAAATGGGTGTTTAAGCTTAAGAAGGATGGTGAAAAACTAGTGAAGTACAAGGCTCGATTAGTTGTCAAGGGTTTTGTTCAAAAGCAAGGTATTGACTTCAATGAGATTTTTTCTCCAGTTGTGAAAATGACTTCTATTCGAGTAGTGCTGAGATTAGTAGCTAGTATGGATCTTGAGCTTGAGCAGTTGGATGTGAAGACTGCTTTTCTTCATGGTGATTTGAAAGAAGAAATCTACATGGAATAGCCAGAGGGATTTGAAGTTAATGGGAAAGAACACTTGGTTTGGAAGTTGAAGAAAAGTTTGTATGACCTGAAACAAGTCCCAAGGTAGTGGTACATGAAATTTGATTCATTTATGGTGGATCAAGGTTACAGTAGAACAGTTACAGATCATTGTGTGTATGTTAAAATGTTCCCGAATGGTAACTTCGTTATTTTGTTGCTATATATAGATGATATGTTAATAGTTGGGTAAGATACTGACATGATTCGCAGGCTCAAGGGAGAGTTGTTTAAGTTCTTTGATATGAAGGACTTAGGTCCAGCTAAACAGATTTTGGGTATGAAGATTGTTCGTGACAGGAAAGCCAAGAGGTTGTGGTTTTCACAAGAGAAGTATGTTGAGCGGGTGCTTGCAAGGTTCTACATGGGTGATGCTAAACCAGTTAGCACACCACTGGCTAATCATATTAAGTTGATAAAGTGCATGTGTCCTTCTACCAAGGAAGAGAGAGATGATATGGCACCAGTTCCCTACTCCTCTGTTGTAGAGAGTCTTATGTATGCAATGGTTTGTACACGGCCAAATATTTCTCATGCAGTTGGCGTTGTGAGCAGGTATTTGTCAAATCCTGGTAGAGAACATTGGGAAGCAGTTAAGTGGATTCTCATATACTTGAAAGCTACTTCCAGTTTGTGTTTGAGTTTTGGTGGTATGAATCCAGTCTTGGAGGGTTTTACAGATGCAAACATGGCAAGTTTTGAAGAGAAGAAGTCTACTTCGGGGTATTTGTTTACTTTTGCAGGGGGAACAATATAATGGCAGTCCAAGTTGTAAAAATGTGTTGCTTTGTCTACAACTGAGTCAGAATACATCGCTGGTACTGAAGCAGGCAAGGAGATGTTGTGGTTAAAAAAGTTTCTCTAAGAGTTGGGTTTAAAACAAGATGAGGATGTGGTTTATTGTGATAGTCACAGTGCAATTAACTTGACCAAGAATGTCACGTATCATAATCGGACCAAACATATTGATGTTCGTTATCACTGGCTTCGAGAAATGATGGAAAAAGAATTGATGAAAGTGAAGAAAGTTCATACCGACGAGAATCCCTCAGACATGTTGACAAAAGTTGTCACTCGCGCAAGCTAGAATTTTGCAAGGAATTGGCCGGGATGGACTCCAAATGACGGGGTCATAGATATTACCTCCTCTAATGGGTTCGGAGGGGGAGATTGTTGGTCAACAACTGTCCTCACCCATTTAATGCTCCCGCCCCATTGAATTTTCTTCCTCCCCGTCCCTTGAATTTTCTATGCCCCCGGACCTTTGAATTTTGCCTGTTCTTTTTTTCATGCTCCTTCCCCTCCGATTTCTGCTATAAAAGGCAGTAAATTGAAGAAGAAAAACACACCAAAAATATATACCCCATCCGAGAGAGTTAGAAGAGAAAGAGGGAGAGAAAGAAAAGCTTCTTCTAAAGAGCTTTAGAAAAATAGAGAGAGAGAGAAAGATAGTTCAAATAAAAAGGTGTTTTTATTTGGGTTCCATCACATAGCTATTGTGGTGAAGTAATTTGGGTTTGCACTCAAATTAAAATATCTTTGTATTCTCTCATATTATTCTAGTGAATTTTTCGGAGTTTGTCTCGTGGTTTTTATCTCTTAGTTTTAGAGGGTTTTCCACGTAAAATCTTGGTGTCTCATGGTTGGATATTTTCTACTCATTATTTCCTACATAGTTATTATTTTAGTGGAACTGCAAATTTAATCTGTTTGGCATGTCCTGATATTTTATCCGTTTAATCTATCAAAGACAACAGTATTTGAGAGGTGATTTTTCCCAACAAAACCATGCTGAAAGAAGAACCTTCTTCAAGAAAAAATAGCATATAAAGAAAAAGACACCTACCCAAACACCCCCATCAAACCAACACAACAACCAATTGACTCCAAACCCACTCAACAAACCACGCCCGAACCTTAGAAAAGAATATAAAGAGAACCACTCTCCTCCGAATGCCCTTCCAAAAAACCTTGCACCGAACCCTAAAAAATCCCTCTATACATATCAACATCATTTTCATCCGCTCCTCTAACTCCAACCACCGAAGTATTCGTCACAATGACCATGTTGCCCGAAGAACCAGAAAATTACCCCTTCGCCCTACGTACACGACCTCTTCACCCTTTCTAGAGACGAAGAGAGGTTTGAAGATCACACTCTCTAATAACTCATTTTGGAAAGCGCGATGTACCAGAGTCAGGTAAGTCCGTTCCCAAATAATTTCTTAATAAATTATCCTCATTCTACTTCTGACTTCTATTTCTGACCACAATTTTGAACCTCAGGTCGTACCCACCCGCACTCGGGCACTTCGCCAACTGGATGCTATCCACGCAAAGGAGAAGATGCTCAAGACTGAAATTGAACGCCTTCAAGCTGAGGTTGAATCAATGAAGATTAACTTGGAAACCAAACAAATTCGTCATGCCAACACCACTTACCTATACCACTTACCACGTTGAAGAGCTAATGCGAGAACTGAATACTTTAATAGAGCAGTACTCCAAGCTCAACGAGTAGAAAAAACAACCACTCCTTTCTGAACGAGATGGACTGCATATGGACAACGATGATCTTCGGAGAGCCGTGAATGATCTTGAAGATCATGCCAAGGACACATAATTAAAGATAGCTAAATTGATGGAGGTGGACAATAAGTTAGAGGAAGAATATAAACGAATCTTGAGAGAAAGCCATCTAATCGAAGCCCTCCACATCAGGTCATCTCGGAATACAAAAAGTCCCCTGAATTGACCGAAGACATTGACCAAAAATTCAGTGAAGGATATTAGGATGCTAAGGTCCGAATGAAAGAAAGGATGCAGGTGACTGGCCTCTATCTGAAGGTTCTTGACTCATTAGACGAAGAGGATGAAGCCAAACAACCTCCCCCACCCCCACCCCCACTCCCACTCCCACCCCTACTTAAACTTTATTTGTATTTTTGTTTTCTTTCCACTATAAAAAGAACCTCTTGTGTACATGCAACTGAATGAAATGGAAACATCTTTTGCAAGAATTAACTATCTACTTTTATTGATAAATTAAGGAAATTACATGATTGCAAAAATAAAAACCACATAACTTATTGATAATACTTATTAACGCCAAGTTTTGTCTGTGTGTCCAATCACCAAATTCACGCGCTTGAACATGTACAGTAACGAAATCACATAAGAAGCTTGACGGCTTGTGCCGCTGGGTGATTGCTCCGGTGTGAGAATAAGTACAGGCTGAACAAGGTTTAATAATGGAGGCTTTAATATTTAGTGCTCAAAAGTGTATTACCTGTGAATTGAAGTTAAGCCTTGTATTTATAGTTGATCTCATCACCTTAAAGCTGATTTCCGAATTGGATTAGAACTCTTAAACATGGTAGTTATCTATGTTTGGGTCAAACTCAATCTCCTTAAAAGGTGGAAGTTGTATTTCATCCTAACACCTACCTTTGGAGTTATTATTTAAATATGGTTAGGATTAGAATCCTTAACCATTCAAACTTTTTATCACACCAGACTCCATACAAGGAATAACCATCTGTATGGGCCCAAGTCACCTGAACTCCTCCAAACTTGTCTAGACTCCGGCCCAAAGGACTCGGTCACCTGACCCCGAACATTACCAATCAGATCAGGAATCCGACCCAAAGGACTCGGTCGCCCGACTCCGAACACCACCAATCCCCTTACTGGCTTCGGTCCATTGGGCCCAACAAACCCTTCCCAATCCATGCCTTCAACTCACATAGGGGTCGGCAGATTATGCCCGAACATTATCCCCCAGTCTCTTGTTATAAAAGATTTATAATTAGAGACTTAGAGTGAAGCATGGGGAACCCAAATGAACCTTTTGAACAACACACATTACCCAAGAAACGGGCCCCATACATCATCATTAGCCGCCTAAGGGATTTGTGCCACACCAATATAAAACCCCCACCCCACATACGACTGTCACTCTTTCCAGAAATTCTCTATCTCAACTTTCTCTCTCAAAGCTCTTTGCAAATACGTTTTCCGGCGACAAACCACCCCCACCAACTTTCTCCGATTTAAAACTTTCCGTCCACCAATCATCACATTTCTGACATTCAAGCTTCAATGGCAGATCCTAGTCTCCCATCTTCCTCTAACACTGAGCAAAACCTAGTAAATAACACCATTCCAAAACCCAACACCATCATCACCACTGATTTGGTGCCGGTCGATTTACCAGCTCCACCGTCTGATACTGCCACCCCTTCATCACCTATAACCACTGATAACATAGAGCCGAGAATATGAGCCGTTTACACATTAGAGAGTGATTTCTCCCATATCAACACCAAATCCTCCATTCTCCCTTCTCAAATCTCTGATATCTAAACCCTATTCAACATCCCAAAAGAATACAAGCTTTGGGTGCTAGAGTCAAATTAAAGAATTTACTGGCACCCCGAAGGCAAATGGGTCGTTGTTTCCCTCCGAGCCCTAAAATATGGGGTCTGATTCCCCCTTCACAAGTTCATTTCATCCTTCCTCTACTTCGTGGGGATCGGGTTCACACAATTTGTGTCAAACTCGTATATTCACCTCATAATCTTCATTGATTTATGCCAGGAGCTAGGAATTGCTCCCGGGCTCAACTTTTTCTTTGTTCTGTTCAGCGTCGGTAGATCCAAGGAACCGGGGCTTCGTCAGTTGAACCAACAACCCAGCTAAGCCACCTTCATCAAAACCCCCTCTAGCAGCAAAGGTTGGCACCCACAATGGATCTTCGTCAAGGGGACCGACCTCAAACTTCTCCTGAATTGGGCCACCCCCAAAGATCTAATTGTCAAGGTGTCCAAATTCCCGAAGGACCATCAAGATGCCTTCAAGGAGTTCTACCAAAGGCTGAAGAAGACCAAATGAGTCCTGGACATCTTGTCCAATGAGACTTGGCTATACAAATACAAATGTAAGTCCTTTATCCCAAACCCATTCAAAATTTAATTGCATTCTTCAATTGGCTTTCCGAATCAACCTTCTAACTTGTTTACTTTTCTAAAGTAGTAATTTTCAATCCCGAAGGAGTAGAAGAAACCTTCGCCCCTCTACCAATCAAACTCAAATCAATCCGCCAACCAATCACTGAAGAGTTTCCCGAAGAAGAGACCATTCTAATCTCTGAGCTTTCAACCAGCTCCACTTGGGATTCAGCTCCCCCAACTTCAACAAACACCGAACCTTCCAAGAACATAATGAAGATGGATAGGTTGGAGAAGATGGCTTTGCTGAAGAAGAGAAAGAAGAAACTCCCCATCAAGGGCCCCTCCAAGCCAGCTTCTCTGATCGTCCCAAAACCGTCCACTTTACTGAAAGTAGTATGCACACAAGCCAATCATGTTTGATGATAAAGCATATACTTTGTAACAATCTTATTCATTTATTAATAAAAAGTATTAATTTATTAAAGGCTTTTAATTATCTACATGATGCTGTTTTATAATATATGATAAACCCATAGTTTTAAGCAATGCTTTTAGAATAATGATGATGATCATTCTAAAGAGATCTAAATTCTTAGAAAGCTTAAAACTAAAATAGTTCCCAATCGTTGGATTACTAAATTGGGGATTAGTGAATCCGGATAGATTGGTACATACGTTGCTTTCTCATTGGATGAGGATGATTGATCTCATGATCATTTGTGTGGAGACACTAAAGCAAGTATGCAGGTGCTTATTAGAGAATAAGTTCATTTGAACGTGGCTCGCTAAGGAATACCTAATGGAGTTTTACTTGCTTTTATCGAATAGGAATTTCTGTAGTGATAGTAGTAGACTGAGTGATCCTTGGACTTGAGATCATCATAGTATCTTGTGTATGATGAGTTATACTTTGACTTATTCCTTAAGACCCTTAGGGTATATCAAAGGGTATGCTTGGGTATAATAAGTTGTACATGGAGATAATGTATGATCAATAAAGAATCTACCACTTACTATTAAAAGAAGAAAAATGTCCTATGTGATTCGATAAATGACAACCCAAAGAGTCCTTGGCGTTAAGGCGTAATGAAATTAGAAAGGAGTTTCTAATTTGCATTATTTGAGTTGTGCATTTAAGAGTCGAAATACATATAATTAAATAAAATAAGACTTGACAAAGAATTCCATGCCTTATATTTAATTGGGACATTGTATGGTGGAAGGATTGAATTGTCTTTAACTATTTACTCAAAGGTTCTTTTATGATTAATGTTGAAATCTATATTATCCGGAAAGTCGTTGATCGCTAGGGAGGCTTATCTCTATTGTAGAATAAATATTATTTATTTAAATAAATTAATTGTTTAATTTATTTATTTAAATAAGATTAGAATTGTTCTAATTGATTTATTCACAACCTAGGTTTAATATGGAGAACCTCATCACACCATAAAAGGAAGAATAATTATTTAAGAAGTTAATGGCATAATCGTAATAATATGTTATGTATATTTAATTTAATCTATGGTGATAGAATATATTAAATAGCTTAATATTTATTATTTAATATTTTAGAAATATTAAATATAAATTAATAAGAGGAGTCTTATTAATATTATTACAATTATTATTATTATTTTAATTTCTAAAAGAGTTTAGGAATTAATTTAATATAAGTACTCTCATTTATTCCTAATTGGATTAGGAAGAAAAATTAGTTAAAGGAGTTTAATTAATTATCCCTAATAAGATTAGGGAGCCCCTTTAATTTAAAGGGTTTAATTAAATAATACCTTATTTTAATAGGGTTACTTGATATCTTTATAAGAGGAGTCTTATATCAGATATTAAGACTACGTGATTTTTCCAATGGTTGGAGAATACGCTCTTTTTCTATACAGATAGGAAAAACTAGGGTTTGAGCCAATACCCCTTCTTCTTGAAAATTCTTTTTCCTTGGTGGATCACCTCTAGAGGCCAAACACTAGGGTGGCTAACGTTGATCAAAGGAAGGAACCAAACCCGGTGGATTCAAGTTGAACGCGAAAAGGATTGGAGGTGAACTTGTACTTGAGGAAGCTCGGATCTTCAAGGGTATGTTTCTTATTCATCTTTTTCATTTAATTAATAATTGTGCATAAAGGGTGATCCGGGTATATGGTTTGTAAAATTTTTAAACTCTGATTTTACACGCTTCCGCTAATTTATGCAATTTGATTGCGTTCAAGAATATTACAAACCTATCAGTGGCATCAGAGCCAAACCTTTATGCGAATTATTAATTGTTCAGATTTGATATGTATATTGATATGTGTTTAGAAAAATTTAATTGGGCATAATTTAGTTGTATAAAATTTATTATAAAAAAAGAAGGGGCCGAAATTATTTTTTTTAAACTAGTAGGTTCGCCAATCATGTGAATTGCGAACTGCTTTTTTCGATGCCTTGGATTTCTTTGAACGTAAGTGATTCACGTTATTCATATATATATATATATATATATGTGATAAGTAATTAGCTTCCTGGAGTAAGTGACCCATGAAATCTGGTGGCATATTATATATTGATTACTTTATAATCTGGTGGCATACTTTGTAAACATTACAGATCTGCAACTTATATATATATATACGATTTATATATATATTATGTATATACCGTAATATATATATTATGTATATGTAATATATATTTTAATTATTTTATAATTAAAATAAAAGTTTATTTAATAATATTAAAAAAAAAGTTTATTTTAATCTTAAAATAAAAGATTTATTTTAATTTTAAAATTAGAATTTCATGCTAACTAATTAGAGTTGGAATTGGATTCCATGATAACTAATTGGAGTTGAAATTGGATTTTATTTTTCTAAAATAAAGGAGTTTATTTGTGAATAGGGAAGTAAATCCATCTTTCCTTAAATAAAGGAGTTTATTTAGATATGAAATAAGATTTCATATTATTCAAAATAAAAGAGTTTATTTGTGAATAGGAAAGAGAATCTATGTTTTCTTAAATAAAGGAGTTTATTTAAATATGAAATAAGATTTCATATTATTCAAAATAAAAGAGTTTATTTGTGAATAGGAAAAAGAATTCGTGTTTCCTTTAATAAAAGTTTTTTTTACATGGAATTGGATTCCATAATTAATTAAAATAAAGGAGTTTATTTTGATTAAAGATTTTGATTAAAATAAAATAGTTTATTTTATTCAAAATTGGATAAATTAAAATAAAATAGTTTTATTTTGATTTAAATTTGGATTAAAATAAAGGAGTTTATTTTGATTCAAAATAGATTTTATACTAACTAAATTTGCCCATTAAATGATATCAATATATATATTAAATGTTTATTATTCATAAGATGAATGTTATTTATTGATGCATATGATGATGTGTATGATAATAAATGAGATTGATTATGGACTATTGACCCGATGTGATTGGATTTTATTTTAGTTGGATGCATGAATGTATGAGTTTTATTAAATGGGGTATCGTACCTCGCCTTCTCTAATTTTTCTAAATGTAAATTCTATCTCCTCCTATGTACTTCCCTCGATCACGATCAAGGCTTCTATTTATTTTAAAATAGTTTTGTAATAGGAATATTTAGAATTAATTTTGAAGAATTAGAGATCAAAT
Organism: Panax quinquefolius; assembly: GCA_020205615.1. Classification (NCBI taxonomy): domain Eukaryota; kingdom Viridiplantae; phylum Streptophyta; class Magnoliopsida; order Apiales; family Araliaceae; genus Panax; species Panax quinquefolius. Next base: position 132,754,506 of record CM035155.1, read on the forward strand.
GAGCAAGGAGCGTGAAGACCCATTTGTAATGGAGCCCTAAGTTAAATGTAATTGTTATATTTAAATATTAATTCTTGCACCCCTAGGGCTTGACCTTTTGGTTCACTTGGTGGCTCTAGTGAACCAAACTAGAATAAAAGTCCATAATCAATCCGGTAGAATATAGTATTCTATATGCATATGCTTATACTATATATATATTATATATTATGCAAACATGCTTCGCATGTTCATTAATATAACGCGTATTTTTATATATATAATGCATGCATGCCGCTAAACAAGATGAGATAAATTAATAACAAACCCTCAATTTTTTATATTAAGTCCTAAGCGTTCAAAGATATTTGGAATATCGAACGTCGCTATCTAGCATGATAAAATTAATAGAGTATTAAATATTTAATATGAGTTTGTTGTGTCACCACAAGGCAAGTATTAAGTATTTAAGATGTTAATTTATCACATTTGATGCTTATAAAGAAAATTGAACAATATTGTTTTGTTGTGTCACCACAAGGATGATATTTTTCTTTTTGAATATATGGAGTGCTAGTTCGGACTTAACTTGGATAATTTTGATTTGGATGTGCCACCACTTGATCAAAATAATCTAAGAGGCAAAAGAAAAGGAGTTGCGTAGTTGATGTAATTGACAAAAAAAGTCATCTACCTATTTATTTATATATAGTTTGTTGTGTCACCACAAGGCTATATACATTTGAAATGGGATCCTTATTCTCACTAGCAAATCTTTAATTAGATTTTGCGAACTATATAAGTGAGGTAATATAGTTTGAAGAAAATAGCGGGAGATACCAATTTAAAACAAGACCTAAATTATTTTGGTAATTAATAAAAAATGTATGTTAAAATGTTGTTAATTACATATTCATTTACTGATTTTTACAATGTCTAAATTATTATCATCTGCGAAACATATTAGATGTTATTTAATCGAATCGAATTAAACGGATTGGTTAAGGAATTTAAGAATAGTTCTCATAGGAAAAAACTATCTTATGTCCTTAATACGCCTATCCTACAATGGTTGCGATAATGCCTCGAGGAAGAGATTGCTACTTTTAGAAAGTGGCAAGATGATGCACATTATTCAACGCATCATGCTCGCATCCACGAGTAATGAGCTTCACCACGACGATGAAACTATGGATGCTCCTACTATATTCCCGCACATCAAGTAGTTGATGGTGAGGAAAGTAGGACCGATAGATATCGAGATATCTAAGGAGCTCTTCCGATCTAGAATGGCCAATGGCACTATAAATGCATAAAAAAGTTCTTAACATAATCAATTTGATTGATCAATTAGGACAACTGGTTTTGTCATGGATGGAGAGTTGAGCCAAGATTTGATCTTGCACTCACTCCCGGACTCCTTTCACAATTGTTGTGAATTTTTTATATGAACAAGCTAGATACCAGCCTCGCTGATTTGCTTATCATGTTGAAAAATGTTGAGAGACACTTTCTAACCAAGAAAGACCGAGTCTTACTGGTAGATGCCAAAGGATCTTCTGAAAAGAAGAACAATTCTAAGAAGGTAAATAGAAAAGGCAAAAACAAAGGATAATAAGAACAAAACTGATACGGATAGCAAAGGAGTTTGCTTCCACTGCAATAAGCCTGGACACTGGAAAGAAACTGCGAGAAGCACCTTGCAGTGGCTAACCAAAGAAGCTTAATGAAGTTTCGGTTACAAATACAATTTTGTTCAAGATTTAAAATAAATTTTTCTTTAAGTCAAGGTTCTACTTGGGTATTGGATACCGACTTTGGTTATTATAAATATAGATTTATGAAGGGACCAAGCAGAAGTGGAAAGCTAAACATAGATAAGTAATCCTATGTGTGGAAAATGAAGCAAAGGTTGCTACATTAGCCATAGAAACTTATAGTTTAGCAATGCCTATGGAAAAATCTATTAAGTCAATAAGTTGTTATTGTATTTCAGTTCTTGTTAGAAATATTATTTCTATTTTGTTGTTGGACAATAAAATTTTTGGTATTATAATTAAGAACAATTGTTGTTCTATTTATAATAATAATGTTTTGTATAGAACTGGAATATTACTTAATGGATTTTATATACTTGATTTACGTGAAAATAATTTTGTAAATTGAACAAACTAGTATAAGAGAAGGAGATGATCATTCAAAGAGTTGAATGTGTGTATTTGCTGAAATACAAGTGTGAATTATTTGAAAGGTTCAAAGAATTCAGAAGTGAAACAAATTGGCAATGTATTAAGATTCTTTGATTAGATCAAGGAATAAATACTTGTGCAGTAAGTTTCTAGATCATCTCAAATGGTTTTCTCATAATGGACACATCCTAATACGAAATAATTGATTGATGTATCTGAAAGGAAAAATCGTACCTATTTGGACATGGTGCGGTCCATAATGATTTTATCGACAGTCCAGTATCCCTCTGGGGTTATGTCCTAGAAATGGCTGCATATCTACGAAAAGGTAACCTCAAAATCCAGCCCCAAGACTCCATAAAAGTTATGAACAGGGAGGATTCCTAATCTTAAGTATGTTAAGATAAGGGGTTGTCCAACTTATGTGAAAAGGTTTCGAAGGATAAGCTTGGGACAAGATTTGACATGTACAGATTTGTGGGACATCCTAAAGTAAGTTTAGGGTATATGTTCTATAATTCTACTTAGCAAAAGGTGTTTGTTACGAAACACGTTGCCTTCTAAGATAAAGGTGTTTATCATTAAAAGGGGCTAGTGGGAGGATAATAGATCTTGAAGAGTTCAAGAACCACAAAATACTATAAGTCAAATAAGAGGAACTCAGTAGATAGACCTATTATACCACAACCGAATCAGAATCGAATAATAATCTGCACAAAGATACACGGAGGTATGGATTCATCATGGATGATGATGATGAGATACGTGTCATGTAGAAGATGATGATCCGAGTTACATACGATGAGGTAAGAGTTCTAGTGTGTACAAAAGGGTCGATTAGGGCGTCGTGAAATTTCTAGTATTATATGTTGATATACTACGGATGAGGAATAACATATCAATGCTACAATCAGTAAAGATAAAGTTGTCTAAATATTCCTCCATGAATGATTTGGGAAGAATATCTTAATTGGGGATATAAATCTATATAGATAGATTTAAGAGGATGCTCGACTTAACCCAAGGAACGTATATTCATTTGATGTTTGATGCTAAAGTCGTTTAGCATGGCAAACTCCAAGAGATGTCTCATGTCGATGAGCTATGGAGTGTATCTCTCTTAATAGTCTCCACAGACTCCTGAAAAGAGAGGTCGCATGAGTGACAATCATGCATGCAATGAAATGTACGAGACCTGATGTTGATCATTCATATTATGGAGAAGTTCACTATGAGTCAGTGAAAAACATCTTAAAGTGCTTAACCGATACTAAGGATGTGATCATATTCATGGTGGGTCTAAATTAAAACTAGAGGGCTTAGCAGACTCAAGTTTTTCAGACAGACCAAGATGACAGAAAATCCACTTTAAGGTAAAGCGTTATCTTGAACATGTGGTGCGAAGAATTGAAAAGTTCCAAACAAAGAAAGTTGTCTTTGGTTTAGTGATAAAGATAAAGTATATAGCTATAAATGAAGTCGCAAGTTGATTGTTTGGATTAAAGTTCATTACGTAACTAGGAATAGTTCCTAAGTCTCATCTTGGATCTAAACATGTGTTGTGGCACTTTCATTTGATTATTAGAATCATTGAAAGATGGGAAATCACTATAGAGATAGTGGACTCTCATGAACAACATTACATATCCATTAACTAAAGCTTATCCAACAACGGGATAATCGTCACTTAGAGAAGAAGAGTATGAGATACCATGACGATTGACTTTAATGCAAGTGGGAGATTGAAAGTAGTATGCACACAAGCCAATCATGTTTGATGATAAAGCATATACTTTGTAACAATCTTATTCTTTTATTAATAAAAAGTATTAATTTATTAAAGGCTTTTAATTATCTACATGATGCTGTTTTATAATATGTGATAAACCCATAGTTTTAAGTAATGCTTTTAGAATAATGATGATGATCATTCTAATGAGATCTAAATTCTTAGAAAGCTTAAAACTAAAATAGTTCCCAATCGTTGGATTACTAAATTGGGGATTAGTGAATCCGGATAGATTGGTACATACATTGCTTTCTCATTGGATGAGGATGATTGATCTCATGATCATTTGTGTGGAGACACTAAAGCAAGTATATAGGTGCTTATTAGAGAATAAGTTCACTGAACGTGGCTCGCTAAGGAATACCTAATGGAGTTTTACTTGCCTGTCAATAGGAATTCTCAGTAGTGATAGTAGTCTGAAGTGATCCTTGGACTTGAGATCATCATAGTATCTTGTGTATGATGAGTTATACTTTGACTTATTCCTTAAGACCCTTAGGGTATATCAAAGGGTATGCTTGGGTATAATAAGTTGTACATGGAGATAATGTATGATCAATAAAGAATCTACCACTTCTATTAAAAGAAGAGAAATGTCCTATGTGATTTGATAAATGACAACCCAAGTAGTCCTTGGCGGCAGGCGTAATGAAATTAGAAAGGAGTTTCTAATTTGCATTATTTGAGTTGTGCATTTAAGAGTCGAAAATACATATAATTAAATAAAATAAGACTTGACAAAGAATTCCATGTCTTATATTTAATTGGGACATTGTATGGTGGAAGGATTGAATTGTCTTTGTAACTATTTACTCAAAGGTTCTTTTATGATTAATGTTGAAATCTATATTATCCGGAAAGTCGTTGATCGCTAGGGAGGCTTATCTCTATTGTAGAATAAATATTATTTATTTAAATAAATTAATTGTTTAATTTATTTATTTAAATAAGATTAGAATTGTTCTAATTGATTTATTCACAACCTTAGGTTTAATATGGAGAACCTAAAGGGTCACACCATAAAAGGAAGAATAATTATTTAAGAAGTTAATGGCATAATCGTAATAATATGTTATGTATATTTAATTTAATCTATGGTGATAGAATAAATTAAATAGCTTAATATTTATTATTTAATATTTTAGAAATATTAAATATAAATTAATAAGAGGAGTCTTATTAATATTATTACAATTATTATTATTATTTTAATTTCTAAAAGAGTTTAGGAATTAATTTAATATAAGTACTCTCATTTATTCCTAATTGGATTAGGAAGGAAAATTAGTTAAAGGAGTTTAATTAATTATCCCTAATAAGATTAAGGAGCCCCTTTAATTCAAAGGGTTTAATTAAATAATACCTTATTTTAATAGGGTTACTTGATATCTTTATAAGAGAAGTCTTATATCGGATATCAAGACTACGTGATTTTTCCAATGGTTGGAGAGTACGCCTTTTTCTATCTGAGATAGGAAAAACTAGGGTTTGAGCCAATACCCTTCTTCTTGAAAATTCTTTTTCCTTGGTGGATCACCTCTAGAGGCCAAACACTAGGGTGGCTAACATTGATCAAAGGAAGGAACCAAACCCAGTGGATTCAAGTTGAACGCGAAAAGGATTGGAGGTGAACTTGTACCCGAGGAAGCTCGGATCTTCAAGGGTATGTTTCTTATTCATCTTTTTCGTTTAATTAATAATTGTGCATAAAGGGTGATCCGGGTATATGGTTTGTAAATTTTTTAAACTCTGATTTTACACGCTTCCGCTAATTTATGCAATTTGATTGCGTTCAAGAATATTACAAACCTATCATTTACCACCTCCACCAGTCACTGACCTTGAGGATCCTGAGGAAACGGAAGAGGAAACTCTTGAACCTCGCTCTAAGAGGCCACGCCGAACTGAAGAGCCCGATCTTCAAAATATAGAGGCTATCCCATTACCAGAACTGACCCCCTCAACCCCAACAAACTTCTGACGCCGGACCTTCCCAAGGGACCCCTTCTACATTCTAGCCGAAGAGCTCCTCGAAAGTTTTCCCTTTCGACCAACTGGAATACTTCAGACTTCCTAGAGATGATGAGCGATTCAAAGGATACACTTCCGAGGAGTATCTTGTAGAGTATGTCAAACTCCAGTGTCAGGTAAACCCGATAGACTAAAATGTCCCCTTGAATATCATGTTTTCATCATGTCTAATACACATCTCCATTTTTTGCAGGCCAATGCTGTCCTTGCCCGAGCCATTCCACCTCTAGCAAAAACTACGAAAAAGGAAGCACAGCTAAAGTTTGATGTGGAATTGCTCGAGGCTGAGGTCCGATGCTTGACATCGGATCTAAAGAAATGAGAAAGATCTTTATGCCGATACCCGAAATAAACTGACACAATCCAAACGTCAGGCCAATGACCTTAAAAAACAACATTATATTCTTCAAAAGGAATACGTTGGCCTTGACAACCATGCCAAATAACTCCTCGAGGAAAAGGCGCTTCTGTCGGAGAAGAACAAGGATCAATAGAGTGCCATTCTGACCCTCAAAGGCAAGATATCCGATATGCACGCCCAGATGATGGCGTTGATGCGGGAGAATACTGCCTTGGGGAAGGAACGTGTCGAAGCCAAGCAGCTAGCAATCAAAGAATATGAAGAATCGCCCGAACTGACTGACAAAATCATGTCCCAATTTGCCGAAGGCTATGAGGCTTATAGGGAAAAGGTTCAGGCGAAGATGAAAGCTGTTGGGCTGGACACTTCTGTCCTTGACTTCTCAGAAGAAAAATCTGAAGCTGAGGATGAGGCCCCGAAAGAATAGTAATTTTAGAACTTGCACTTGTAATTTTTGTAATCATTTTGTTTGTAACTTTCTTGATCAGTTATGTTTGTAACTTTCCCGATCAGTTATGTTGTCTGTAACTTCTTTGATCGGTTTTGTTCATAACTTATCTGATCAGTTTTGTAAAAACATATGAATATAAATGAAGTACAAATTTTTTGAAGAGAAATTCTTATTTATTTTATTGATGAATAAAATAATTTACAAAGATAAAAGACAGAACAACATAGCTTTTACTGATAATATCTCCTAAGTCTTCCAGCATGTCATGTGTTCATTACCTCCGATCCATCCATAGCTCGAAGTCGGTAAGTACATAGCTTTGGCACTTCTATCACCTCATATGGCCCCTCCTGTAAGACCCCAACTTATTATAAATGAAATTAAATTTCCTCTATTTATTATTTTAAAATAGTAAGGGTTGATTTGATTAATGTGGTTAGTTATGGGTAAAATGCGTAAATATTTCAAATAAGCAAGTGGTTATAAAATATTCATTTTTATCGGAGAATATTCGTTTGGTCGTGGAATATTCTTACCGTCTTGGAATATTCGTATTTACGTCATAGCGACCTTTGTAATGGGCCCATAACTTGAAGCGATTGTATGAAGAAAATGACAAATATAAGTTGTTTATTAATAACTAGCGTAGTTATTACTGAATTATCTTTATTAAAATACTCTGGTGGTTAAAACACGGTAGTACAATTATTGCACCAATTATTGATTCTTACGTAAGAAGGCACTACTCAATAATTGTTACAGTAATTATTGTTCAATATTTTATTTTATTGATTCAATAATTGCTACGTTGATATTTTATATTATTCTTGTTTCAATAATGGTCACTGCACAGTATTTTCCTTTATCGAATCAATAATTCATATTATTTGAATAATATTATTAGATAGCATTATTGGCAATGTCTAGAAAGTTCTATCTAAGGAGAGGTTTGGTCACCTAATTATGCTTGGCGTCGAAGAGAGAAATCCTTATTGAAAGCCCCATCTTTCCTGGGGAACGGCCGATTGTCGATATTGTGATTCTTGTAATATTATTTGTGAATAATTAATTATTGATTTATATGATAAGGAAAATATTCATTTTATGTGGATATAGATGGAGAAAATTTTTAATGTGACAATTGTTGAAAATTGATATTTTATCTTTTCCGATAAAATAATTCATTTAAAAATATTATTATATTTTAATAATATAATAATGGTGATATTTTATAATGAATGTGTGATATATGAATAAATGAGGAGGAAGAGTATTTTTATTACAAAAAATGTTTAAAATATGTTAAACATGTTTGTGGGCCCCACTTTGTGACTGAGATTGGATTATAGCCCGTAAAATCGCCCGTTTGTGGATTTTGGTCAATTTCTATTTGAAATTTGGAAAAACTTAAACTTACAAAGTTGTAGAGAATGTAATTTCCTATGGAAAAGACACGAGGTTTGAATTTTTCTGATAAAAGGGCTATTTGTTATGAATTATTGAAGCTCCAAAGTTCCGAAATAATTGATTTTTGGAAGTTTTAATTGTTTTAGTTAACAAAAATGTTTTTTTGTCATTTGGTGGGCTCCAATGGTGTTGTCAACATGCTGAATTTAGTTGTCAAAGAGGTTGGCTTGAATAATTTTTATAAATATATATTTTATTAAATTTTCTGCTTTGGTGTTCTAAGCATTTTCCTATAAATAGGTTGCTTAGGTTATAATTGAAAATCACACCAGAAACTGAAGTTTTCTCTCTATATTATCAAGCGTATTTTTGTGAGTATTTTGATACTTTGAGTGTTGCTATACGGTGCAAGTTTCCTTCAAAGACTATATCCAAATATTCCAAATGGAAGTCTTGCTTTTTTCGAGGTAAGGGATATTATTTTTTTAAAAATGATATTATTTCTTTCAGTATCATTATGTCAAAATATTGATAGTATTTTTCTTGTGAAATTCTTATCTTTTAATTTCAGGGTTACTATTCACGTATACGACACTATTCACATATACGACACTATTCACGAATACGACACTATTCACAGAAAAATTAAATTTCATTTTTTGTCCAAAATATCAATTATGGATACTAGCTTTGATTGTATCCATGTTTTGATCATTCTTGAATTTTACTTTACTATGATTATTAATGAAGTATTTTTGAACTTGGACTGTTTAAAGTACGAATCCTTAATATTTGTTCTTTTGTTTCACTAGATTCGTTTTCTTTAAAATATTTTTATCATCCTCATTCTAAATGATGATATTACCAATATCTTTGGCCCAGAGTGCAAAGATGGTTGATTTTCTTATGAATATCTTTGGCCCAGAGTGCAAAGATGTACAGTATTGAGATGAATATGACCAATCGATGAATATCTTTGGCCCAGAGTGTAAAGATGAATATTTGATTCAAGAAGTATGTTGATTGATGTTACAGGATAAAATATTGATGATGGACTTTTAAATTTATAGATATTAGTAGATTTCATTCTCTACGTAACTCATCTATGAATTATTATTTTCACCATGCAAATATTGATCCGAAACTTGTTGTCTATTGTATTTTATCGATTTTTTTCCTCGTTGAAGACTAACGATAATTTGTTCTATATTATCTTAGTCATAATATTCTTTATTGGGCTAGTTGAGCTCACCCTTTTCCTTTTTGTTCCATTTTTCTTCTCAGGAGGCGAGCATGTAGCAAGTACTAGTCGGGGTACGGAATGAAGGTTTTAGAAAGTTGTTTTAGTAGTCCTCACCATTTTTATAAAATAATATATCAATAATTATAATGAGGACTTATTTGAGTGTTGATATTGTCTAGAAGACAATATTTGTATTTAAACTCACAATTTTTATGTTTTATTAATAAAGTTGTAGTTGTTTCTGTGCCATGTTATTGATTTACTCGTAATGGGTGTTGTATACCTATTTTGAGGCGCCATAGTTAATATCGAGCTTAGGGATATGATCTCCGGTGGAGATCGGGGAATAGAACTAGGAGGGGAGAGACGAGTAAATCCTTCACTAGTGTGTCCTACCTAAGCTTATTGGTTGGTTGGTCAGAATATAGGTATATTATGTGATATGTTGATTTCTTTAATTAACCCTTGTTTTATGGCAGTATTTGAGAATGTCGACTGAGAATGTTAATAGTGGAGTAAATGAGACCGTGGAGACTCCTTACTCACCAACGAGGAGAACGTGCAACAGGCTGACAATGTTCCTCCTGTAAACAACACCATTGATCAGACGATGAATGACGGAATGTTTAGAAGCTTTTTGTAATTCATGCAAAATCAGACGAGGGAGACTCGTGCACAAAATACAGGTGGAAATGATAACAACGCACGGTTTGTCACAAACCAAGCAGCTTCAAAGAGTTGGGACCACCGCACTTCAGGGAAAGCGGGATCCGATTAAGGTAAAACGTGGGTCAAACAAATTACCAAGATATTTGATGTCTTGGGATGCACGGAGGAACAGAAAGTTCCATTCGCCACCTTTATGTTCTGTAATGAGGCAGATTACTGGTGGGAATCAGTGAAGCGTACCCATGCAGCCGCACTCAGTATGTTTTGGGAGACGTTTCAGAAACTGTTCAAGGATAAATACTTTCCTGAAAGTATTCGTCATATGAAGGAAGTGGAGTTTATTAGATTGGAACAAAATAACATGACGGTGTCCCAGTACGAGGCGAAGTTTGCAGAGTTGTTCAGGTTTGCACCTCATTTGGTGGAGAATGAGAAACGTATGACGCGGATGTTTCTGAGAGGTTTGAAACCCGGCATACGTTAATATCTCATTTCTCATAAATTTTCTCTTTATTCAGATGTTGTCAACAGGGCTCAATTATTAGAGCGAGATAACGAGTATGTTCAACCGAGGGACCACAACCAGGATCATACCAGTGACAGCAATCATCAGAACAATGATAACCAGCGAAGAAAGAAAAATACGGACAAAAATGGTAACCACTCTGGTGGTAATCATGGCCATGAAAATAAAAGATGCGAGTCGGGGGGAGACTATAAAAAGAGGAGATTCAAGAATGACAATGCGAAGACGTCAGCACCAGCAACAACTGTTTCTAAGGGAGGAGAGCAACCACCGATCGTATGCTATAAATGCGGGAAAGAGGGACATATCAGTCCAAACTTTCCACAATAGTTCAAGGTATGCTATAATTATGGAAAGGAAGGACATATCGCTCGAGATTATACGATAGCGAAACCAAGTCCAGCGGGGATGGTGACTCAAAAGGCTGTCCCAGAAAAGTCAAAGTCAACGGTTCTTGGAAGAGCGTTTGTCGTGACTGGTCAAAATGCGAGGAACCCAAACGAGGTGATCACGGGTAAGCTAATCATAAATTCTTGCAAAGTTTATACCTTACTAGAACCTAAGGCTACCCACTCATTTATCTCATCTCTACTTGTGCTCAACGCTTAAACTTAACTCCGGAGAAATTAGACTTTGATTTATCTATGGAGACTCCGTTAGGAGAAACTTTCATCACATCCACTGTTTATAAATCTTGTTTGATCCAAGTTGGCACCATCACATTACCTGTTCATCTTATCTCTTTAAAGATACTTGCTTTTGATGTGATTTTAGGGATTGATTGGTTAACTACTCATCATGCAAAAATTGATTATTTTCCTAAGGTTGTTAGTTTTCATATTCCAAACCAACCTGTTGTACGAATTCAAGAAAGTAAACCACTAAAATCAATCACTATCATATCAAGTAATAAAGCTATTCATTTATTGAAAAACGGATGTCAAGCTTTCTTAGCCCATGTTATGGATTTGAATAAAGACACGTCGGATTTGAATAATATTCCTGTTGTAGTAAATTTCCTGACGTATTTCCTGAAGAACTTCCCGGTTTACCCCCAGAACGTGAAGTTGAATTCTTTATTGATCTTGAACCTGGTACAAAGCCCATTTCTAAAACCCCATATCGAATGGCTCCTATTGAACTTCAGGAGTTAAAAGTCCAACTACAGGAGTTGTTGGACATCGGTTTCATTCGTCATAGTACATCTCCTTGGGGTGCTCCTATTTTATTTGTAAAGAAGAAAGATGGAAGTATGCGACTTTGTATTGACTATCGAGAATTAAACCATGTCACTATCAAGAATAGGTATCCGCTACCTCGTATTGATGACCTGTTTGACCAGTTGCAAGGAGCACAATTCTTTTCAAAGATTGTTCTTCATTCTGGATATCATCAGCTGAAGATTAGAACTGAGGATATTCCAAAGACTGCCTTTAGAACTCGGTACGGGCATTATGAATTCTTAGTCATGTCTTTTGGATTGACTAATGCTTCTGCGGCTTTCATGGATATGATGAACCGGATATTCAAGGAATATTTGGATCAGTTCATTGTTGTCTTTATTGATGACATCCTCATATATTCCAAAAGCCGTGAAGATCATGAGCACCATTTGAAGCTGGTACTCCAAAGGCTTCGTGAAAACAAGCTTTATGCTAAGTTGAAGAAATTCGAGTTCTGGCTTGAGGAAGTAGCATTCCTTGGGCACGTGGTGTCAAAACATGGAGTATCTGTCGACCCGGCGAAGATTGAAGCAATACAAAGTTGGGAGCAACCGAAGAACGTAGCTTTCTGGGCTTAGCTGGTTATTATCGGAGATTCGTGGAAGGATTTTCTCGAATCGCTACTCCTTTAACTTAGCTAACTCGGAAGGATACAAAATTCGTATGGAGTGAGGAATACGAGAAGAGTTTCCAAGAGCTTAAGAGGAGACTTATTTTGGCACCTGTTCTGAAAATACCATCTGGTTCGGATGGATTTGTTATCTACAGCGATGCTTCGGGTAAAGGGTTAGGGTGTGTTCTCATGCAACATGGGAAAGTCATAGCCTATGCCTCGCTACAACTTAAAGAATATGAGAGGAATTATCCTACTCATGATTTAGAGTTAGCGTGCAATGCTTTCGCTTAAAGATCCGGAGGCACCATCTATATGGGGAGAAAGTGGAGATATATTCAGACCATAAAAGCCTCAAATATTTCTTCACCCAAAAGGAACTCAACATGCGGCAACGACGTTGGCTCGAGCTGTTGAAAGATTATGACCACACCATTCAATACCATCCTGGAAAAGCAAATGTGGTAGCTGACGTGTTGAGTAGAAGATCATATGCAGGAACGAGTACGATGATGTCAAGTATACGCGTAGAACCAACTTTAATCAATAAAGTTAAAGTTACTCAAGCCACAGACTCGGAGCTAAAGCGTTTGAAGAAGAAAGTACAAGAAGGTGCTATTCCAGAAGCAAGAATCGATGAAGAAGGAATACTTCGAGTACACTCAAGACTTTGTGTTCCTAATGACTCTAACTTGAAGTACAAGATCATGATGGAAGCACACAATACACCGTTTGTAATCCATCCTGGAAGTACCAAAATGTATCGTGTTCTTCGACATACATTTTGGTGGAACAATATGAAGAGAGAGATTGCAAAGTTTATCTCGAGGTGTTTAACTTGTCAACATGTAAAGGCGAAGCATCAAGTACCTAAGGGTCCGTTGCAACCACTTGAGATTCTGAAATGGAAGTGGGAACACATTACCATGGATTTCGTTACGGGTCTTCCTACGGTTTCTCAAGGCATCAATGCTATTTGGGTTATTGTTGATAGATTAACCAAGTCTCGCTTTCATTTCTTGCCGATCGTCGAGACTTATTCCTTGAACGCCTTGCTAGTATATGTACGTGAATGAGATTGTGAGTGTAAGACCCGAAATTTTTTAAATAAAAAGGAATTTCCTTTATTTATTATTTTGAAATAGTAAGGGTTGATTTGATTAATGTGGATAGTTAAGGGTTAAATACGCAAATATTTCAAAATAAGCAAGTGGTTATAAAATATTCATTTTTGCTCTGGAGAATATTCGTTTGGTCGTGGAATATTCGTGATCGCTTGTGAATATTCGTATGCGACGGCCAAGCAACCATGTGTGGGCCCCATAACTGAAAGCGATTGGATGAAGAAAACGACAAATATAAGTTGGTTAAAAATAATGGCGTAGTTATTACCGTTTAAGATCATTGAATACCCGGTGGTTAAAATACGAATACGCTGTGGTCGCACAAAGAAGACACCAGTATTGCATGCAGATTGTTGAATTATTGATCCTTACGTAAAGAAGGCACTACTCAATAATTTTCACAAAGAGAATTCTTGCTCAATATTTTATTTTATTGATTCAATAATTGCTGCGTTGATATTTTATATTATTGTTGTTCAATAATTGTCAACGCACATTATCTCCATTATCGATCAATAATTCATATTATTTGAATAATATTATTAGATAGCATTATTGGCAATGTCTAGAAAGTTCTCACAAGGAGAGGTTTGTCACCTAATTGCGCTACAAGAAGGAGAAATCCTTATCGGAAAGCCCCTCTTTCTCGAAACTACTGGTCATTATAATTGTGATTCTCAGAATATTATTTGTGAATAATTAATTATTGATTCATATGATAAAGAAATATTTATTTTATGTGGATATAAATGATGGATTTATTTATGTGGTTATAAATGAAGAAATTATTGTTGAGGTGTTTTATCAATTTTTTACCGTATTGAGGTATTAAAAAAATTAAATCGTGGGTTTTGAGATATATTACGGGGTTATAATTTTTAATCCGACCGCTGGATTGTGGTAATTTTTGGGTATGTTATACATACATAAGTTGAGTATATGTCCACAAATTTTGAACCGTTAAAATGCACGAATGATTTGTTATGAATTTTAAGAGGTGTCCGATTCGGAAATTAGGGTTATAATTGATTTTGGTGGAAAATTCTAGAATTGAGTGGGCCCCACTTGTGGTTGGTGAAGAAATGTGCTGAATTTTATTTCAAATGTGGTGGGTGGCAATAGTAGCGTAAAGCCATCGTGTAGCAGTCAAGTCTGCTTCTGCGGGCTAACATTTTCCTATAAATAGAGGGCTGTTAGAATTGAAAATCACACCGTAAACAAAGTTTTCTCTCTCTCTCTCTATATTATCGAGCGTATTTTGTGAGTATGTAGATACTTTGAGAGTTCTTGCTCAAGATAAGTTTCATTCAAGATCACTTCCGACCTTTCCTTCCGGCAATCGATTCTTTGAGGTAAGGATATTATTTTTTTCATAATGATATTATTTCTTCAATATCATTATGTCTTTGAAATGTCGATCCGAAGTTTTATCAAATTTGGAACTTTTTCATGCTCTGGGTTACTATTCACGAGTTACTATTCACGAAAGTTACTATTCACGAGTTACTATTCACGAAGTACTATTCATGAAGCGTGAAGATGTTTTTGTGGAATTTCTATCTTTTGGTGTCTGAGTTACTATTCACGATACTCAAGACTATTCACGATATCTGGACTATTCACGATACTACGACACTATTCACGATACTCAATATTCACCAAAAAATAAAATTTCTTCTTTTCGTCTAAAATATCTATTCGGATACTAGCTTTGATTGTATCCATGTTTTGATCATTCTCAATTTTACACCACTATGATTATTTTTGAGGTATTGTTGATACATGGATAAAACCAAGTACTAATTCTTAATCCTTAATCCTTGTCATTTTGTTTCAATTGGATTCGCTTTTTAAAAATATTTTTCATCATCCTCGCCTTAAATGATGATATTATGGAATATCTTTGGCCCAGTAGTGCAAAGATGAATAATTTCTTAAGAATATCTTTGGCCCAGTGTAAGATGAACGAAAGATGAATGATTTGAAGAATATCTTTGGCCAGAGTGCAAAGATGAAATGTGTTTAAATGAACACGACTAATCGATGAATATCTTTGGCCCAGTGCGTGCAAAGATGAATATTTGATTCCGTATGTATATTGATTGTTGTTACAGTGGATAAAAGATAGACGATGAACTTTTAAATTCATACATAGAAGATAATAGTTTGCATTCTCTACTTAACTCTTCTAATGAATTATTATTTCATGCGAATATTGATTTAAAATTTGTTGTCTATCAGATTCTATTAAATTTTTCCTCGTCAAGACTAACGATAATTTGTTGTATATTATCTTAGTCATAATATTCTTTACTCGAGTAGTTGAGCTCACCCTTTTCCTTTTTGTTCCATTCTTCTCGTGGAGGCGAGAATATAAATGAAAGTACTTAGCCTGTGGTATGGAATGAAGGTTTTAGAAAGGATTGTTTAGTAGTCCTCACCATTTTGTAAAATAATGTATCAATAAATGTGATGAGGATTTATTTGAGTATAAATATTGTCTAGAAGATAATATTTGTATTTAAACTCACGCTTTTACCGTTGTAATAATAAAGTTGTAGTTGTTTCGTACCATGTATTGACAACTAAGAATGGGTGATGTATACCTATTTTGGGGGCGCCACGGTTGGTATCGAGCTATAAGTAAAGAGCCTCGAGCCTCTCATTTTCTGTTGATGGGGATGCACCGGCCGAGGACGGACTCTCGTGAGGGGCCAGCTTCTGCTGATGTGGCAAACCGATAGGTATCAATGTGAGAGTCTTGACATAAGTTGGTGTCCGAGTTACAGATTGGTATCGAGCTTAGGATATGATCTCTGGCGGAGATCGGGAATAGAACTAGAGGGAGAGACGAGTAAATCCTTCGCTAGTGTGTCCTACCTAAACTTATTTGTTAGTTGGTCAAGATATAGGGATATTATGTGATATATTGATTTCCTTAATTAACCCTTGTTTTATGACAAGATTTTGAGAATGTCGAATCGAGAATATTAACAAGGAGTAAATTAGACCGTGGAGATGCCTCAGACTTTTACCAACGAGGAGAACGTGTAACAGTCGGCAATGTTCCTCCCGTGAACAACACCACCGAGCGTATGATGAACGAGGGGATGTTTAGAAGTTTTTTGCAGCTTCATGCAAAATCGCATTTAGGAGACTCGTGTTCAAAATACAGAGGAGGAATGATAGCAATTCACGGGTTGTCACAAATGCAAGCGCTTCAAAGAGTCAGGACCACCGAATTTAAGGGAAAGCCGGATCCGATCATGGGCGGAAACATGGGTCAAACAAATTACCAAGATATTCGATGTCTTGGGATGCACGGAGAACAGAAGGTTCCATTCGCCACCTTTATGTTCCGTGGCGAGGCAGACCATCGGGTGGGAGTCTCGTGAAGCGTACCACCCATCCACCGCACTCAAAGATGTCTTGGGAGACGTTTGAGAGATTATTTAATGACAAATACTTTCCTCGAAGTGTTCGGCTATATGAAGGAAGTGGAGTTCATCGATTAGAGCAAAACAACACGATTTGTCTCTCAAAGACGAGGCAAAGTTTGCAGAGTTATCCGTGTTTGCACCTCATTTGGTGGAGAATGAGGAACGATGACGCGGATGTTTCTTAGAGGTTTGAAACCCGACATACGCCAAGATCTCATTTCTCATAAACTTTCTCTTTATTCGAGATGTTGTAAATGGGCTCAATTATTAGAGCGAGATAACGAGTACTGATCAACCGAGGGACCATAACCGTGATCGTACTGTAGATAGCAATCAATGTAATAATGATAACTCATGAGAAAGAAAATGCATTTTACAGAAATGGTAACCACTCTCGTGGTAATCATGGTCATGAAAATGTAAGAAGCGAGTCGAGGAGATTTTAAAAAGAGGAGATTTAACAACGACTATGTGAAGACGACAAAGGTCTTGCAAAGAATCGGTTCTAAGGGAGGAGAAACGACCACCGGTCATATGCTACAAATGCGGAAAAGAGGACATATCACCCAAACCGCCCACAACAGCTCAAGGTATGCTATAGTTGTGGAAAGGAAGGACATATCGCCGAGATTGTACGCAGAATGGCGAAACCTAGTTCAATGGGGACGGTGACTCAAAAGATCGTCCCGTAAAAGTCAAAGTCAACGATTCCGGAAGAGCGTTTGTTGTGATCGGTCATAATGCGAGGAACCCAAACGAGGTGATCACGGGTAAGCTATTTATAAATTCTTGCGGTTTATACCTTACTTGATACCTGTGCTACCCATTCATTTATCTCTCCCGCATGTGCTCAACGCTTAAACTTGACCGAGGAGAAATTAGACTTTGACCTATCTCGTGGAAACTCCGTTAGAGAAACTTTCATCACATCCACCGCTTATAAATCTTGTTTGATTCAAGTTGGCACCATCACCTTACCCGTTGACCTTATCTCTTTAAAGATACTTGCTTTTGATGTGATTTTAGGGATTGATTGGTTAACTACTCATCATGCCAAAATTGATTGTTTTCGTAAGGTTGTTAGTTTTCATATTCCTAACCAACCTGGTTGCATTTAATTCAAGCAACTAAACCATTAAAATCAATCACTATCATATCTAATCATAAAGCTATTCGCTTATTGAAAAAACGGATGTCAAGCTTTCTTAGCCCATGTTATGGATTTGAATAAAGACACGCCAAATTTGAATAATATTCCCGTTGTTATTGACTTTCCGACGATTTCCAAGAACTTCCCGGCCTACCCCGTAACGTGAAGTTGAATTCTTTATCGATCTTGAACCCGGTACAAAGCCCATTTCTAAAACCCCATATCGAATGGCTCCTATTGAACTTCAGAGTTAAAGGTCCAACTACGTGAATTGTTGGACATTGGTTTCATTCGGCCCTAAGACATCTCCTCGGGGTGCTCCTGCTTTATTTGTAAAGAAGAAAGACGGGAGTATGCGACTTTGATCGACTATCGAATTGAACCATGTCACCATCAAGAATAGGTATCCTCACCTCGTATTGATGACTTGTTTGACCAAATTGCAAGGCACAATTCTTTTCAAAATCGATCTTCGCTTCGGATATCATCACCAAGATTAAAATCGAGGATATTCCAAAGACCGCCTTAACTCCTAGTATGGGCATTATGAATTCTTAGTCATGTCTTTCGGACTAACTAATGCTCCTCGCGCTTTCATGGATATGATGAACCGAGTATTCAAGGAATATTTGGATCACCGTTGTTGTTTTTATTGATGACATCCTTATATATTCCAAAAGTCGTGAAGATCATGAGCACCATTTGAAGTCGGTACTCCAAAGGCTTCGCGAAAACCAACTATATGCCAAATTGAAGAAATGCGAGTTCGCTTGAGGAAGTAGCCTTTCTTGGGCATGTGGTGTCAAAACATGGAGTATCTGTTGATCCTATTAAGATTGAAGCAATACAAAGTTGGGAGCAACCAAGTCGTCGGATCAAGTACGTAGCTTTTGGGCTTAGCCGGTTATTATCGAGATTCGTGGAAGGGTTTTCTCGAATCGCTACTCCATTAACTCAAATTAACTCGAAGGATACGAAATTCGCTTTGGAGCGAAGAATGCGAGAAAAGTTTCCAAGAGCTTAAGAGGAGACTTATTTCTAAGACTGCTCTAACAATACCATCCGTCTTGATGGATTTGTTATCTCAAATGATGCTTGTGCAAAGGGTTAGGATGTGTTCTCATGCAACGTGGGAAAGTCATAGCCTATGCCTCATGACAACTTAAAAAGAGTATGAGAGGAATTATCCTACTCATGATCTAGAGTTGGCGGCAATAAGCTTTCCAAAAAGATATGGAGGCACTATCTATATGGGGAGAAAGTGGAGATATATTCGCATCATAAAAGCCTTAAATATTTCTTCACTCAAAAGAACTCAACATGCGGCAACGACGTTGGCTCGAGCTATTGAAAGACTACGACCACACTATTCAATACCATCCCGAGTAAAGCGAACGTGGTAGCCGACGCATTGAGTAGAAGATCATATGCGAACGAAAAGGATGATGTCAAGTATACGACAGAGCCAACTTTAATAGAAAAAGTTAAGGTCGCTCAAGCCACCGAATCTCGGAGATGATGCGTATGAAGAAGAAAGTACAAGAAGGAGCTATTCCTAAGCGAGAATTGATGAAGAAGGAATACTTCGAGTCCACTCTGAACTTTGTGTTCCTAACGACTTCGATTTGAAGTACAAGATTATGATGGAGGCACACAATACACCATTTGCAATCCATCCTCGAAGTACTAAAATGTATCGTGATCTTCGACATACATTTTGGTGGAATAATATGAAGAGAGAGATTGCAAAGTTTATCTCGATGTGTTTAACTTGCTAACGTAAAGGCGAGCATCTAGTACCTAAGGGTCCGTTGCAACCACTTGAGATTCCGAAATGGAAGTGGGAACACATTACCATGGATTTCAAGTACGGGTCTTCCTACGGCTTTCTCAAGGCATCAATGCTATTTGGGTTATTGTTGATAGATTAACCAAGTCCGCTCATTTCTTGCCGATACGGAGACTTATTCCCTTGAACGCCTTGCTAGTATGTATGCGTAAATGAGATCGTGAGGTTGCATGGCATGCCCAGATCCATAGTCTCGGATCGTGACCCAAGATTCACTTCAAGATTTTGGGTTAGCTTGCAAAAAGCTATGGGCACGGATTTGCGATTTAGTTCGAAGATACCATCCCCAAACCAGACCTGACACTCGTGAGAGGACTATTCAAACTCTTGAAGATTTATTAAGACTCGTGTCCTAGACTTCAAGGGCGCTTGGGATAAGTATTTACCATTGGTTGAATTCTCCTACAACAACAAAGCATTAGGCAAGTATAGTGTGGCTCCATTCAAGCATTATATGGACGAAAATGTCGCTTCTCCAATATGTTGGGATGAGGTGGGTGAAAGCAACATTGTTGGGACCCGAGTTAGTACATATGACTATCGAAAAGATCCAAATAATTCGACAACGATACAAACGGCTCAAGATCGACAAAAGAGTTATGCGGATCTTCATCGAAAGGACGTGGAATTTAATGTAGGGGATCATGTATTGTCATGAGTTGCTCCATGGAAGGGAGTTACAAGATCTCGGGAAGAGAGGAAAGCTCAATCCATGATTTATCGGTCCATTTCAAATTCTTGACCGAGTAGGAAATGTAGCCTATAGACTCATGCTACCTCCGAGTATGTCTCGTGTTCATAATGTGTTTCACATATCCGTATTTCAGAATATGTGAAAGACCCGAACCACGTTATTGAAGTTAGAACCCCGACGAGATAGCCAAGACTTAACGTGATGAGGAGGTACCTATCAAGATCTTGGATAGGAAGGATCATGTCCCACGCCAAGAAAAGTCATACCACAAGTTAAAGTTTTGTGGAGGAATCATGCTATAGAGAAATGACCGGGAATTGAAACGGAAATGAAAGCGAGGTATCCTCACCTTTTCAAACACCAGTGTATCGTACGCCAATTTCGAGGACGAAATTTCATAAGAGGGAGGTCAGAAGACCAAAAATTTTTTAAATAAAAAGGAATTTCCTTTATTTATTATTTTGAAATAGTAAGGGTTGATTTGATTAATGTGGATAGTTAAGGGTTAAATACGCAAATATTTCAAAATAAGCAAGTGGTTATAAAATATTCATTTTTGTCGGGAATATTCATTTGGTCGTGGAATATTCGTGATCGCTTGGAAATATTCGTATTTACGGCGCAACCCATGTGTGGGCCCCATAACTGGAAAGCGATTGGATGAAGAAAACGACAAATATAAGTTGGTTAAAATATAATGGCGTAGTTGTTACCAAGTTAAGATCATTGAATACCCGGTTAAAATACACATGAATACGCTGTGGTCGCACAAAGAAGACACCAGATTGCATTGCATATTGTTGAATTATCGATCCTTACGTAAGAAGGCACTACTCAATAATTTTCACGAGTAGTTACCGCTCAATATTTTATTTTATTGATTCAATAATTGCTGCGTTGATATTTTATATTATTGTTGTTCAATAATTGTCATCGCATTATTATCTCCATTATCGATCAATAATTCATATTATTTGAATAATATTATTAGATAAAGATTATTGGCAATGTCTAGAAAGTTCATCACAAGGAGAGGTTTGGTCACCTAATCATGCGCTGCAAGAAGGAGAAATCCTTATCTGAAAGCCCCTCTTTCCTGAACTACCGGTCATTATAATTGTGATTCTCGTAATATTATTTGTGAATAATTAATTATTGATTCATATGATAAAGAAATATTTATTTTATGTGGATATAAATGATGGATTTATTTATGTGGTTATAAATGAAGAAATTATTGTTGAGGTGTTTTATCAAGATTTTTACCGTATTGAGGTATTAAAAATTAAATCGTGGGTTTTAGATATATTACAGGGGTTATAATTTTTAATCCGACCGCTGGATTGTGGTAATTTTTTGGGTATGTTATACATACATAAGTTGAGTATATGTCCACAAATTTTGAACCGTTAAAATGCACGAATGATTTGTTATGAATTTTAAGAGGTGTCTGATTCTAAATTAGGGTTATAATTGATTTTGGTGGAAAATTCTAGAATTGAGTGGGCCCCACTTGTGGTTGGTGAAGAAATGTGCTGAATTTTATTTCAAATGTGGTGGGTGGCAATAGTAGCGTGGTAAAGCCATCGTGTAGCAGGTCAAGTCTGCTTTACGGCTAACATTTTCCTATAAATAGAGGCTAAGTTAGAATTGAAAATCACACCGTAAACAAAGTTTTCTCTCTCTCTCTCTATATTATTGAGCGATTTTGTGAGTATTTAGATACTTTGAGAGTTGTTGCTCAAAGACAAGTTTCATTCAAAGATCACTCCGACCTTTCCTTTCAAGTACTCGATTCTTTGAGGTAAGGGATATTATTTTTTTCATAATGATATTATTTCTTCAATATCATTATCTTTGAAATGTTGATCCAAGATTTTATCAAATTTGGAACTTTTCATGCTCTGGGTTACTATTCACGAAAGTTACTATTCACGAGTTACTATTCACGAGTACTATTCACGAAAGCGTGAAGATGTTTTTGTGGAATTTCTATCTTTTGGTGTCGTAGTTACTTATTCACGTGTACTTTAAGACTATTCACGATATCTGACACTATTCACGATACTCAAGACTATTCACGTATACGACACTATTCACGATATCTGACTATTCACCAAAAATAAAATTTCTTCTTTTCGTCCAAAATATCTATTCGGATACTAGCTTTGATTGTATCCATGTTTTGATCATTCTTGAATTTTACACCACTATGATTATTTTTTTGAGGTATTGTTGGACATGGATAAAACCAAGTACTAATTCTTAATCCTTAATCCTTGTCATTTTGTTTCACCGGATTCGCTTTCTTTAAAAATATTTTTCATCATCCTCGCCTCTTAAATGATGATATTATGGAATATCTTTGGCCAGTAGTGCAAAGATGAATAATTTCTTAAGAATATCTTTGGCCTGTAGTGCAAAGATGAAAGATGAATGATTTGAAGAATATCTTTGGCCTCAGTAGTAAAGATGAACAGTGTTTAAATGAACATGACCGGTCGATGAATATCTTTGGCCAGTAGTGCAAAGATGAATATTTGATTCCGATGTATATTGATTGTTGTTACAGGATAAAAGATGAGACGATGAACTTTTAAATTCATACATAGAAGATAGTAGTTTGCATTCTCTACTTAACTCTTCTAATGAATTATTATTTCACCATAATATTGATTTAAAATTTGTTGTCTCTATCAGATTCTATTAAATTTTTCCCTATTGAAGACTAACGATAATTTGTTGTATATTATCTTAGTCATAATATTCTTTACTGAGCTAGTTGAGCTCACCCTTTTCCTTTTTGTTCCATTCTTCTCAGGAGGCGAGAATATAGCGAGTACGAGTCTGGGTATGGAATGAAGGTTTTAGAAAGGATTGTTTAGTAGTCCTCACCATTTTTGTAAAATAATGTATCAATAAATGTGATGAGGATTTATTTGAGTATAAATATTGTCTAGAAGATAATATTTGTATTTAAACTCACAGCTTTCTTGTTGTAATAATAAAGTTGTAGTTGTTTACGTATCATGTATTGACAACTCGTAATGGGTGATGTATACCTATTTTGGGGGCGTCACGGTTGGTATCGTGAGCTATAAGTAAAGAGCCTCGAGCCTCTCGTGGTGACTTCACATTGATGGGGGATGCTGCACCGCCGAGACTCTCCGTAGGGGCCGATTCATGCGGTGGCAAAAACCGATAGGTATCAATGTGAGGTCTTGACATAAGTTGGTGTCCAGAGTTACAGTTGGTATCGAGCTTAGGGATATGATCTCTGGCGGAGATCGGGAATAGAACTAGGAGGGAGAGACGAAAATCCTTCGCTAGTGTGTCCTACCTAAGCTTATTTGTTAGTTGGTCAAGATATAGGGATATTATGTGATATATTGATTTCCTAATTAACCCTTGTTTTATGACAAGATTTGAGAATGTCGATCGAGAATATTAACAATGGAGTAAATTAGACCGTGGAGATGCCTCAGTACTTACCAACGAGGAGAACGTAACAACAGTCAACAGTGGCAATGTTCCTCCCGTGAACAACACCACCGAAAGCGTATGATGAACGAGGGGATGTTTAGAAGTTTTTGCGCTTCATGCAAAATCGCATTTAGGAGAGACTCGTGTTCAAAATACGAGAGAAAATGATAGCAATTCACGTTGTCACAACCAAGCAGCTTCAAAGAGTCGGGACCACCGTAATTTAAGGGAAAGCCGATCCGATCATGGCATAAAACATGGGTCAAACAAATTACCAAGATATTCGATGTCTTGGGATGCACGGAGAACAGAAGGTTCCATTCGCCACCTTTATGTTCCGTGGCGAAGCAGACTCATCGGTGGGAGTCAGTGAAGCGCACCCATCCACCAAGCACTCAAAGATGTCTTGGGAGACGCGTTTCAGAGACTATTTAATGACAAATACTTTCCTCGAAAGTGTTCGTCGTATGAAGGAAGTGGAGTTCATCGATTAGAGAAAAACAACATGACGGTGTCTCAAAGACGAGGCAAAGTTTGCGAGTTATCCGTGTTTGCACCTCATTTGGTGGAGAATGAGGAACGATGACGCGGATGTTTCTTAGAGGTTTGAAACCCTAAGATACGTCAAGATCTCATTTCTCATAAACTTTCTCTTTATTCGGATGTTGTAAAATGGGGCTCAATTATTAGAGCGAGATAACGAGTACGGCCAACCGAGGACCATAACCAGGATCGTACTCGTAGATAGCGATCAATGTAATAATGATAACTCATGGAGAAAGAAACAGACGGACAAATGGTAACCACTCGTGGTAATCATGGTCATGAAAATGTAAGAAGCGAAATCGAGGAGATTTTAAAAGAGGAGATTTAACAACGACTATGTGAAGACGACAATGCCAAGAAGAATCGGTTCTAAGGGAGGAGAACGACCACCCATTATATGCTAAATGCGAAAAGAGGGACATATCGGTCCAAATCGCCTAACAGCTTCAAGGTATGCTATAGTTGTGGAAAGGAAGGACATATCGCCGAGATTAGACGGTAGCGAAACCTAGTTCAATGGGGATCGGTGACTCAAAAGATCGTCCCGTAAAAGTCAAAGTCAACGATTCCGGAAGAAAGCGTTTGTTGTGATCGGTCATAATGCGAGGAACCCAAACGAGGTGATCACGGGTAAGCTATTTATAAATTCTTGCGTTTATACCTTACTTGATACCGGTGCTACCCATTCATTTATCTCTCCGCATGTGCTCAACGCTTAAACTTGACTCGGAGAAATTAGACTTTGACCTATCTCGTGGAAACTCCGTTAGAGAAACTTTCATCACATCCACCGCTTATAAATCTTGTTTGATTCAAGTTGGCACCATCACCTTACCTGCTGACCTTATCTCTTTAAAGATACTTGCTTTTGATGTGATTTTAGGGATTGATTGGTTAACTACTCATCATGCCAAAATTGATTGTTTTCGTAAGGTTGTTAGTTTTCATATTCCTAACCAACCTGTTATACGAATTCAAGCAACTAAACCATTAAAATCAATCACTATCATATCTAATCATAAAGCTATTCGTTTATTGAAAAACGGATGTCAAGCTTTCTTAGCCCATGTTATGGATTTGAATAAAGACACGCCAAATTTGAATAATATTCTGTTGTTATTGACTTTCCGACGATTTCCCAAGAACTTCCCGGCCTACCCCCGTAACGTGAAGTTGAATTCTTTATTGATCTTGAACCCGGTACAAAGCCCATTTCTAAAACCCCATATCGAATGGCTCCTATTGAACTTCAGAGTTAAAGGTCCAACTACGAGAATTGTTGGACATTGGTTTCATTCGGCCCCAGTACATCTCCTCGGGTGCTCTGCTTTATTTGTAAAGAAGAAAGACGGAGTATGCGACTTTGTATTGACTATCGGGAATTGAACCATGTCACCATCAAGAATAGGTATCCTCTACCTCGTGATTGATGACTTGTTTGACCAATTTGCAAGGCACAATTCTTTCAAAATCAATCTTCGCTCGGATATCATCACCAAGATTAAAATCCGAGGATATTCCAAAGACGCCTTCGTAACTCCATGGGCATTATGAATTCTTAGTCATGTCTTTCGGACTAACTAATGCTCCTCAAGGCTTTCATGGATATGATGAACCGAGTATTCAAGAATATTTGGATCAGATTCGTTGTCATTGTCTTTATTGATGACATCCTTATATATTCCAAAAGTCGTGAAGATCATGAGCACCATTTGAAGTCGGTACTCCAAAGGCTTCGCGAAAACCGAACTATATGCCAAATTGAAGAAATGCGAGTTCGCTTGAGGAAGTAGCCTTTCTTGGGCATGTGGTGTCAAAACATGGAGTATCTGCTGATCCGGTGAAGATTGAAGCAATACAAAGTTGGAGCAACCAAGCTCGGGTGATCAAGTATCGTAGCTTTTGGGCTTAGTTTGGTTATTATCGGAGATTCGTGGAAGGGTTTTCTCGAATCGTTACTCCATTAACTCAAATAACTCGAAAGGATACAAAATTCGCTTGGAGGCGAAGAATGCGAGAAAAGTTTCCAAGAGCTTAAGAGGAGACTTATTTCTAAGACTGTTCTAACAATACCATCCGGTTCGGATGGATTTGTTATCTCAAATGATGCTTCGTGCAAAGGGTTAGGATGTGTTCTCATGCAACGTGGGAAAGTCATAGCCTATGCCTCGGACAACTTAAAGAGTATGAGAGGAATTATCCTACTCATGATCTAGAGTTAAGGCATCGTTTCGCGCTAAAGATATGGAGGCACTATCTATATGGGGAGAAAGTGGAGATATATTCAGATCATAAAAGCCTTAAATATTTCTTCACTCAAAAGAACTCAACATGCGCAAAAACGACGTTGGCTCGAGCTATTGAAAGACTACGACCACACTATTCAATACCATCCCGGTAAAGTTTAACGTGGTAGTACGCATTGAGTAGAAGATCATATCTTGAACGAAAGTGCGATGATGTCAAGTATACGACAGAGCCAACTTTAATAGAAAAAGTTAAGGTTGCTCAAGCCACCGAATCGGGAAATGATAAAGCGTATGAAGAAGAAAGTACAAGAAGGAGCTATTCCTAAGCGAGAATTGATGAAGAAGGAATACTTGAGTCCACTCTAGACTTTGTGTTCCTAACGACTCGATTTGAAGTACAAGATTATGATGGAGGCACACAATACACCATTTGCAATCCATCTCGAAGTACTAAAATGTATCGTGATCTTCGACATACATTTTGGTGGAATAATATGAAGAGAGATTGCAAAGTTTATCTCGATGTGTTTAACTTGCCAACGTGTAAAGGCGAGCATCTAGTACCTAAGGGTCCGTTGCAACCACTTGAGATTCCTAAATGGAAGTGGGAACACATTACCATGGATTTCATTACGGGTCTTCCTACGGCTTTCTCAAGGCATCAATGCTATTTGGGTTATTGTTGATAGATTAACCAAGTCCGCTCATTTCTTGCCGATACGGAGACTTATTCCTTGAACGCCTTGCTTAGTAGTATGTACGTAAATGAGATCGTGAGGTTGCATGGCATGCCCTGTATCCATAGTCTCGGATCGTGACCCAAGATTCACTTCAAGATTTTGGGTTAGCTTGCAAAAAGCTATGGGCACGGATTTGCGATTTAGTTCTAAGATACCATCCCCAAACCACCAGACGGACACTCGTAGAGAGGACTATTCAAACTCTTGAAGATTTATTAAGACTCGTGTCCTGACTTCAAAGCGGTTGGGATAAGTATTTACCATTGGTTGAATTCTCCTACAACAACAGTTATTAGGCAAGTATAGGTGTGGCTCCATTCGAAGCATTAT
Source organism: Panax quinquefolius (assembly GCA_020205615.1). NCBI lineage: Eukaryota > Viridiplantae > Streptophyta > Magnoliopsida > Apiales > Araliaceae > Panax > Panax quinquefolius. Next base: position 132,782,592 of record CM035155.1, read on the forward strand.
ATGGACGAAAATGTCGTTCTCCAATATGTTGGGATGAGGTGGGTGAGGCAACATTGTTGGGACCCGAGTTAAGTACATATGACTATCGAAAAGATCCAAATAATTCGACAACGTATAAAACGGCTCAAGATCGACAAAAGAGTTATGCGGATCTTCATCGAAAGGACGTGGAATTTAATGTAGGGGATCATGTATTGTTGCGAGTTGCTCCATGGAAGGGAGTTACAAGATCTGGGAAGAGAGGAAAGCTCAATCCATGATTTATTGGTCCATTTCAAATTCTTGACCGAGTAGGAAATGTAGCCTATAGACTTGCGTTACCTCAGTAGTATGTCTCGTGTTCATAATGTGTTTCACATATCCGTATTTCAGTAAATATGTGAAAGACCCGAACCACGTTATTGAGTTAGAACCCGGACGAGATAGCCAAGACTTAACGTGATGAGGAGGTACCTATCAAGATCTTGGATAGGAAGGATCATGTCCCTACGCTAAGAAAAGGTCATACCACAAGTTAAAGTTTTGTGGAGGAATCATGCTATAGAGGAAATGACCGGAATTGGAAACGGAAATGAAAGCGAGGTATCCTCACCTTTTCAAACACTGTGTATCGTACGTCAATTTTGAGGACGAAATTTCATAAGGAGGGAGGTTGTAAGACCAAAATTTTTTTAAATAAAAAGGAATTTCCTTTATTTATTATTTTGAAATAGTAAGGGTTGATTTGATTAATGTGGATAGTTAAGGGTTAAATACGCAAATATTTCAAAATAAGCAAGTAGTTATAAAATATTCATTTTTGTCGGGGAATATTCATTTGGTCGTGGAATATTCGTCTTTGTAGAAAATATTCGCATTTGAAGGCGCAATGACCATGTGTGAGCCCCCATAACTGAAAGCGATTGGATGAAGAAAACGACAAATATAAGTTGGTTAAAGATAATGGCGTAGTTATTACTGAATTAAGACTGTTGGAATACCCGTTGGTTAAAATACGATGTCTGGCGTGGTTGCAAAAGAAGATACCTGCGGTATTACATGATATTGTTGAATTATTGATCCTTACGTAAGAAGGCACTACTCAATAATTTTCACAAAGTGAATTCTTGCTCAATATTTTATTTTATTGATTCAATAATTCTTTGCGTTGATATTTTATATTATTGTTGTTCAATAATTGTCAACGCACATTATCTCCATTATCGGATCAATAATTCATATTATTTGAATAATATTATTAGATAGCATTATTGGCAATGTCTAGAAAGTTCTCATCGAGGAGAGGTTTGGTCACCTAATTGGCGCCAGATGAGGAGAAATCCTTATCGGAAAGCCCCCTCTTTCCTGGGAACGGCCTGGTTGTCATAATTGTGATTCTGTAATATTATTTGTGAATAATTAATTATTGATTCATATGATAAAGAAATATTTATTTTATGTGGATATAAATGATGGATTTATTTATGTGGTTATAAATGAAGAAATTATTGTTGAGGTGTTTTATCAGTATTTTACCGTATTGGAGGTATTAAAAATTAAATCGGGGTTTGAGATATATTACGGGGTTATAATTTTTAATCCGACCGCTTGGATTGTGGTAATTTTTGGGTATGTTATACATACATAAGTTGAGTATATGTCCACAAATTTTGAACCGTTAAAAATACACGAATGATTTGTTATGAATTTTAAGAGGTGTCTGATTCGGAAATTAGGGTTATAATTGATTTTGGTGGAAAATTCTAGAATTGAGTGGGCCCCACTTGTGGTTGGTGAAGAAATGTGCTGAATTTTATTTCAAATGTGGTGGGTGGCAATAGTAGCGAGTAAAGCCATCGTGTAGCGTGTCAAGTCCGCTTGGTAAGCTAACATTTTCCTATAAATAGAGGGCTAAGTTAGAATTGAAAATCACACCGAAACAAAGTTTTCTCTTTCTCTCTATATTATTGAGCGTATTTTGTGAGTATGTAGATACTTTGAGAGTTCTTTGTTCAATCTAAGTTTCATTCAAAGATCACTTCCGACTTTTCCTTCCAAGTAATCTTGATTCTTTGAGGTAAGGGATATTATTTTTTTCATAATGATATTATTTCTTCAATATCATTATCTTTGAAATGTCGATCTGAAGTTTTATCAAATTTGGAACTTTTTCATGCTCGGGGTTACTATTCACGAGTTACTATTCACGAAGTTACTATTCACGAAGTACTATTCATGAAGCGTGAAGATGTTTTTGTGGAATTTCTATCTTTTGGTGTCGAAGTTACTATTCACGTATACTTGACTATTCATCACGTATACTGAGACTATTCACGATACTCTGACTATATTCACGTGATATCGACACTATTCACGATATCTGCACTATTCACCAAAAATAAAATTTCTTCTTTTCGTCTCAAAATATCTATTCGGATACTAGCTTTGATTGTATCCATGTTTTGATCATTCTTGAATTTTACACCACTATGATTATTTTTGAGGTATTGTTGGACATGGATAAAACCAAAGTCTGAATTCTTAATCCTTAATCCTTGTCATTTTGTTTCACTGGATTCGTTTCTTTACAAAAATATTTTTCATCATCCTCAGTCTTAAATGATGATATTATGGAATATCTTTGGCCTGTAGTGCAAAGATGAATAATTTCTTAAGAATATCTTTGGCACAGTGATGCGAAGATGAATGAATGATTTCTCAAGAATATCTTTGGCTTTGTAGTGCAAAGATGAACAGTGTTTAAATGAACATGACCAATCGATGAATATCTTTGGCTCAGAGGTGCAAAGATGAATATTTGATTCAGGATGTATATTGATTGTTGTTACGGGGATAAAAGATGAGATGATGAACTTTTAAATTCATACATAGAAGATAGTAGTTTGCATTCTCTACTTAACTCTTCTAATGAATTATTATTTCATTGCGAATATTGATTTAAAATTTGTTGTCTATTGTATTCTATTAAATTTTTCCCCATTGAAGACTAACGATAATTTGTTGTATATTATCTTAGTCATAATATTCTTTATCGAAAGCTAGTTGAGCTCACCCTTTTCCTTTTTGTTCCATTCTTCTCGGAGGCGAGAATATAAGCGAGTACAAGTAGCCTGGGTATGGAATGAAGGTTTTAGAAAGGATTGTTTAGTAGTCCTCACCATTTTGTAAAATAATGTATCAATAAATGTGATGAGGATTTATTTGAGTATAAATATTGTGCAGAGATAATATTTGTATTTAAACTCACGCTTTCTTGTTGTAATAATAAAGTTGTAGTTGTTTACGTACCATGTATTGACAACTCGGAATGGGTGATGTATACCTATTTTGGGGGCGTCGCGGTTGGTATCGAGCTATAAGTAAAAGCCTCGAGCCTCTCATTTGGTGACTTCTGTTGATGGGGGATGCAAAGCGGCCGGACTCTCCGTAGGGGACGCCTGATTCTGCGGTGGCAAACCGATAGGTATCAATGTGAGGTCTTGACATAAGTTGGTGTCGAGTTACGGTTTGGTATCGAGCTTAGGATATGATCTCTGGCGGAGATCGGGGAATAGAACTAGGAGGGAGAGACGAGTAAATCCTTCGCTAAGTGTGTCCTACCTAAGCTTATTTGTTAGTTGGTCGATATAGGGATATTATGTGATATATTGATTTCCTTAATTAACCCTTGTTTTATGACGATATTTGAGAATGTCGACCGAGAATATTAATGATGGAGTAAATTAGACCGTGGAGATGCTGTCTTTTCCTTACGAGGAGGAGAGCGTCAACAGTGGCAATGTTCCTCCCGTGAACAACACCACCGAAAGCGAGATGATGAGCGAGGGATGTTTAGAAGTTTTTGCGATTCATGCAAAATCGCATTTAGGAGACTTCGTGTTCAAAATACGAGGAGGAAATGATAGCAATTCACGGGTTGTCACGCGAAGCGAGCTCAAAGAGTTGGGACCACGAGAATTTAAGGGAAAGCCAGATCCGATCATGGCGTGAAACATGGGTCAAACAAATTACCAAGATATTCGATGTCTTGGGATGCACGGAGGAAAAGAAGGTTCCATTCGCCACCTTTATGTTCCGTGGCGAGGCAGACTATCTGGTGGGAGTCTGCATGAAGCGTACCATCCAAACCGCACTTTTCGGCATGTCTTGGGAGACGTTTGAGAGACTATTTAATGACAAATACTTTCTGAAAGTGTTCGTCGTATGAAGGAAGTGGAGTTCATCAGATTAGAGCAAAACAACATGGCGGTGTCTCGATGAGGCAAAGTTTGCGAGTTATCGAGTTTGCACCTCATTTGGTGGAGAATGAGGAACGTATGACGCGGATGTTTCTTAGAGGTTTGAAACCCGCATACGTCGATATCTCATTTCTCATAAACTTTCTCTTTATTCAGGATGTTGTAAACAGGGCTCAATTATTAGAAGCGAGATAACGAGTGCGGTCAACTGAGGACCATAACCTGAGGATCGTACCGAGATAGTAGTCAACAGAATAATGATAACTGCGGAGAAAAAAAGCGAGACGGACGTAAAATGGTAACCACTCTGGTGGTAATCATGGTCATGAAAAGCGAAAGAAGCGAGTCGGGAGAGATTTTAAAAGAGGAGATTTAACAACGACTATGTGAAGACGACAATCTTGGCGTGAATCGGTTCTAAGGGAGGAGAACGCGACCACCGGTCATATCTTACAAATGCGGAAAGAGGGACATATCGGTCAAACGCCCACAACAGTTCAAGGTATGCTATAGTTGTGGAAAGGAAGGACATATCGCTTTCGAGATTATCTAGTAGCGAAACCTAGTTCAATGAGGGACGGTGACTCAAAAAGATCGTCTAAAAAAATCAAAGTCAACGATTAGGAAGAAGCGTTTGTTGTGATTTGGTCATAATCGAGGAACCCAAACGAGGTGATCACGGGTAAGCTATTTATAAATTCTTGCGAAGTTTATACCTTACTTGATCTGGGTGCTACCCATTCATTTATCTCTCTCCTGCATGTGCTCAACGTTTAAACTTGACTCGGGAGAAATTAGACTTTGACCTATCTGTGGAAACTCCGTTAGGAGAAACTTTCATCACATCCATTTGTTTATAAATCTTGTTTGATTCAAGTTGGCACCATCACCTTACACATTGACCTTATCTCTTTAAAGATACTTGCTTTTGATGTGATTTTAGGGATTGATTGGTTAACTACTCATCATGCCAAAATTGATTGTTTTTAAATAAGGTTGTTAGTTTTCATATTCCTAACCAACTGTTTATGCGAATTCAAGCAACTAAACCATTAAAATCAATCACTATCATATCTAATCATAAAAGCTATTCGTTTATTGAAAAAGCGGATGTCAAGCTTTCTTAGCCCATGTTATGGATTTGAATAAAGACACGTCAAATTTGAATAATATTCTGTTGTTATTGACTTTCTGACGTATTTCAAGAACTTCCGGTCTACACCCCGAACGTGAAGTTGAATTCTTTATTGATCTTGAACTTTGGTACAAAGCCCATTTCTAAAACCCCATATCGAATGGCTCTATTGAACTTCAGAGTTAAAGGTCCAACTACGAGAATTGTTGGACATTGGTTTCATTCGTCTAGTACATCTCCTTGGGGTGCTCCTGCTTTTATTTGTAAAGAAGAAAGACGGGAGTATGCGACTTTGTATTGACTATCTGGGAATTGAACCATGTCACCATCAAGAATAGGTATCCTCTACCTCGTATTGATGACTTGTTTGACCAATTGCAAGAGGCGCAATTCTTTTCAAAATCAATCTTCGCTTCGGATATCATCAATTGAAGATTAAAATGAGGATATTCCAAAGACGCCTTCGAGAACTCGGTATGGGCATTATGAATTCTTAGTCATGTCTTTCGGACTAACTAATGCTCCTATGACTTTCATGGATATGATGAACCGAGTATTCAAGGAATATTTGGATCGGGTTCGTTGTTGTCTTTATTGATGACATCCTTATATATTCCAAAAGTCGTGAAGATCATGAGCACCATTTGAAGTCGGTACTCCAAAGGCTTCGTGGAAAACCGACTATATGCCAAATTGAAGAAATGCGAGTTACGGCTTGAGGAAGTAGCCTTTCTTGGGCATGTGGTGTCAAAACATGGAGTATCTGTTGATCCGTGAAGATTGAAGCAATACAAAGTTGGGAGCAACCGAAGTCGGTGGATCAAGTACGTAGCTTTTGGGCTTAATGGTTATTATCGGAGATTCGTGGAAGGGTTTTCTCGAATCGCTACTCCATTAACTCGGCTAACTTTCGAAAGGATACGAAATTTGTTTGGAGGCGAAGAATGCGAGATAAGTTTCCAAGAGCTTAGAGAGACTTATTTACGCACTTGTTCTAACAATACCATCCGGTTCGGATGGATTTGTTATCTCTGACGATGCTTGAGCAAAGGGTTAGGATGTGTTCTCATGCAACGTGGGAAAGTCATAGCTTATGCCTCGCGATAACTTAAAGAGTATGAGAGGAATTATCCTACTCATGATCTAGAGTTAGCGGCAATGATCGTTTTATTATTAAAGATATGGAGGCACTATCTATATGGGGAGAAAGTGGAGATATATTCGGATCATTAAAGCCTTAAATATTTCTTCACTCAAAAAGAACTCAACATGCTGGCAAATGACGTTGGCTCGAGCTATTGAAAGACTACGACCACACTATTCAATACCATCCTGGTAAAGCGAACGTGGTAGCTGACGCATTGAGTAGAAGATCATATCACGAGGAGCAGTGCGATGATGTCAAGTATACGCGTAGAGCCAACTTTAATAGAAAAAGTTAAGGTTGCTCAAGCCACCAGGCCCGGTGAATGATGCGTATGAAGAAGAAAGTACAAGAAGGAGCTATTCCGGAAGCGAGAATTGATGAAGAAGGAATACTTCGAGTCCACTCTAGACTTTGTGTTCCTAACGACTCTGATTTGAAGTACAAGATTATGATGGAGGCACACAATACACCATTTGCAATCCATCTGGAAGTACTAAAATGTATCGTGATCTTGACATACATTTTGGTGGAATAATATGAAGAGATTGCAAAGTTTATATCGATGTGTTTAACTTGCCCGATGTGTAAAGGCGGAGCATCTAGTACCTAAGGGTCCGTTGCAACCACTTGAGATTCCGGAATGGAAGTGGGAACACATTACCATGGATTTCGTTCTGGTCTTCCTACGGTTTCTCAAGGCATCAATGCTATTTGGGTTATTGTTGATAGATTAACCAAGTCTCGCTCATTTCTTTAACGTCACGGAGACTTATTCCTTTGAGCGTCTTGCTAGTATGTGCGTAAATGAGATCGTGAGGTTGCATGGCATGCCTGTATCCATAGTCTCGGATCGTGACCCAAGATTCACTTCAAGATTTTGGGTTAGCTTGCAAAAGCTATGGGCACGGATTTGCGATTTAGTTCGACATACCATCCCCAAACGGACGAACAATCGAGAGAGGACTATTCAAACTCTTGAAGATTTATTAAGACTACGTGTCCTAGACTTCAAGGGCGGTTGGGATAAGTATTTACCATTGGTTGAATTCTCCTACAACAACAGTTATCGAGCAAGTATAGGTGTGGCTCCATTGAAAGCATTATATGGACCGAAAATGTCGTTCTCAATATGTTGGGATGAGGTGGGTGAAGCAACATTGTTGGGACCCGAGTTAAATACGTATGACTACCGAAAAAGATCCAAATAATTCGACAACGTATACAAAACGGCTCAAGATCGACAAAAAAGAGTTATGCGGATCTTCATCGAAAGGACGTGGAATTTAATGTAGGGGATCATGTATTGTTGCGAGTTGCTCCATGGAAGGGAGTTACAAGATTTGGGAAGAGAGGAAAGCTCAATCCACGATTTATTGGTCCATTTCAAATTCTTGACCGAGTAGGAAATGTAGCCTATAGACTTGCGTTACCTCCGAGTATGTCTCGTGTTCATAATGTGTTTCACATATCCGTATACTTAAATAAATATGTGAAAGACCCGAACCACGTTATTGAGTTAGAACCGGACGAGATATAGAAGACTTAACGTATGAGGAGGTACCTATCAAGATCTTGGATAGGAAGGAGCATGTCCCACGCCAAGAAAAGGTCATACCACAAGTTAAAGTTTTGTGGAGGAATCATGCTATAGAGGAAATGACACAGGAATTGGAAACGGAAATAAAAGCGAGGTATCCTCACCTTTTGAAACACACCAGTACGTCGTCGTCAATTTCGAGGACGAAATTTCATAAGGAGGGGAGGTTGTAAGACCAAAAATTTTTTTAAATAAAAAGGAATTTCCTTTATTTATTATTTTGAAATAGTAAGGGTTGATTTGATTAATGTGGATAGTTAAGGGTTAAATACGCAAATATTTCAAAATAAGCAAGTGGTTATAAAATATTCATTTTTGTCGGGGAATATTCATTTGGTCGTGGAATATTAAATGCTGTCTGGGAATATTAAATGCGACGTGCCGCGACCATGTGGGGCCCATAACATGGAAAGCGATTGGATGAAGAAAACGACAAATATAAGTTGGTTAAAGATAACGGCGTAGTTATTCTGCAATTAAGGCTGTTGGAATACCCGGTGGTTAAAATACACGATGTCTGCATTGGTTGCAAAGAGCACTACCAGTATTACCGCAGTATTGTTGAATTATTGATCCTTACGTAAGAAGGCACTACTCAATAATTTTCACACGATGAATTCTTGTTCAATATTTTATTTTATTGATTCAATAATTGCTTTGCGTTGATATTTTATATTATTGTTGTTCAATAATTGTCACTTTGCATTATTATCTCCATTATCGGATCAATAATTCATATTATTTGAATAATATTATTAGATAGCATTATTGGCAATGTCTAGAAAGTTACATCAAGGAGAGGTTTGGTCACCTAATTGCGGCGCTGATGAGGAGAAATCCTTATCGGAAAGCCCCTCTTTCTGAGGAGCTACTGGTTGTCATAATTGTGATTACGTAATATTATTTGTGAATAATTAATTATTGATTCATATGATAAAGAAATATTTATTTTATGTGGATATAAATGATGGATTTATTTATGTGGTTATAAATGAAGAAATTATTGTTGAGGTGTTTTATCGATATTTTACCAGTTGGAGGTATTAAAAATTAAATCGGGGTTTTGAGATATATTATGGGGTTATAATTTTTAATCCGACCGTTGGATTGTGGTAATTTTTGGGTATGTTATACATACATAAGTTGAGTATATGTCCACAAATTTTGAGCCGTTAAAATGCACGAATGATTTGTTATGAATTTTAAGAGGTGTTATATTCGATTAAAATTAGGGTTATAATTGATTTTGGTGGAAAATTCTAGAATTGAGTGGGCCCCACTTGTGGTTGGTGAAGAAATGTGCTGAATTTTATTTCAAATGTGGTGGGTGGCAATAGTAGCGAGTAAAGCCATCGGTGGCAGTCAAGTCTGCTGCTTGGTAGGGCTAACATTTTCCTATAAATAGAGGCTAAGTTAGAATTGAAAATCACACCGAAACAAAGTTTTCTCTCTTCTCTCTATATTATTGAGCGTATTTTGTGAGTATTTAGATACTTTGAGAGTTCTTTATTCGATCTGAAGTTTCATTCAACATCACTTGAGCCTTTCCTTCCAAATCTTGATTCTTTGAGGTAAGGGATATTATTTTTTTCGTAATGATATTATTTCTTCATATCATTATCTTTGAAATGTTGATCTGAAGTTTTTATCAAATTTGGAACTTTTTCATGTCGGGGTTACTATTCATGAGTTACTATTCACGAGTTACTATTCACGAAGTACTATTCATTAAATGAAGCGTGAAGATGTGTTTTTGTGGAATTTCTATCTTTTGGTGTCGGATTTACTATTCATGTATCACGGTCTTATTCACATATCTTTGTGACTATTCACGTATACGGCACTATTCACGTATACGGCACTATTCACCGAAAAATAAAATTTCTTCTTTTTGTCCAAAACATCTATTTTGGATACTAGCTTTGATTGTATCCATGTTTTGATCATTCTTGAATTTTACACCACTATGATTATTTTGAGGTAGTTTTGAACATGGATAAAACAAAGTACGAATCCATAATCCATAATCCTTGTCATTTTGTTTCCTTTGGATTAGTTCTTTAAAAATATTTTCATCATCCTCGGTCTTAAATGATGATATTATTGAATATCTTTGGCTTTGTAGTTCAAAGATGAATGATTTCTGAAGAATATCTTTGGCTGTGGTGCAAAGATGAGCAGTGTTGAGATGAACATGACGATGGATGATTAATATCTTTGGCTGTAGTGCAAAGATGAGCAGTGTTTAAATGAACATGACCAATGATGAATATCTTTGGCTGTAGTGCAAAAGATGAATATTTGATTCAGGATGTATATTGATTGTTGTTACGGGGATAAAAGATGAGCGATGAACTTTTAAATTCATACATAGAAGATAGTAGTTTGCATTCTCTACTTAACTCTTCTAATGAATTATTATTTCATTGCGAATATTGATTTAAAATTTGTTGTCTATTGTATTCTATTAAATTTTTCCTGTTGAAGACTAACGATAATTTGTTGTATATTATCTTAGTCATAATATTCTTCTTGAGCTAGTTGAGCTCACCCTTTTTTTTTTTTGTTCCATTCTTCTCGGGAGGCGAGAATATAGCGAGTACAAGTCGGGTATGGAATGAAGGTTTTAGAAAGGATTGTTTAGTAGTCCTCACCATTTTTGAAAAATAATGTATCAATAAATGTGATGAGGATTTATTTGAGTATAAATATTGTCTAGAAGATAATATTTGTATTTAAACTCACAGTTTTACTGTTGTAATAATAAAGTTGTAGTTGTTTCTGTACCATGTATTGACAACTCAGAATGGGTGATGTATACCTATTTTGGGGGCGTCACACAAGTGCTCATACACCTCTGTCGAGGTATGCACAAACCTATCCTTTCCAGATCCACCCGATATGGAATAGAACATAAAAGAACATCCAAGCTAGATACAACTCTACATATGTTTATGCGAATTGATTAAAACAAGGATTTAAGCATAAGTTCTCAAATAGGTTGCACGTGGCGCACAAATATATGTCTATTCTATGCACAACTTATGTAGTTAAAAACCACAATCACATGCCAATATATTTAGGTATAAATCTACAATCCTTCTATCGATATCATGTAAATTACCAAAATCATCACTAATGTCTTAGTGAGAAACATAAAGCATAAATATATCGAACCAAATCATATGGTGCCAACCAAAGAGATAAGACAATTAATTTAAATAACAAAGGGTTCCATTATAACCTTAGAGCAAATACTCAGTTCATAGCTATTGAACAAAATATAAGTAGCAATAAAGATAACATTTATGGATTATAAAATTAGAGACAATAAATAGATAAGAAGATCTATCAAAGCCCTTCAATCTCTAAGCATTCTGCTCAAATCAAGCCTTTCAATCTGTGTTGCTCACTGCTCATGTTGCTCCAAGGACATTCCAAACTTCTCCCTAATCTATATTTATAGATCTTAACTACAACTACAAAGAGAAATTAAAGGAGGAAAAACTATCTTATTCTCAGATATAAGGTATCAGGTATATGTGTTGTAGAGGCTTGCTTTCCTTATATATCCCTCTCTGTCATTTGCTAGGTCAAACACAATACCTCTCTGCCTGGGCATCGGAGGTGACGCCGCGGCGCGGACAAATAAGTTGTGGTTGGCGCGGTGCCACATTAGTATGAAGGACACGAGAGCTCATGACTGTGTAGCGAAGTCCAAGAAAAAGGTCGATGGCCATTGCTTATTTCGCCATGATGACATCAGCAGGGACAGGGAGGTGGCGTTGCGGCACGAGCATAAGACTTGGTTTTGGCGCCGCGGTGTGGGCATATGTAAAGTGGCCATTTTGTCCCTGAAAGCATGGAAAAGACCTAAAAAGCCCTGCATTGCATCAGTTATGCGCAATAACACTATAATCATATAAAACTATATAAAATCTATGAATTCAGGCAATTATTTAGGTCATAAAGTATCCGATTCGTGGGTATAAATCCCACTCATCAAATACCCCCAAACTTAAGTCTTTGCTTGTCCTAGAGTAAACTGTCTAACATAAAAAATAACAGTATTAATTTAACATGCGAAAGAAATATAAAACTATATACTAGTATCGTGGCTTCAAATCTCAATCATAGCTACTCCCAGAGAATAAGGCAAACACAGGCATGAGTAAGGGTTCATTCTATTTCAAGCATAAGACTATATTCCTCACCATTCTATGTGTGTGTGTGAAGACCACCGTCCTGACTAATCATAGCTCAAATAAGTTTGTATAGTTGATTGTTAATACTAATATGCACACTCCGTAAGTTAAACATTCAACAAGCATTAAGAATAAGACACAAGTGCAGTAAAGGAGCAAAAGACTCTAGCATGCAGACAGTAAAATCTGACTCGGACAGTCCTTAATTACCTTAGGCTAAATAGAACTACCCATTAATGAGATTTTGATCAGTGACTCCCAAGCTAGACTACTTTAGGGCACTAGGTGTATAACACCCCTAAGAATCTAGTAACTCGAGCAGCAAAGGCCACATAATTAACATAAGCCAAATTAGATTTTATGAGAACCAAAGATTATTAGGCGAGTGCATTTTATGCTCCATCTCAATATCGGTCCTGCGTTTATGGGCGAGTACGTTTTATGCTCCATCTCGACCCACCTCAAGACTTTCGATATTCAATCTTCATTATCATTTTATTCTTTTTTTATATATATCTAAACATGCACGACTCCAAGATCCAAAACTGTATAAACGTCCAAGTCTTTTATTACCTTGTAAAAATGAAAGTTTATAAGAGTGAACAAACTCTCAAAGGAATAAACACGCGAACTAAATTCAAACAAATAACTAGTTAACACAGTTGGTCGGTGCTTGCTAGAAGGACGGATCAATAACAGTCTCAACTTATCAACTAACAAACCCCTAGTACATACATGCTTGACACGTCTCTAAGAGAGACATACTCATTTGGTGCTAGTCATAGCCACAATCAAAAATCAATAATGTATAAAACCCTTGCTTAAAAGTAGCTCAAAATAGGGTAAAAAGGCCATTAACATGGCACAAGCATATTAATTTGTATAAGCCCCAAAAATATGGCTATAAACCACAAACCATGCTAATAATAATCAAAGCATTAATAAATAATAACCAAAAGCAGTTTATGGCATCCAGAATAATAAAAAAATCCAAAATATCATCCCGCAGTTCAAAAACGACTGCAACACAATACTAAAAAATAAACCAAAGCAAAGTACTAAATAATTAATTTAATATGGCATTCGACAGAAATAAATAGATAATGACCCTAACACCACCAAACTTAAGGTGAGCAGTGCCCTCATTGCTAAACATATAACAATTGATACAAGAGGGCTTCCCTGAAGAGCGCTCACTCGGCATCAGCATCGTCCTCATCAGCTTTGGCGGGCGGTGATGGTGGAGGGTATGGTGGGAAGACTGGAGGCTCCGGGAACTGGTATGGCGTGAACTCAGCATTCTCACCATATTAGTCGGTGAAATTCTCTGCATGGTATTCACAAGCTCCGCCTGGTATTGCATAGCAATGTCCTGCCTCTGCGCCATTGCTGCGATGTGCCTCTGCTGCCTTCGAGCCTCGGCGTCGTGCTTTTGATGCAACAGGGTGAGAGATGCCATGATGTCAAATAGTAGTCCCTGGCTAGCTGGGCCTGAGTCTAGAGCGGCGTCTGGAGGTTGCGAGGGCTCGACCTCTGCTGTAGGAGGTGGCACGGTAGGTGGCCCGTATCTCTCGCCTCTGACATGAAACTCTGCCCCGTCCCACTCATAGTATTGTTTGATGGTTAGATGGTCTATGACTGTCATGAGTGGCAAGGCTATCTTCTCGGGTCCCCACTGAATACCTTCTTGCTTGCACAAGCGGGTGATCAATGACGGATGTAGAAGTCCTGCAGCGACGTTGCTCTTGATTGCGTTCAGAATGGAGTCGTGAATAAGCACTCCAATATCCACATGCAGACACGTGACAATGGCGAATAGTAAAATCGCCCTATCCTTTATCACGTCGCTCAGATGCTGGGTCGAGATCATATTGGCACATATGAAACTGAACCACGCCTTCCCGTAGCGACTGAGTGCTGACGCTGGGAAACTGGTCTTTTTACCCGTGTAGTCATTTTTCTTCCACATAGTCCCGGGCTTGCAGAGCCACTTAATGATATCCTCTAGATCATAGCTGCGGAGTCCCGGCTCCAGATAGTCCCTGCCCTCATAGTTGGGTGTGGCAAACAAGGCATTGATGGCCTGACTACTAAACACCACTAACTTCCCCCGAACTTAGACAACAACAGGGCCTTCGGGATTGGCATTGGCATAGAACTCCCGAACCACATATACAACAGCGGACCCAGGTGGTTTTGTGAAGTGGATCCAATTGCGCTCAAGTATCATGGTGGTTAGTTCACCATCCTTCTTGTCCGGCCTGAACCCCCGCTCAGGAATCAGATTTCGCGTGGCAAAGGAGCTTTTATATCTTTTCCATGCCTCCTCATTCACGAATTTGATGTTGTCCCATTTTGTTGGTGGTGTTGCGGACGATGACCCTCCGACACTAAGTCGTTGCCTTTTGGGTGCCATGTCAAAATTTCTGTTGGTGAGGTATAGAAATAGTCCCTTTATAGTGCCAAAATTCTATAGAAACTACCCTTTAAGAAAACAAAGCAAATCCCCAATGCAATCCTAGTTAATTTAAGCTAGAATAGTCCAACTTCTCTCTTAGGCAAATTAACAAACACCTTACGTGCGTTCTAAAAACTTAACTTGGACAACCTTTGTTTGAAAGTGCTCTAACCCGATTTCCATCAGTGGAAATCACCCAAACAAACAAGAAGAAGAACACAGCAAGAATTGAACAAATCCAATAATTCGATCAAATCACTTTACTAATTGAACGAAATCTAAAAATACCTTGAGTAAGAAAAACCCTAGGTGAAAAATCGTGTGGGCGTTAACTCTGACAAGCAAATTGATGGAGACTCTCGGCTGTTTTTGGGGGTTAAGATGAGAAACAATCAATGCTAACTCCTTTTGAGAATGAAACGGCTGATGGGAACGCAAGGGGTCTTTTGTGCTATGGTGTCATGAGAATGGGAGTAATGTTTGCGTTAACATCAGTTTTTAAAAACAAAAATTCGCTGTCGGCGCCACGGCGTGAGATGTCCTTCTATACTTGGCGCCGTGACGCGAGATATCCTTCTATACTTGGCGCCGCGACGTGAGTTAACGATGGTAGAATTTCTTGTGGCGTGTATGCGCGACCTACCCTTTGTTGGTTGGTCTTTGCGGCCTTGAGTTAGCGATATTACTTTGCCATTTGGTGGCCCCTCGACGCGAGAGTCCCTTTCTTCTTTAGTATTGCGACCTTGTGAGAGTCATAGATAATAAGCATGGCGCATGATCGAAAGTCCGATACATATGTTGGCTATTTGCGACGCGAGCCTTGTTTATGAGAATTCCTGCACAGAAGCCATGTCTTAGCCCACATATCTTACACAGATATATATATATATATATATATGTCTATATTAAACACATGATAACTAGCTTAACTATACTACTTTGTATAAAATTACAATAGAACAAGAAAACATACTGCAGTCACAAAAACATGCTAAATACAACATGGCAGTACAATATCTGGTAGCCATGTTTGCAAAGTAAACATAACAGACATAAAATATAACTAGACATAAGTAAGGAAAAACAGATAAAAATGATTTTGAGGTGGGGGTGCCTCCCCACCAAGCACTTGTTTTAAAGTCGTCGGCTTGACTGTACTGATGCCGCTCAATCCGGCTCATAAGCAAAAATGACCATTTCATGTCGCCTATTCGTCAATTCCTTTAAAGTTTTGGCCGAAATAGATGATTGGCCATTCTCCTTTCCTTAGTCCATCCAATCATCCTTCGGCACAAAGAATCTTTTGCCACTGGAATTATCCACTAATTCGCCTATTTCATTAAATTAAAAGCGTTCTTCATACTCTAGTGGGCCCTCCAGGGTTTCCACAGTCGGGAGCGTGGTTTCTGATTGTAGATCAGTATTGACTATACAACCAATGTTTATCCTTTTTTCTCCAACTTCAGACTCCACCGGTTGGCTAGTTTTCACTATGACGTCTCCCTCAACAACTTTGCGAGACTCATCGCATTTTCCTTCCGTATCCACCGTGCAATGCTCTACTGCTTCATCGTCGAGATCAATTAAGACCGAAAGATTGCCTTACGGTGGATTTATGATGGCATTGACGAGTTTCCCCAATTGATTCTCAAGGTTGTGCAATGCGGCTTCTTGACTTGCCATACGAACCTCATTTCTCTCAATAAAGTTGGTGAGAAGCTTCCGAAGTATGTTCTCTTCTTCTCGTGTTGAGGACTTAGACAAGTTCTCATTGGGTCGAGATGTAACCTCATATTATGGCAGAGATTGGTTGTCAAACTGATTTGGATAGGAGTAATTCGGATCTTGATATTGCTCTTGACTGTAGTCCCAAGAGTTTGGATAACCCTGACAGTTTGGATGATAGAAGATCGGTTCAATGTCAGCTTGTTCCTAACAGTAGGCATTCTGAGTGGACTGACACTCAAGATTGTCAGAAAACCTCAAGACATATATAATTTGAAATTGCAATTGCTCGAGTCCTTCTTCCGAGCTTGGTTCTTTCGTCCTCTCATAAGGCCATTGATAACAATGATAGTCCATTACTTGTAAACTTAAAAACAAAAAGGAAGATCAAACAAATAAAAGAAATATATATATACATTCAAATTAAGACTAAATTGATTGAAATTAATATTGGACAATATTAGAATAATAGCTCCCGGCAACGGCGCCAAAAACTTGTTGGTCAAAAAACCAATCACTAAACACGTGCAAGTATACGCGGTCTAACAAGTAATACAGTGATAAAGAAAGTGTCGAACCCACGAGGAACTATCACTAATATTTACCAAATACCGACTTTGTATCGCTAAAGTCTTATTCGAACAACAATAAATAAAAGTGTGATTAATCTAAGCATAACTAATTATCAAAGCAAGTAAATGGATAAGGAATGGTAATCGAAGGAATTACAAGCTAAGGTTATAACTTCACCCTACTCGGGCATTCTGTCGAACACCTGGCGTTCTATGTTTCATCAAACTACCTACCCTTCTCTCTCTGGTCTAATGGCCACGACAATTTGTCGACTGAGAACACACAAGTGCTCATGTACACCTCTATTGAGGTATGCACAAACCTATCCTTTCCAGATCCATCCGATAGGGAATAGAACAGAAAAGAATGTCCAAGCTAGATACAACCCTGCATATGTCTATGCGAATTGATCAAAACAAGGATTTAAGCATAAGTTCTCAAATAGGTCGCACGTGGCGCACATATATATGTCTATTCTACGCACAACTTATGTAGTCGAAACCCACAATCACATGCCAATATATTTAGGTGTAAATCTACAATCCTTCTGTAGATATCATGTAAATTACCAAAATCATCACTAATGTCTTAGTGAGAATCATTAAGCATAAATATATCGAACCAAATCAAATGGTGCCAACCAAAGAGATAAGACAGTTAATTTAAATAATAAAGGGTTCCATTATAACCTTAGAGCAAATACTCAGTTCATAGCTATTGAACAAAATATAAGTAGCAATAAAGACAACATTTATGGATTAAAAAATCAGAGACAATAAATAGATAAGAAGAAACTCTGTTAAAACCCTTCAATCTTTAAGCATTCTGCTCAAATCAAGCCTTTCAATCCGTGTCGCTCACTGCTCGTGTTGCTCCAAGGACATTCCAAACTTTTCCCTAATCTATATTTACAGATCTTAACTACAACTACAAAGAGAAATTAAAGGAGGAAAAACTATCTTATTCTCAGATATAAGGTATCAGGTATATGTGTTGTAGAGGCTTGCTTTCCTTATATATCCCTCTCTGTCATTTGCTAGGTCAAACACAATACCTCTCTGCTGGGCACTTAGGAGGTGTGCGCAGTCTTGAACAAATAAGGCGTGGTTGGTATTGCGGTGCCACATTAGTATAAAGGACACGGAGTTCATGTATTGCAATAGAGTCCAAGAAGGTCGATGGCGACTGCGGTGCCGTGATGACATCGATGAGGGAGACGGGGAGGTGGTCTTTGCGATGTGCGAACATAAGACTTGGTTTTGGCGCCGCAGTGTGGGCATATGTAAAGTGGCCATTTTGTCCCTGAAAGCATGGAAAAGACCTAAAAAGCCCTGCATTGCATCAGTTATGCGCAATAACACTATAATCATATAAAACTATATAAAATCTACGAATTCAGGAAATTATTTAAGTCATAAAGTATCCGATTCGCGGGTATAAATCCCACTCATCAAACTGAAAGCCCTTCGGTACAAATCTCCATCGATAAGGTTGAAGTTTGAACTCCCATGTTAGATCTTCCTCGTATAAATGCGATCTGAAGGCAGAACCCCATCAGCCAGATAAGATATGTATGGTGTAAGCTAGCAATCCAACCGATCCAATGCTAAAACATCCACCTTCTGAACACTATGCCTTTTTAATACTTCCAAATATACTAAACCATTGAAGGAACTTGCTTCAGTTGTCACTAATCAGACCAAAGCATCAGCTACTGTGTTGTCTGACCGATCTATTCCTTGGCAACTATGTGAACTAAAGTAAGTGAGCTTATCTTTTATCTCGGCTAGATATTTGGTCATTTTTGCTCCCCGAGCCTCATATTCTCCTGATATCTGCTTGAAAACTAGTTGAGAATCACTATAAATAACCAACCTCTGAACCTACAAGCTTCGGGCCAATCGAAGTCCAACCAAAATTGCTTCGTATTCTGCTTCATTATTTGTGGCTTTAAACTAAAATCGAATGGCTTGTTGGACCCTGAACCCTTCGGGACTTGTCAGAATAACCCCTGCTCCATTGACGTCCGAAGTTGATGACCTATCCACATAAAGAGTCCATGAATTTCGCACTAGTTGTGTCTCTTTAACCGAACCCACATCCGGTTCTGAGAAAGAACATTTTACAACAAAGTCTGCTAAAGCTTGTCCTTTGATTGCCGTTCAGGGATGGTATTCCATGATGAACTGAGTCAGTTCTATTGCCCACGCAGTGAGCCGACCCGAGACTTCTGGCTTGTACAACACTTTCTTCAATGGCTGATCAGTATACACCACCACCAACCGACCCTGGAAATAGTGCCGAAGCTTCCTACTTGCAATGATTAGAGCATGGGCAAACTTTTCCAGGTTCGGATACCTAGTTTCTATATATCAAGGGATGTGGCTGACATAATAAACTAGGAACTATTTTCACCTTTTGTCCCGTACCAATGCTGCTCCAACTGCCAACGAGCTTGCAGCCAAATATAAATATAAAGATTCCAAAGGGATCGGTTTCATTAACAAAGGTGCCGAAGACAGATATCGTTTGATCCTTTGGAACGCATCTTCACACTCCGAAGTCTACTAAAAACTTTTCTCATTTTTTGGCCCCTTCAGAGTATCAAAGAACGACAAACATCTTTTGGCTGAACTTGACATAAATCTCCGAAGGGCAGCTATCCGACCTGTCAACCTCTGCACGTCTTTATATGTCTTCAGTGATTTCATGTCTAAAATCGCCTTGATTTTTTTTGGATTTGCCTCAATTCCCCTCTTGCTTATCAGATATCACAAAAATTTTCTTGACCCTAATCCGAAAGTGAATTTAGTAGGGTTTAGTCGCAGCTTATGTTCTCTGATGGTTTGAAAGCAGCTTTCCAGGTCATCCAGATGGTCCCGGACTGACATGCTTTTAACAATCATGTCGTCCATATTGACCTTCATGCTTCTGCCTAGCTACCTTGTAAACACATAGTTCATCATTCGCTGATATGTTGCCCCAACATTGAGCAGTCCGAAGGTCATTTTCCTATAAGCATATATGGCTCGATGAGTAATGAAACTGTTCTTCGGCATATCCTCTTTTCTCATCGAGATCTGATGGTACCCCGAAAAGGCATCCATGAAGCTCAGCATTCCATACCCCGAGGTGGCATCGATTAGCTGGTCGATATTACGTAAAGGATAGAAATATTTTGAGTAGGCCTTATTCAAATCTGTATAGTCAATGCATAGCCTCCATTTCCCATTCTGCTTCTGTACCAATACCACATTCTCTAGCAATTCTGGGTAGTTAATCTCGAAGATGAAATCTGCCTCTAGAAGCTTTGCAATCTCTTCGTCTATGATTTTCTGTCTTTTTGGGGCAAAATTCCTTCTTTTCTGTATGATTGGTTTCTTTTTGGGATCCACATGTAACCTGTGCAATGTAACTGATTCATGTACCCCTAGCATGTCACTGGGTACCCATGCAAAGATATCGGTGTACACCTGAAGTAGATCAATCAGCCCAGTCCAAAATGGTTCTATCAATCCTGAACCAATCTTTATCAACTTCTCTTTATTCCCCGGGATCAGTTTTACATCCTCTGTCTCTTCAGCAGGCAAGGCAAGTAGCTCCGTACTATCCTCAGTAAATGGCTCTATCTTGATGGCCATTGTCTGCTTGTGCTTGCTTACCTCAACTCCCGATGAGATCAATGTGTTCCGATAACACCTTCGAGCAATATCAAGATCACCTTTTAACTCCCCAATCCCGTTCGGTGTAGGAAACTTAATCTTGAAATGGGGTATAGAAGTAACTGCTTGCAATGCTGCCAAGGTCGGCGTTCCTAAAATCGCATTATACGTTGAATCCACTTGAACCACAAAGAATCTGACCATTATTTCTACATGTTGAGGCGTTATGCCGAACCTAACAGGCAACTTGATCGTGCCCGACATATATACCGGATCTCCACTGAACCCGTATAAAGGGCCTTCCTGCCCCAATTCCATCTTTCTTCTATCTAAATCTAGCCTCTGATAGGCATGGGTATACATTATGTTGACCGAGGACCCGTTGTCGATCATCATTCTTCTCATATCCACTGGTCTGACCTAGGCAGTTATCACTAATGCCCCATCATATAGTTCTATGGGATCTGTGGGATAGTCTTCATTCGGGAAGGAAATGACTATCCCCAGGAAAGCCTGATCCCTTCTGTTTATTGATCCTGTTATCGATAACACTGCATCTAGATGCTTACTCTTCTTTTTTCCGGTTACACGCCCTACAGAACTTCCCGAGATAACATCAATTACGCCTCGAACAGGTTGGTTTTGTTTTGGCTGTGTGCCCCATGTATGCCCTCTATTTTCCTCCCTCTATTGTGCCTCGACATTCTCTCGACCTGTGATATACTGGACCAACTGGCCATTCTACACATTCTTCTCGACCAGATCCCTCAAGTCATAGCACTTCTCCTTCGTATGTCCCGAGTTCTGATGATATTCACAAAATTTATCTTGATTCCTCTTCCCAGACTTCATGGTTATCGAGAAAGGCTCATAAAGTGGTTTGTTCTGCATTTCATCCAATATCTTGGCCCAATCAGTATTGAGAGGGGTATAGACTTTGTTGACGCTCCTATTCGAAAAGGGTGGTCGGCCACTACCCGATCCCCCACTGTTGTAATTCGTTTTCTCTTGATTATCCGATCTCCCCTGATTATTGTTCGACCATTGATAAGTCTGCTTATCTCGATCCTTAGACTTCTCAAAAGACTATGAGTGTGGCTTAAAATTTCCTATAGCTTCCTCTATGGTGATGAACCCTTCTACCCGATGAAAAGCTTTTGTTAAGTCGTTGGGGGGATTGACAACTAGTTCTTTCATCAAATTTTTTAACTTCCTTATGTCCAGACCCATTGTAAAGAATCCTAGGGCTTGTGGTGAGTTTAATTCTTCCACTAACCCCACTGCCTCACGAAACCTCTTGACATACTGGCTGAGGCTTTCATCCGAACGTTGCCTCACTTGCATGAGAGAGGAAGTTATTTTTCCTCTTCTTTTATTGCTCCCAAATCGAGCATGGAACTTTCCTGAAGATCGCTCCATGAGCCGATCGATCCTGATGCCAAGGTTCCCATCCATTCTCGGGCACTCCTTTTCAAAGTCGTAGAAAACATATAACACTTGGCAGCATTCGAATGCCCATACTAAGTCATAAGTCTATCATACCCATCAGAATGGTCATAGGGATCCCCCAATCCATCATAAGTCTCCATCGGGGGCATCTTTTTCTTCGAATCAACTGTGACCTGATAAATCTCGGGCGTGAAAGGTGAACTGGGGCAGCTCGATGGTGTTCCCATCTGATTTTTTTACTGCCAACAGCTTTTTCAACTCTGCAACCCTTCTAGACAGGGGGTCAAAATCCTCTTTGCGAGGGGACGACTTAGGCCTGTCACTCTCATATTAAGGAGATGCAACCATTCTCCTCTGTCTCGATCTGCCCTGGTACTTAGATTTTCCATCTCTGGAGCGACTCCTTCATCTGCTCCTGCCTTCCCGAGAGCGACTCCTAGGTCTGCTCATGTTCCTACCAGAACCGTCCGGACGAGGTGTCCTAGAACGACTTCGACGTCTGGGCTTCTTTGATGAAGCCTCCTGTTCTCCGGCCGTTTTGGCCATCTGTTCTTCCAATTCCACTTGCTGAAGGCGTAGGGCCTCCGTGGTGTCTTTATTTTGCTGCATCTTTTTCATCAAGATGAACTGATGCTGATTCTGGTTGTGCTCTACCCGATCCTTTCCTCGCCTTTCATGCGCTTGGGACTGATTGTCATCGGCGCAACTGAGGGGATCCGAAGTATATTGACTAGCTGAAAAAAGTCGTTGGCGTGCTAATGGAGCATGCTCAGAACCACTTTCCTAGTTTTTTGACCCCAACCTATCTTTAACTGACCCTCACACCTGGGTCATTTGATGAGTCTTTGATTTTTCCTGGTTTGAAGATTCACTATCTCTACTCGCCATGATTTTCAATCGGAAAAACATGGAGTGATTGTAAAAGCACTAAAACCCCCTCCTTTTAGCACCAATGTTAACGCCAAGTTTCGCCTCCGCTAGGTGATAGCTCCGGTGTGAGAATAAGTACAGGCTGAACAAGGTTTAACAATGGAGGCTTTAGTATTTAGTTCTCAAAAGTGTATTACCTGCTAATTGAAGTTAAGCCTTCTATTTATAGCTAATCTCATCACCTTAAAGCTGATTTCCGAATTGGATTAGAACTCTTAAACATGGTAGTTACCTATGTTTGGGTCAAACTCAATTTCCTTAAAAGGTGGAAGTTGGATATCATCCTAACACCTACCTTTGGAGTTGGTATTTAAATATGGTTAGGATTGGAATCCTTAACCATTCAAACTCCTTATCACACCAGAATCCATACGAGGAATAACCATCTGTATGGGCCCAAGTCACTCGAACTCCTCCAAACTTGTCTGGATTCCAGCCCAAAGGACTCGGTCGCCCGACCCTGAACACCACCAATCAGATTAGGACTCCGGCCCAAAGGACTCGGTCTCCCGACCCCGAACACCACCAATCACCTTTCTAGCTTCGGCCCATTGGGCCCAACAAAGCCTTCCCAATCCAGGCCTTCAACCCACATAGGGGTCGACAGATTATGCCCGAACAATACTTTTAAAGCATCCCAACATGCCAACTACAGTTTAAAAGTAGCACGACCACACTACTTCGGGATGTTGACCAGAGTTGACTTTTTATTTAATTAAGGCAATGTACGTGTAATTTAACTCTGTAATTCTAATTTGCTTAGGATTCATATCAAAAGGCTATATATAGTCTTTTATGTTCTGTGTTTTGAGACTTATGCATGATCATTAGTTTTAAAGCCTAATTGGATGCAAAGAAGGTTTAGGCTTGGAGATTCAGTTGGAGACACGAAGAGACAGATATTGGAGCTACAGAGTTGGAGATTCGCATAAGAGTTTTTCTTCCTTATCTTTAATTATTTCTTCTATACTTGGGATGTTTTTCTACTTTTACTATGATGATTGCTATTGAGATGATGAACTAATTCCCTATTAGGGATACAATGGAATCTTTTATGATGCAATAATTCAATTACCCTTATTTTCACTTATTGATTCTTTGGAGCTGTTTATTATATTTTGTGCTTAATTTATTGATTGTGTGGCCAACAATTAATCTTATATCTTATATGGAATTGAAAAAAAAAATTAAGATTAGATCCAAATATAATAACGTATGAATTTATTGATTATTTTGAGAGTAAAATATTAATGTATGAGATGAAAATACTTGTATGACATGCTTAACTTGATTATGAGTTTGTTCTTAATGAATCCATTTTAAGTGTTTTGCATGAAAATAGCAATATAACTGAAATATGTCTTTTTATTAATCATTGACAGATGTTAATAAAATGGTAGGCAATCCTAGTTGACAACTCATTAGATTAAATAAAGTGGAAATAGGGTAAAACGATTATTGCAAAGTAATTGGGGACATTGCATCCCTAGACTTAAATCATCTGGTAATCAATTCTTGTTAGTTAGTTTAATTTTAGTTTAACTTTAGAATAATTTCAAACTCAACATTGGTGATTGTTTAGTTAAATGGAATTGGTAATAAATTAGTAAGTAAGATAGTTATTAATAATCGTTCTCTGTGGGTTCGACAAACTTTCTTACTTCTATATTACTTGATTGACTGTGTATACTTGCGTATATCTGTCATTATATAAAACGAACAACAACGATTATGTCATCAACATATACCTCCATACTCTGCTCTAATTGCTTCTAGAATACATAATTCATCATCCTTTGATAGGTAGCTCCAGCGTTGAGTAGCCCGAACATCATCTTCTTGTAGGCATAAATACCCAAATGAGTAATGAAAGCTGTCTTTGAGATATCTTCTTTACACATCAAAATCTGGTTGTATCCCAAAAAGGCGACCATAAAACTAAGTAGAGTGAACCCCGAAGTTGCATTAATTAACTGGTTAATATGCGGAAGGGAGTAGAAGCCCTTCGAACACGCCTTATTCATATCTGTGTAATCAATGCAGATCCTCTATTTCCCATTCTTTTTCCTGACCAACACCACATTTGCTAGCCATTCTGGATAATCGATCTCAAAGATAAAGTTGTCTGCCAGCAACTTGTCCACTTTATCATTAATGATCTTCTATTGTTTGGGGGCAAAGATCTTTCTCTTCTGCCAGATAAATTTCTTGGAAGGATGCCCACACAGTCTATGTATAGTTATCGACTAATCAATCCCGGGCATGTCACTAGGTTCCCAAGCAAAGATGTCCATATACACCTCCAACAACTCTATCAACCCAGTCCAAAAGGGCTCCTTCAAAATCGAACCAATATTGACAACCTTTTTTTATTTCCCAGGATCATCTCTATGTTTTCGGTCTCCTCAACTGGCAAAGCGAGGGGTTCTGTACTACCCTTAGTGAATGGTTCCACCTCGATTGCCATCTTTTATCTCTGCTTACTGACCCCGACCCCAGACGATATTATAACATTCCAATAACACCTTCGGGCGATGTCCAAATCTCCTCTAACCTCGTCGAACCCATTCGGTGTAAGAAATTTAAGCTTAAAGTGGGGTATAAAAGTTACTGCTTGCAAGGCTGCCAATGGCAATGGCGTTGTATGCCGAATCCACTTGCACTACAAAAATCAAACATTCACATTGGCTTGTTCAGGAGCCTTACCAAAGATAACTAGCAGCTTGATGGTTCCAACCATATAAATTAGGTCATTGCTAAACCCATACAAAGGAGTCTCCTGCCCTACTTCCATCTTCGACCTTCTAAATCCAACCTCTGGTATGCTTGACTATATAAGATGTCAATCGAAGACCCATTATCGATCATCATCCTTCTCACATCTATCAATTCGACGTGTGTTATGATTATCAATGCCCCTTCACGTGGCTCCACCAACTCACATGGATAGTCTTAACCAGTAAAAGACACCATCATGTCAGAGAAAACCTGATCCCTTATGGCAAGCTATTCGGATATTGTTAGTATCGCGTCCACCAAATTTTGTCACTTCTTTCCAGTTAAGCGTCCGATCGACCCTCTTATGATGATGTCTACCACATTCCGAAGAGGCGGGTTTCGTTCGGGTTGCTGCTTCTTAAGTTGTTCCCAACTCATAACTTCTTACTTCTTTCTCGATCCCTCTCGATCAACAACATAATGAACCAATTCTCCATTCTTAACATTTTTCTCTATTAAAATTTTCAAATTGCGACAATCTTTGGTAGAATGCCTCAAACTCTGATGGTAGTTGCAGTACCAATTCTGATTTCCATTCCACGGATGCTTATCAGCTAGACATGGTTCAAAGTAGGGCTTGTCTTTGATTTCTTCTAATATTTTTGCTCGATCAGTATTGAGGAGAGTGTAAACCTTATTAACGCCTCGATTCGGGAAGGGTGGTTGGCCACTTCCTGAACCCCCATTATTGAAGCTCTTCTTCGATTGGCTATTCGTCTTTTTATCTGGCCTGGGATTATTGCTCCTTTTCCAATCCTTAGACTTATCCGAAGACTGTGAGTGTGGCTTCAGGCTCCCTATAGCCTCTTTGATGGCAATAAAACCTTCTGCCCTATCATATTTTTTTGACATATCCTTCGGCGGGTTGAACGTTATATTCTTCATCAATTTTTTCAACTTTACCACATCCAGCTGGTGATAAAAAATCTTATTACCTGAGAAGAGTTTAATTTTTTCACCGTTCTGACTGCCTCTTGGAACCTCTTCAGATACAAACTTAGGTTTTCATTTTACAGATGCCTGACCTGTATGAGGGAAGCCATTACCTTTACCATCCTCTTATTATTTTTGAACCAAATTTCTGGCATAACTCCTTCCACGAACCGATAAAGTGTGGCAAAAGTGACCCCATCTACTCCCGAGCCCCCTTTTTTAAAGTGGAAGTGAACATATGACACTTGACAGAATCTGGATGATCACAATAGTTCATAAGATGTATGCACGTATATGTATAGTCATAAGGATCTCTAGAGCCATCATAAATCTCCATCAGTGGCATCTTTTTGGATGCGTAAGCCCGGGCCCAATCAATTTTGGGGGTGAATGATAACGTTGGGTCGATCGACGACTCCTTTACCTGACCGAAAGCCACCAACTTCAACTCCAATTCTACTACTCTCTTCATCGGGGGTCAGAATTTTCCTTCTGTGGGGATGACTTATCCCTATCCCTCGTGTATTATGGAGAAGTTAATCGTTGTCTACGTCATGACCTCCTCTGATGCTCGATACTGCCTTCTCAAGAGCGGCTTCTTCGCTTGCCCTTTTCTTGTTAAGAGCCTTCTGAACGATGTGTCCTAGATCAACTATGCAGTGTCGTCCTCTTTGAGGAAGCTTCTTGTTCTCCCACCAACTTAGCCATTGGTTCATCCAACTCCTTTTGGTGGAGGCGTAGGGTCTCCATGGCATCCTTATTCTTTTGCATCTTCTGAGATAAAGTCAACCGACGCTTGTCATAACCATCACCTTCCCGATCCCATTCTTGATTTGTACATGCTCGTGACTGGTTGTCCTCAGCACGACTGTGTGGATTGGGGTCTATTGGCTGGCCGAGAACAGTCATCATCGGGCCAAAACTGACCAAGCCTTTGACAGGCCCACAAATTTGTTGTTGGGTTCGAGTATATCATTAACGTGTTTTTTGAACTTGAGTCGATTTTGATTGAACCTTTGACTTCCTCCATGGGGTTGACCAAATTTCTTTCCTAGTTAGAAATAGTATTTTCCTTACTCACTATAACACCTACAAAATTTATGGGGGTGATTTAAAAACAAAATAGCACTAAAGGACCCTCCTTCTAGTGCCAATGTTAACATCAAAATTCGCCTGTTCATCCAATCACCAAACAACGACCCAAATCCTGCACATAAACAAGATCACATTGAGGAGGCCGACGACTTAGGCCGCCGGGGGATAGCTCTGATGTGAGAATAAGTACAGGATGGAGAATAGGTTAACAATGGAGGCTTAGTACTTTAGTGCTCAAAGTGACATTATCTTGGAGTTAAGGTATAGCCTTGTATTTATAACTGATCGCACCTCCTTATTGCCGTGTCCCCAAATTGGAATAGGGCTCCTTATCATGGTAGTTACCATAACACGACAAAAGTAAATCTCCTTAAAGAAATGAAGTCGAATCTAATCCTGAATTTTTCTTTAGAAATTAAAAGTTGAATAAAATTAGGAATGAAGATTCATTAATAGTCAAGTCTCTTGACTAGAATATACCTCCACGTGGGAAAGAATTCTTTATGTGGGATAGGTCCCAGCGAATCGTTTGGGCCCACTGAATCATGCCTCAATACCTATCAAATCACATGTATTGAGATACGTCACAATCGTAATTCAGCATAAATCTTTTACAAAATATAGCAAGATTCTTTTTTGTAATAAAAAAATGTTTCCTTATTTATTCTGAGCTATGAGCTGCCAGAACTCCCCTAATGTAACGATCGAGAAAATCGTACTAGAATATAAATACGTTTTATTTAATTATATTGAATAAAATGAGATTATATGGATTTATTCCGTGTTATGTGTTTAAAGATCGATTCTAAGACCTAGAATGTGCTTGAATGCTAGGGTTTACGAATTCGAGAATGTATGGAAAATAAAAAAAAATTGAGAAAAAAAGACGTAAAAATACTATTAACCCAAAAATGTTTTTGTGTATTTTCAATTTTTCAAAGAACACGTAAATATTAGAATGATGAAGAATGACGGAATATCAAATAAAATTTGAAAACGAAAAACATAATTTTTTGATTGTGTACTCTATTACAAATGGTTATGGAAAGTGAAAGAAAAAGAAAAGAAATGATTAAGTATAATAAGAATTATTATTATACTGAAAAGAATACAAGTATAATACAAATTATTATACAAGTATAATCTGAGGAATAATACAACGTATAATATGAAAATTATACGAAGTGAATACGTCAATAATACGAGAATTATACGGTAGGCATACAAAAAATTCAATGTCAAGAAAGTCTTGGTCAACAAAAGTCAAAGTTAACTATTTAGCTATTGGGCTTGGACTTTGAGAAGCCAAATAGGAATTTTAGGAGGCCCAGTGAAGAAATAATTCAAGGCCCAAAAGAATATTAATTCAAGCCCAAAGTTAGGCCCAAATTGAATATTAAACTAAGCCCAAACCAAGATCCAACAAGGATGGGTCAAACCATGGGTAAGGTAATATGGGTTGGGGCAACCCATAAGGGAGCCACCAAACCCAAGTGGTCGGTCAAAGCTCCCTAGGGAAGCTTGGGCAAAAGATCCATAAAGGTGAGGACGTGGAATTAAATATAAGCCACAAAGGTCTTTGTTGCTTGATTTGTGTGGTGGATGATGAGGGGGTGTTATGTAAGGTTTGGAAACCTAAGGGTGTTGAATATGTAAAACCATAACTAAGTGACCAAATTATAAGGATTGCAAAGTTGTCTTAAAGACCTAAGAACCCTAACTCTTGCTGTAAGACCCCAACTTTTGATAAATAAAATTGAATTTCCTCTATTAATTATTCTGAAATAATAAGGGGTGGATTTGGTTAATGTGGTTAGTTATGGGTAAAATATGAAAATTTTACGAAATAAGCAAGTGGTTATAAAATATTCATTGTTGTCGGGGAATAGTCGTTTGGTCGTGGAATGTTCTTGTTGTAGGGAAATATTCGTACGATGGCAAAACCATTTATGGGCCCCATAACGAAAAATGATCGGATGAAGAAAATGACAAGTTTGAGTTTTTATAAATGACGGCGTAGTTATTACACGAATTAACACCTTGTTGGAATACACGTGGTTAAAATACGATGTCTGGCGTGGTTGCATAGTAGCACACGGTATTGCACAGTATTCTTGAATTATTAATTCTTACATAAAAAGGCACTACTCAATAATTGTTACAGTAATTTCTGTTCAATATTTTATTTTATTGATTCAATAATTGCTACGTTGATATTTTATAATATTGATTTAATAATTTTCACTGCACAGTATTTTCCATTATCAGATCAATAATTCATATTATTTGAATAATATTATTAGATAGCATTATTGGCAATGTCTAAGGAAGTTCTGTCTAGGAAAGGGAATTGGTCACCTAATTATGCGACAGTAAGGATAAATCTTTATCGGAAAGCCCCCTCTTTCCTGGGAACGACCTGGTAGTAATTATTGTAGTTCTGTAATATTATTTGTAATAATTAATTATTGATATATATGATAAAAAATATTTATTCAATGTAGATTTAAACGGAGGAATTTTTAGCATGTGACATTTGTTGAAAGTTGGTATTTTATCTTTTCCGATAAAATAAGTCATTCAAATATATTATTATAATATTACATTATAGTAGTATGATATGATTATATAATAGTATGAGTTTTATAATTTGAGTGGTAACATTATTATAATGAATTCATGGTATAAAGTAAAATGAGGCGGAAGAGAACAAATTGAATTTGAATTCGTATGATATAAACAATGATGTCATCAGAGCGATAAAGTATGCAATGATGTCATCGGAATGATGAGGTAAGCGACGATGTCATAGATTAGGGCAAAAAGACTATTTTATCCTTACTCTGCCAAGCCTATAAATAGAAGCTCATTTCTTCATTATTTTTTACCAATTCACTAAACCTACAGAGAGAAAAAGTATAGAGAGAATAAGAGAGAAAGAAGAAGCGTATTATGCTATTACACTAGTGCAGTCTCCGAATTTTTATTAAGGTAAGGGGTATTATTTCTTTCGTATTCATGAAGAGAGTTATTTCTTTCAATACTCGTAAGGGTTGTTATTCCATTCTTTATTATTACATTGGAATAACTTTTTCTATCTGGGACTACTAGCGTGCGTGGTGAAATCATTTTGTTATTCCATTCTTTATTATTCTGTGGGAATAACATGTCTACGCTGACTACTGCATGCCTGGTGAATAACCCTTCGTATTCATTTGTTTATGGAAATGATCTGTCTACACGGACTACCGCATGACAGTTGAAAATCTATTTGCAGTTTCATATATTGTTCATTTCAGATTCCTAACTCTAAACTTACTATGGTAAGTATTGCTTCTATAATTCCTGAAATGATCATAAATTCTTTGAGTTTTGTGCTTCATCTAATGTCATTTCACTGGAATATTGGTCTAAACTTTGTTGTGAAATTTTTACCTTTTCATTACAAGGTTACTATTTACATATACGGTACTATTAACATATATGGAACTATTCACGAATACGATACTATTCACAGAAAAAATCAAATTTTCTCTTCTTTGTCTAAGTTGTTTATTATGGTTACTATCTTTGATTATATCCATGTTTTGATCTTTATTCTTGAATTTTGCTCCACAATTGATTATTATGGAGTATTTTTGAACTTGGATAAACTAAAGTACGAATCCTTAATCTTTGTCTTTTTATCTCGCTGGATTCATTTTCTTTAAAAATATTTTTCATCATCCTCAGTCCTAAATGGTGATATAACTGAATATCTTTGGCCTATAGTGCGAAGATGAATGATTACTTGATGAATATCTTTGGCCTGTAGTGCAAAGATGAATGATTACCTGATGAATATCTTTGGCCCGTAGTGCAAAGATGGACAGGTGTTGAGATGAACATGACCAACTGATGAATATCTTTGGCCCATAGTGCAAAGATGAATATTTGATTCAAGATGTATATTGATTTATGTTACAGGGATAAAATATTGATGATGGACTTTTAAATCATAGAAGATAGTAGATTTCATTCTCTACTTAACTCTTCTAATGAATTATTATTTCCGCTGCAAATAGTGATCTAAAACTTGTTGTCCATAATATTTTATCTGATTTATTGAAGGCTAATGATAATTTGTTCTACTTTATCTTAGTCATAATATTCTTTACTGGGCTAGTTGAGCTCACCCTTTTCTTTTTTGTTCCATTTTTCTTCTCAGGAAGTGAGAATATAGCGGGAACCAGTCGGGGTATAGAGTGATATTTCAAGATAGTTGTTTTAGCAGTCCTCACTATTTTGTAAAATAGTGCATCAATAATTTTAATGAGGACTTATTTGAGTGTGGATATTGTCTAGAAGATAATATTTGTATTTAAATTCACAGTTTATGTGTTGTCGTATTTTGTGCGACAATTGTATTAATGAAGTTGTAGTTATTTTTGTACCATGTATTTGGCGACTCAGAATGGGTGGTGTATACCTATTTTGGGGGCATCACAGTTGGTATCAGAGCTTAGGGATATGGTCTCTGGCGGAGATCGGGGAATAGAACTAGGAGGGGAGAGACGAGTAACTTCTTCGCTAGTGTGTTCTACCTAAGCTTATTTGTTGGTCAGTCAGAATATAGGGGTATTATGTGGTATGTCATTTTCTTTAATTAACCCTTGTTTTGTGGCAATATTTGAGAATGGCAGCTGGAAATGTTAACAATGGAGTGAATGAGACTGTGGAGACACCTTTAATCACCTACCAAGGGAACGTGCAACAGGAAGGCAATATTCCTCCTGTAAACAACACTACCGAACAAACGATGAATGATGGGATGTTTAGAAGCTTTTTGCAGTTCATGCAAAATCAGACGAGGGAGACTCGTGTACAAAATACGAGTGGAAATAATAGCAACGAGCGGTTTGTCACAGCCAAGCAGTTAAAAGAGTTAGGACCTCCAGAGTTTTTGGGAAAGCTAGATCCGATTAAGGCGGAAACATGGGTTAAGCAAATTACCAAGATTTTTGATGTCTTGGGATGAACGGAGGAACAGAAGGTTCCATTCGCCACCTTTATGTTCCGTGGTGAGGCAGATTATTGGTGGGAATCTGTGAAGCGTACCCAGCCAGCCGCACTCAATATGTATTGGGAAACTTTCTAGAAACTGTTCAATGATAAGTACTTTCCTGAAAGTATTCATCATATGAAGGATGTAGAGTTTATTAGACTGGAATAGAATAACATGACTGCGTCCCAGTACGAGGCTAAGTTCGCGGAGTTATCTAGGTTTGTACCTCATTTGGTAGAAATAAGGAACGTATGACGTGGATGTTTCTGAGAGGTTTAAAACCCGAAATTCGTCAGTACCTTATTTCTCACAAATTTTCTCTATATCCAGATGTTGTCAACAGGGCTTAATTATTAGAGCGAGATAATGAGTATGTTCAACAGAGGGACCACAACCAGGGTCATACCGATGGCAACATTCATCGGAGCAATGATAACCAGCGGGGAGGAAAATATCCAGACAAAAGCGGCAACCACTCTGGTGGTAATCAGGGCCATGATAATAGAAGAAGAGAGTCGGGGGGAGACTTCAAAAAGAGATAGTACAACAACAACAATGACGGGAAGACACTAGCACCAGCACCAGCACCAACAACAAATTTTAGGGGAGGAGAACGACAGCCAGTTAGATGTTACAGATGCGGAGATGAGGGACACATAAGTCCAAACTGTTCACAGCCTTCCAAGGTGTTTCATTTGTGGAAAAGACGGTAATATAGCCCGATTTTTTCTGGTAGCGAAATCAAGTCCAGCGAGGATGGTGACTCCAAAAGTTGTCCTAGACAAGTCAAAGTCAGCGGTTCCTGAAAGAGCGTTTATCATGACTGGCCAAAAGGCGAAGAACCCGAACGAGGTGATGACGGGTAAGCTAATCATAAACTTTTGCGAAGTTTATACTTTATTAGATACCGGTTCTACTCATTCTTTTATCTCTCCTGCTTGTGCTCAACGTTTGAACTTGACTCCGGAGAAATTAGACTTTGACTTATCTGTTGAGACTCCGTTAGGAGAAACTTTCATTACATCCACTATTTATAAATCTTGCTTGATCCAAGTTAGCACCATCACATTACCTGTTGTTCTTATCTCTTTAAAGATACTTGTATTTGAGGTGATTTTAGGGATTGATTGGTTAACTACTCATCATGCCAAAATTGATTATTTTCGTAAGGTTGTTAGTTTTCATATTCCTAACCAACCTGTTATGTGAATTCAAGCAACTAAACCACTAAAGTCAATCACTGTCATATCAAGCCATAAAGCCATTTGTTTATTGATAAATAGATGTCAAGCTTTCTTAGCCCATGTTATGGATTTAAATAAAAACACATAAGATTTGAATAATATTTCTGTTGTTAGTGAATTTCCTGACGTATTTCCTGAAGAACTTCCCCGTCTACCCCCAGAATGTGAATTTAAATTCTTTATTAAACTTAAACCTGGTACAAAACCCATTTCTAAAACCTCATATCGAATGGCTTCTATTGAACTTCAGGAGTTAAAGGTCTAACTATAGAAGTTGTTAGCCATCGGTTTCATTCTTCCTAGTACATCTCCTTGGGGTGCTCATGTTTTATTCGTAAAGAAGAAAGACGGGAGTATGCGAATTTGTATTGATTACCAGGAATTGAACCATGTCACAATCAAGAATAGGTATCCGCTACCTCGCATTGATGACCTGTTCGACCAGTTACAAGGAGCACAATTCTTTTTAAAGATTGATCTTCATTCTGGATATCATCAGCTAAAGATTAAAACTGAGGATATTTCGAAGACTGCCTTCAGAACTCAGTACGGGCATTATGAATTCTTAGTCATGTCTTTTGGATTGACTAATGCTCCTACTGCTTTCATGGATATGATGAACCGAGTATTCAAGGAATATTTGGATCAGTTCGTTGTTGTTTTTATTGATGACATCATCATCTATTCCAAAAGCCGTGAAGATCATGAGCACCATTTGAAGCTGGTACTTCAAAGGCTTCATGATAACAAGTTATATGCCAAGCTGAAGAAATGTGAGTTATGGCTTAAGGAAGTAGCATTCCTTGGGCACGTAGTGTCAAAACATGGAGTATCTGTTAACCCGGCGAAGATTGAAGCAATACAAAGTTGGGAGCAACCGAAGTCGGTGACCGAAGTTCGTAGCTTTCCGGGCTTAGCTGGTTACTATCAGAGATTCGTGGAAGGATTTTCTCGAATTGCTACTCCGTTAACTCAGCTAACTTGGAAAGGTACAAAATTCGTATGGAGCGAGGAATGCGAGAAGAGTTTCCAAGAGCTCAAGAGGAGGCTCATTTTGGCATCTGTTCTGACAATACCATCTGGTTTGGATGTATTTGTTATCTACAGCGATGCTTCAAGCAAAGGGTTAGGATGTGTTCTCATGCAACATGGGAAAGTCATAGCCTATGCCTCGCGATAACTCAAAGAATATGAGAGGAATTATCCTACTAATGATCTGGAGTTGGCAACAGTCGTTTTATCATTGAAAATCTGGAGACACTACCTGTATTGGGAGAAAGTAGAGATTTATACGGATCATAAAAGCCTTAAATATTTCTTCACCCAAAAAGAACTCAACATGCGGCAACGATGTTGGCTTGAGCTGTTGAAAGATTACGATCATACCATTCAATACCATCCTGGAAAAGCGAACGTTGTAGCTGACGCATTGAGTAGAAGATCATATGCGGGTACGAGTGCGATATTGTTAATGCAAAGGCCCATTTTATATGACCTGCAAAGGATGGAGATAGAGTTAAAGACTCCAGAGACCCACATGATGATGGCAAATATACGAGTAGAACTGATTTTAATCGATAAAGTTAAAGCTGTTCAAGCTACAGACCTGGAGCTGATGAAGATGAAGAAGAAGGTGCAAGAAGGTGCGATTCCAGAAGCAAGAATCGATGAAGAAGTAATACTTCGAGTCAACTCCAGACTTTGTGTTCCTAACGATTCTGACTTGAAGCATAGAATCATGATGCAGGCACACAACACACCATTTGCAATCAATCCTAGGAGTACCAAAATGTATCATGATCTTTGACATATATTTTGGTGGAACAATATGAAGAGAGAGATCGCGGATTTTATCTTGAGGTGTTTAACTTGTCAACGTGTAAAGACGGAGCATCAACTGCCAAAGGGTCCATTGAAACCACTTGAGATTCCAAAATGGAAGTGGGAGTACATTACCATGGATTTCGTTACAAGTCTTCCCAAGGTTTCTCAAGGCATAGATGTAATTTGGGTTATTATTGATAGATTAACCAAGTCTGCTCATTTCTTGCCTATATAGGAGACTTATTCCCTTGAATGTCTTGCTCGTATATACGTGAATAAGATTGTGAGATTGCATGGCATGCCAATATCCATAGTTTCGGATCGTGACCCAAGATTCACTTCTCAATTTTGGGTTAGCTTGCAGAAAGCTATGGGCACAGATTTATGATTCAGTTCGGCATACCATCCTCAAATGGACGGGCAATCAGAAAGGACTATTCAAACTCTTGAAGATCTATTAAGACTCTGTGTCCTAGATTTCAAAGGAAGTTGGGATAGGTACTTACCATTGGTGGAATTCTTCTACAACAACAGTTATCAGGCAAGTATAGGCATGGCTCCATTCGAGGCATTGTATGGACAAAAGTGTCATTCTCTAGTATGTTGGGACGAGGTGGGTGAAGCAAAGTTGTTAACGTTGTTTGGACCAGAATTAGTAAGCATGACTACGGAAAAGATTCAAATGATCCGGTAACGTATAAAGACCTCACAAGATCAACAAAAGAGTTATGCTGATCTTCATTGAAAGGACGTAGAATTTAATATTGGGGATCATGTATTGTTACGTATTGCTTAGTGTAAGGGAGTTATAAGATTTGGGAAAAGAGGAAAGCTTAATCCATAATTTGTTGGTCCATTTGAGATTCTTGACCGAGTAAGAAATGTAGCCTATAGACTCGTATTACCTCCAAGCATGTCTCGTGTTCATAATATTTTTCACATATCCATGCTTCGTAAATATTAGAAAGACCCAAACCACATTATTGAGTTAGAACCAGACAAGATAGCCGAAGATACCATAAGTCAAAGTTTTGTGGAGTAACCATGTTATTGAGGAAATTACCTGGGAGTTGGAATCAAAAATGAAAGTGAGGTACTCTCACCTTTTTAAAACACCAGATACGTACGTCAATTTCGAGGATGAAATTTCGTAAAGAGGGGAGGTTGTAAGACCCCAACTTTTGATAAATAAAATTAAATTTTCTTTATTAATTATTTTGAAATAATAAGGGGTGGATTTGGTTAATGTGGTTAGTTATGGTTAAAATATGCAAATTTTGCAAAATAAGCAAGTGGTTATAAAATATTCATTGTTGTCGGGGAATATTCGTTTGTTCGTGGAATATTCTTGTTGTCGGGGAATATTCATATGACGGAACAACCATTTGTGGTTCCCATAACAGAAAACGGTCAGATGAAAAAAATGACAAGTTTGAGTTTTTATAAATGATGGCGTAGTTGTTACCGTTAACACTGTTAGAATACCTAGTGGTTAAAATACAGTAATACGAGTGGTTGCACAGTAGCACACGGTATTGCACAGTATTCTTGAATTATTAATTCTTACGTAAGAAGGCACTACTCAATATATAATTGTTATAGTAATTACTGTTCAATATTTTATTTTATTGATTCAATAATTGCTACGTTGATATTTATATTATTGATTCAATAATTGTCACTACACAGTATTTTCCATTATCAGATCAATAATTCATATTATTTGAATAATATTATTAGATAGCATTATTGACAATGTCTAAGGAAGTTCTATCTAGGAAAGGGGTTTGGTCACCTAATTACGCGCTAGTAAGGATAAATCTTTATCGGAAAGCCCCCTCTTTCCTGGGAACGACCTGGTTGTAATTATTGTTGTTCTGTTATATTATTTGTGAATAGTTTTTTATTGATATATATGATAAGAAAATATTTATTCAATGTAGATTTAAACGGAGGAATTTTTAGCATGTGACATTTGTTGAAAGTTGGTATTTTATCTTTTCCGATAAAATAATTCATTCAAATATATTATTATAATATTACATTATAGTAGTATGATGTGATTATATAATAGTATGATTTTTATAATTTGAGTGGTAACATTATTATAATAAATTCATGGTATAAAGTAAAATGAGGTGGAAGTGAACAAATTGAATTTGAATTCGTACGATATAAGCAATGATGTCATCGGAGCGATAAGGTATGCAATGATGTCATCGAAACGATGAGGTAAGCGACGATGTCATAGATTATGGCAAAAAAACTATTTTACCCTTAACCTGCCAACCCTATAAATAGAAGATCATTTCTTCATTATTTTTCACCAATTCACTAAAGCTATAGAGAAAAAAAGTATAGAGAGAATAAGAGAGAAAGAAGAAGCGTATTCTGCTTTTACACTAGTGCAGTCTCTGAATTTTTTATTAAAGTAAGGGGTATTATTTCTTTTGTATTCATGAAGAGAGTTATTTCTTTCAATACTCGTAAGGGTTGTTATTCCATTCTTTATTATTTTGTTTGAATAACCTGTCTACGTGAACTACCGCATGCATGGTGAAATCCTTTTGTTATTCCATTCTTTATTATTCTGTGGGAATAACCTGTCTACGCGGACTACCACATGCCTGGTGAATAACCTTTCGTATTCATTTGTTATTAAATTATGAAAATGATCTGTCTACACGGACTATCGCATGACAGTTGAAAATCCATTTGCAGTTTCGTATATTATTCATTTCAGATTCTTAATTCTAAACTTACTATGGTAAGTATTGCTTCTATAATTCCTGAAATGATCAGAAATTCTTTGAGTTTTGCGCTTCATCTAATGTCATTTCACTAGAATATTGGTCTAAACTTTCTTGTGAAATTTTTACCTTTTCATTTCAAGGTTACTATTCACGTATATGGCACTATTCACGTATACGGCACTATTCACGAATACGGCACTCTTCACAGAAAAAATAAATTTTCTTTTCTTTGTCCAAGTTGTCTATTATGGTTACTATCTTTGATTGTATCCATGTTTTGATCTTCAATCTTGAATTTTGCTCCACAATTGATTATTATAGAGTATTTTTGAACTTGGATAAACTAAGTACGAATCCCTAATCTATAAGACCCCAACTTTTATGAATAAAGATTAATTTCTCTCGAAATATATTTTTTAATATTATGGTGTGGATATAATATAATGTTATAGTTATGGGTAATATTTACAAATTTTGCAAAGTAAGCAAGTGGTTATATAATATTCGATTGGTCAGGGAATATTCGTTTTAACAGGGGAATATTCATAATGACAACCTTAATCATTGGTGGACCCCAAAATGCGAAGTATTGTCGTAGTAAGAACACGGCGAAATTATCTTTCTATAAAAATAACTATGGAAGTGTTACCGTTAAAAGCTGTTGAACTACCCAAAGTAGTAAAAGAATACGATGTCTGGCATTAGTTGCGTAGTAGCACTCAGTATTGGTTATTAATACTTACGTGAGAAGTCACTCGTTATACTCAATTATTGCTACAAGAATTGCTTCATCATATCTCTCATATTATTGATTCGATTATTGTCACAAGATATATCATCGCATAATATGATATATTATTAAATCAATAATTGAGACGACAAAGTTATTCATATTATTAAATTACAATATTTACAATGTCTAGAAGTTCTGTTAAGGAGAGGTTTGGTCATCTAATTGCGCGCCAATAAGGAGAAATCCTTATCGGAAAACCCCCTCTTTCCTGGGAACGACCTGGTTGTTAAATATTGTGAGTTATAATATTAATGATGAATAAGTTCGTGTTGATTAAAGATGAAATTGATAGTTCAATTGTGTTGGAATTATTAGTGTTAGTGAAAATCGACATTTATTTCGATAATAATTGATGTCTGGAAGTTATCGGGTAATTAATCGGATAAATGAGGAATTAATTGCTATTAATTCACATGATTATAACTATTTATTCACATGTGTGTACTATTGATTCACATTCATGTACTATTAGGGGAGTTGGTGCAAGATTGATAATACTTGCTTGACTAAGTTAAAGATAGAGGTATAGATGGAGGTACTATACTGTTATTCATATTTTCACATGATTATAACCATTGAATCACATGATTGAACTATTGATTCACATTATTTACTATTAGGGGAGGTGGTGCAGTTTGATAATACTTGCAGGACTAAATTAAAAATGAAAGAAAAGTTGGAGGTATTGTCTTTGTAATTTTTGAGCCCCAAAACATGCAATTATCGAAACTATATTTTTCTATAAATAGAAGCTCATTCTTCCTTCATTTCTCACCAATTCACTAAAGCTATAGAACAATTATTATAGAGAGAAATTATAGAGAGAAGAAGAAGAAATCTGCTACCTCTCTATTCCAAAGATCCATCTTTATTCTAAGGTAAGGGGTATTATTTCTTTCATTTTCATGAAGAGAGCTATTGTTATTCCATTCCTTATTATTATGTTGGAATAACTGCCTCATCAAAGTACCGCATACATGGTGAAATTCTTACATTATTCCATTCTTTATTATTACATTGGAATATCCTTTCTATTCAGATTATTACCATGACTGGTTCCATTATTTATTATTACATTGGAATAACTCACTTGCATGCGGCTTATCGCGTGCCTAGTGAATTTTGTTGTTATTCCATTCTTTATTATTCCATTGAAATATTCTGTCTGTGCGAATTTCGCATGACCTGGTTCCATTCTTTATTATTACATTTGGGAATA
The DNA here is from genome assembly GCA_020205615.1 of Panax quinquefolius. NCBI lineage: Eukaryota > Viridiplantae > Streptophyta > Magnoliopsida > Apiales > Araliaceae > Panax > Panax quinquefolius. Next base: position 132,823,394 of record CM035155.1, read on the forward strand.
ACATGTATGTGCGGTCTATCACATGCATGGTGAATTCTTCATTATTCCATTCTTTATTATTCGTTGAATAACTTTGTCTATGTGGATTACCACATGCATGGTGATGATCCTTTGTATTCATTCCTTATTAAATTGTGGAAATGATCTGTCTGCGTGGATTACCGCATGGCAAGCAAAAATCCATTTGCAGGTTCATATATTCTATTATACTCAGTTGGTTAAAGTTTTGGCTTCTATACTCCATGAAATTAGTAGAATAGCCTGGATATTTGCGCTTCATCCAATATCTTTTCATGGAAATATTCTTCTGAGCATTCTTGAATTTTACTCCACAAAGCAGTATCATGTTGACAATTTGGACGTTTTTGAGTTCAGGATAAATTAACTTATAAATCTTTAAAATTTAATTCTTGAACTTGTTTTATTGAATTATTATGTCATTGTCATCATCCTCATGTTTATATTATGTTGAAAGTCATCGTGGCTGTAGTGCATAGATGGACTTGGTATGATTATGACCGAGGATTATTCAAGATATAGTCGTGGCCAAGTAATGTTACAACTGACGTGGTAAAAGTCCTCATTGGCCCGTAGTGTATTGATGGACAGTTGTTGGCATGATCATGACCATTGATGAAAACACGAATATCCTTGGCCCGTAGTGCATGGATAATTTGTGGTCGTGATACTAGTGAATATCCTGGCCGTAGTGTAGGGATGACGTGGTTTATTTAATAAGCTGAGTCTCAGCGATAAAAGTGATGAAAAACCTTTTAAATCATAGAAGATAGTAGATTTTATTCTCTACTTGACTGTTATAATGGATTGTTTGTTCCGCTGTAGTTAAACTTGATGTTTGTTATATTGTATCAGTTTAACACTGTAGAAGGCTAACGATAATTTATTCTGCATTATCTTAGCCATAATATTTCTTACTGGACTAGTTGAGCTCACCCTTTTGCTTTCATTGTTCTCTTTAGGAAATGAGAACGTAGCAGGGACTAGTCGGAGAACGAAGTGACGGTCCAGATGATAGCATTAGTGGTCCTCACTATTCTATGAAATAGTGTGATAATAAATGTATTGAGGACTTATTTTGAGTTTGAATACTGTCTAGAAGACAATATTTTTATTAAAACTCACAGCTCATGTTGTATATTTAAGATTGTATTTGTATTACATACCATGTATTTGGCGACTCGAGAATAGGTGATGTATACCTATTTTGGGGCGTCACAGTTAGGTATCAAAGCTTAGGATATTATCCTCATTTGAGATGTGAGACAAGAACTAGGAGGGAGAGAGACGGAATTCCTTTGCTAGTATGACCTACCTAAGTTTATTTGGTATTTAATTGGTCGGCCAGAGTATAGGGATAATATGTGATATGTTAATTAACCCTTGTTTTGTGGCAGTATTTGAAAATGACATCCGAGAATGTTGAAAATAGCAATAGAGCACAGGAGACCGTTGAGTCTCCACAGATCAATAATCAGGATAATGTGCATTAGGAAGGCGACAATCCTCATGCAAACGATAACACTAACCAAATGATGAACGATGGAATGTTCAGAGGCTTTATGCAATTCATGCTACATCAAAGAGAGCGGCTCCTCATCCCAAAATGCGGGTGGAAACACCGGCAACTTCTGACCAGTCAACGCTAAATGTTTCAAGGAGCTTGGACCACCAGAGTTTTTTAGAGAGCCAAAACCACTTAAGGCGGAGACATGGATAAAGCAAATCAACAAGATATTTGATGTCTTAGGATGCTCCAAGGAGCAAAAGGTTCCCTTTGCCACCTTCATGTTGCGGGCAGAGGCAGATTACTGGTGGGAATCTGTAAAGCGTACTCAACCTGCCGCATTGAAGATGTCTTGGGAGAAGTTCCAAGAACTGTTCAACGACAAGTACTTTCCCGAAAGTATTCGTCACATGAAAGAGGTAGAGTTCATTAAACTGGAGCAAAACAACATGACCGTGTTGTAGTACGAAGCTAAGTTTACCGAGTTGTCCCGGTTTGCGTCCCATTTGGTTGATAATGAGGAGAGAATTACGCGAATACGTCAATATCTTATCTCTCATAAACTGTGTTTGTAGTCAGATGTTGTTAATAGGGCTCAGTTATTGGAGCGCGATAATGAGTCAACCCAACTAAAAGAAAGCAACTGAAAAAATGATAATACCAGTGATAGCTGTGACGCCCCCAAAACAGGTATACATCACCTATCTTGGGTCACCAGAAAATACATGGTAGAGAATACATATACAACTTAATTATACAACAGTCGTGTAAAATACGACAAAACATAAACTGAGTGTTTTAATAAGAATATTGTCATTTAGACAATATCCACACTCAATGGAGTCCTCATTATATTTATTGTCACACTATTTAACAGAATAGTGAGGACTACTAATGTTATCATCTGGACCGTCACTCGCTCCCTCGACTAAGTCCCAAATTTATATTCTCATTTCAAGAGAACAAAGGTGAAAGAAAGGGTGAGTTCAACTAGCCCAAAGAAGAAATATTATGACTAAGATAATGCAGAATAAATTATCCTTAGCCTTCAATAGTATAACAACTAACAGAATATAATAGACAACAAGTTTTAGATCAACAACTGCAGCAGAATAAGCAATCCATTAGAAGAGTCAAGTAGAGCATAAAATCTACTATCTTCTATGATTTAAAAATATTTTCATCAACTTTATCGCTGAGACTCAGCTTAATAAATAAACCACATTATCCCTGCACCGTGGCCAAGGATATTCATTAGTATCACGACCACAAATTATCCATGCACTACGGGCCAAAGATATTCATGTTTTCATCAATGGTCATGATCATGTCAACAACTGTCCATCAATGCACTACAGGCCAATGATGACTTTTACCACATCATTTGTAACATTATGGTCATGACTATACCGAATAATCCCTGGTCATAATTATACTAATAAACAGTTCATCTATGCACATAAGCCAAAGATATACAACTGTAAAACCAATAATCAACAGTCCATCTTTGCACGTAAGCCAAAGATATACAACTCAGTAAAACCAATAATCAACAATCCATCTTTGCACATAAGCCAAAGATATACAATCAGAAACTAATAATCAACAAATTCATCTTTGCACATAAACCAAAGATGACTTTCATCATAATATAAGTATGAGGATGATGACAATGATATAAGCATTAATCAAAGCGAAATCAAGGATAAATATTAAAGACTTTAAATTTATCCAAATATTATCAATCACTTAATAAACTCATAATCTAATATTATTAATATTATAACAATATTTTAATCACTTCTTAAACTTATAAACGATTTATTTGAATTGTTTACACATTACCAAATAATGCATTTAATCATTCAAAAATGCCATACTCATAAGATTTCATCACCAATGATCAAATCCCTCATGAAAAATCTACATATTCCTTATATAGGATTCCCAAGCCATAAAATCATATTTTCCAATTTTGTTACTTCAAATAACATATTTAATTCATTTACTCATAACTAGTTCATTTTCATGAAAATACCAAATCAGGTCCCAAAATATTTCTTTTCCGGGATTTAGCAAGAGTATAGTCCCATATTGAATATATATTTTCTCGAAATTTTTAAAATTCATTTACTATTTTTCATATGGCCAAAATCGCGAATATTTAGACATTTATCATAAATTGTACTTTTGTCCAAAATTCCGAAATTTACTGGGTATACTCTCGCCATATACATGTACTCTAATAAAAATTTCACCAATTTTGGAGTTAACCACAAGGAGTTATAAGGGTTTACTTTTAAAATAGTCTTTTCCCATAAAATCCATAACTCTTAATCTATACATCCAAACATCGTCATCTTTGGACACAATATAGAAAACTCATCAAATTATCATTTCAAATTTTTCCAGAATTTTTGAGGGTCAGAAAAATTATGAAACTACAAATAGATTTTCACCCACCATGCGGTAATCCACGTAGACAGATCATTTCTATAATTTAATAAGGAATGAATACAAAGGATCATTCACCATGCATGCGGTAATCCACACAGACAGGTTATTCCAACAGAATAATAAAGAATGGAATAATAGAAGAATTCACCATGCATGCGATAGACTGCACAAACAAGTTATTCCCAACAGAATAATAAAGAATGGAACCAGGCCATGCGTAATCCGCACAGACAGGATATTCCAACTGAATAATAAATAATGGAATACAACAGAATTCACCAGGCATGCGATAAACTGCACATACAGGTTATTCCAACAGAATAATAAAGAATGGAACCAGGTCATGCGTAATCCGCACAGATAGGATATTCCAACAGAATAATAAATAATGGAATAGAACAAAATTCACCAGGCATGCGATAAACCGCACAGACAGGTTACTCCAACAGAATAATAATGAATGGAACCAGGTCATGCGTAATTCGCACAGACAGGATATTCCAACATAATAATAAAGAATGGAATAATAGAAGAATTTCACCATGTATGCGAAGATTGCATGTATAGGCAAGTTATTCCAACATAATAATAAGGAATGGAATAACAATAGCTCTCTTCATGAATACGAAAGAAATAATACCCCTTACCTTAGAAGAAACTGGATATTGGAATAGAGAGGTAGCTGGCTTCTCTTCTTCTTTCTCTCTATAATATCTCTCTATAATAATTGCTCTAAAGCTTTAGTGAATTGGTGAGAAATGAAGGAAGAATGAGCTTCTATTTATAGGAAAATATAGTTTCAATAATTGCACATTTTGGGACTCGAAATATTACAGTACAATACCTCCAACTTTTTTTTCTTTTTTAATTTAGTCCTGCAGTATTATCAAACTTGAACCACTTTCCCTAATAGTAAATAATGTGAATCAATAGTTATAATCATGTGAAAATTAGAATTACAATATAGTACCTCCATCTATACCTCCATTTTTAACTTAGTCATGCAAGTATTATCAATCTTGCACCAACTCCCTTAATAGTACAAGAATGTGATTCAATAGTACACACATGTGAACAAATAGTTATATAAGCATGTGAATTAGTAGCAATTAATTGCTCATTTATCCGATTAATTAACCGATTTATCAATATACCCCCCAGACATCAATTATCATCAGAATAAATGTCAATTTTTACTAACACTAATAATTCCAACACAATAGAACTATCAATTTCATCTATAATCAACACAATCTTATTCATCATTAATATTATAATTCACAATATTTAACAACCAGGTCGTTCCCAAGAAAGAGGGGGCTTTTCGATAAGGATTTTTTCTTATTGGCGCGCAATTAGATGACCAAATCTCTCCTTGACAGAACTTCTAGACATTGTAAATATTGCAATTTAATAATATGAATAACTTTGTCGTCTCAATTATTGATTTAATAATATATAAAATATTATGCAGATGATACTGTGATAATAATCAAATCAATAATATGAGAGATATGATGCAAGAATTCTTCAGATCAATAATTGAGTATAATGAGTGACTTCTTACGTAAGCATCAATAATCAATACCGCAATTACTACTTATGCAACCACGTGTATATTATTGTACTTTTACTACCGGTAGTTCAACAGTTTTAACGGTAACACTTTGGCCGTTATTTTTAAAAGATAATTTTGTCATTTTCAAACTACGACAATACTTCCGTTGTAGGGTTCACTAATGATTGTCTTGTCATCGATATTCCCCGACAAAAGAATATTCTCCTAAACAAATCGAATATTATATAACCACTTGCTTACTTTGCAAAATTTATAAATATTACCCACAACTATAACATTATATCAAATCCACACCATAAAATTCAAAAAATTATTTTGAGAAATTTAAATCTTTATTCATAAAATTTGGGGTCTCACAATCTCCCCTCCTTATGAAATTTCGGCCTCGAAATTTACGTATACACAGTGGTATCTTAGAAGAGATGAGGATACCTTGACTACATTTCAGATTCTAACTCTTGAGGTATAACCTTTGAGTGTTGAATACGATCCTTCTTATCCAAGATTTTAACACGTATCTCCTCATACGTTAAATCTTCTGCTATCTCGTCTAGTTCTAAATTAATAATGTGGTTCGGGTCATCCACATATTAACGTAACATCGATACGTGAAAAATGTTATGAACATGCGACATACTTGGCGGTAAAACGAGTCTATAGGCCACAGTTCCTACTCGATTGAGGATTTCAAATGGGCTAATTGAATTGAGATTTCCTCTATTCATTGATTCTTGCTGCTAGAATAACGCCCTCTTGAACCTTCTTCTTCACATTCATCAGCTCTGAGTATGTAGCTTGAGCGGTTTTAACTTTATCGATTAAATTCGATTCTACTCGTATATTCTCTATCTTCACATGGGTCTCTAGAGTCTTTAACTCTATCTTCATCATTTTTAAGTTATACGAAATGGGTTTTTGTGTTAACAACATCGCACTCGTAAACGCATACGATCTTCTACTCAACGCGTTAGCTACCACGTTAGCTCTTCCACGATGATATTGAATGGTATAGTAATAATCTTCAACAGCTCGAGCCAACGTCCTTGGTGCATGATACGTTCATTTTGGTTGAAGAAATATTTAAGGGTTGAAGAAATGGGTTTTATACTAGGGTCAATACAAAATTCGATTTCACACTCTAGGGGCAGGCTAAGAAGTCTTTCAAGAATACGTCAGGAAATTTATTAACGATAGAAATATCATTTAAAAACTGTGACTCTCATCCAAGACTTGGATAACACATGAAATGAAGGTTTCTCCTAACGAAGTTTCAATCGATAAGTCAAAGTCTAACTTCTCTAGAGTTAAATTTAAACGTTGAGCACAAGCAAGAGAGATAAAATAATGGGTAGAACCGGTATCTAATAATGTATAGACTTCACAAGAATTTATAATTAACTAACCCGTGCTAACTTCATTCGGGTTACTCGCTTTTTGAGAAGTCACGAAAAACGCTCTTCCTCTTCCTGAAACCACCGACTTTGTTTTGTCCGTATCCGCCTTTGGTGCCACCGTTCCAGCTGGACTTGACTTTGGTGCACGAAAAAATCGGGCTAGGTGACCTTCTTTTCCACAATTATAACATGCTTTGGACTGCATCACGCAATTTGGACTGATATGTCCCTCCCCTCTGCATTTAAAACATATGACCGGCGGTCGTTCTCATTCCTTTGAAACGGGTGCTGGTGCTGCTGTCTTTCCATCATTATTAAACCTTCTCTTCTTGAAATTTCCACTTCTATTATCTTGGCCATGATTACCACCGAAGTGGTTACCATTCTTGGCAGGATAATTTCCCCCACGATGGTTATCATTGTTCCGATGGTCGTTGCCACCGGTACGATTATTATCGTGTTGTTGCTCGTTACCTTTTGGTTGTGCTGACTCATTACCACAAGGAGTTATAAGGGTTTACTTTTAAAATAGTATTTTCCCATAAAATCCATAACTCTTAATCTATACATCCAAAAATCGCCATCTTTGGACACAATATAGAAAACTCATCAAGTTATCATTTCAATTTTTTCCAAAATTTTTGAGGGTCAGGAAAATTACGAAACAACAAATGGATTTTCACCCGCCATGCGGTAATCCACGTAGACAGATCATTTCTACAATTTAATAAGGAATGAATACAAAGGATCATTCACCATGCATGCGGTGATCCACATAGACAGGTTATTCCAATAGAATAATAGAAGAATTCACCATGCATGCGATAGACCACACAGACAGGTTATTCCCAACAGAATAATAAAGAATGGAACCAGGTCATGCGTAATCCGCACAGATAGGATATTCCAACAGAATAATAAATAATGGAATAGAACAAAATTCACCAGGCATGCGATAAACCGCACAAACAGGTTATTCCAACAGAATAATAAAGAATGGAACCAGGTCATGTGTAATCCGCACACACAGGATATTCCAATAGAATAATAAATAATGGAATACAATAGAATTCATCAGGCATGCGATAAACCACACAGACAGGTTATTCCAATAGAATAATAATGAATGAAACCAGGTCATGCGTAATCCATACAGACAGGATATTCCAACATAATAATAAAGAATGGAATTATAGAATAATTTCACCATGTATGCAGTACTTCGCATAGACAAGTTATTCCAATATAATAATAAGGAATGGAATAACAATAGCTCTCTTCATGAATACGAAAGAAATAATACTCCTTACCTTAGAAGAAACTGGATATTGGAATAGAGAGGTAGCAGACTTCTCTTCTTCTTTCTCTCTATAATAATTTCTCTAAAGCTTTAGTGAATTGGTGAGAAATGAAGGAAGAATGAGCTTCTATTTATAGGAAAATATAGTTTTGATAATTGCACGTTTTTGGGCTCGAAATATTACAGTACAATACCTCCAACTTTTCTTTCATTTTTGATTTAGTCCTGCAAGTATTATCAAACTTGCACCACTTCCCCTAATAGTAAATAATGTGAATCAATAGTTTAATCATGTGAATCAATAGTTATAATCATGTGAAAATACGAATTACAGTATAGTACCTCCATCTATACCTCTATTTTTAACTTAGTCATGCAAGTATTATCAATCTTGCTCCAACTCCCCTAATAGTACAAGAATGTGATTCAATAATACACACATGTGAACAAATAGTTATATAAGCATGTGAATTAGTAGCAATTAATTGCTCATTTATCTGATTAATTATCCGATTTATAAATATAACCCTAGACATAAATTATCATCGGAATAAATGTCGATTTTCACTAACACTAATAATTCCAACACAATGGAACTATCAATTTCATCTTTAATCAACAAAATCTTATTCATCATTAATATTATAATTCACAATATTTAACAACCAGGTCGTTCCCAGGAAAGAGGGGGCTTTCCGATAAGGATTTCTCCTTATTGGTAGCAATTGATTAGATGACCAAACCTCTCCTTGACGTAACTTCTGCACATTGTAAATATTGCAATTTAATAATATGAATAACTTTGTCGTCTCAATTATTGATTTAACAATATATAAAATATTATGCAGATGATACTGTGATAATAATCGAATCAATAATATGAGAGATATGATGCAGCAATTACTCTAGCAATAATTGAGTATAACCGAAAGTGACTTCTTACGTAAGCATCAATAATCAATACCGTAGTGTCTACTTATGCAACCACGCCAGACATTCTTTTACTTTACTACCGGGTAGTTCAACAGTTTTAACGATAACACTTTCGTCGTTATTTTTATAAAAAGATAATTCTATCATTTTCTAACTACGATAATACTTCCGTTGTGGGGTCCACCAATGATTGTGTCGTCGTACGGATATTCCCCGACAAAAGGAATATTCCCCGACCAATCGAATATTATATAACCACTTGCTTACTTTGTAAAATTTGTAAATATTACCCACAACTATAACATTATATAAAATCCACACCATAATATTTAAAAAATTATTTCGCGAAATTTAAATCTTTATTCATAAAATTTGGGGTCTCACAATAGCAGTCATCGAAGCGGTGACAAAAAGCGTGGAGGGAATCAACATGCCAGAAATGCTAACCACTTCGGTGGTAATCATGGCCAAAACAATAAGAATGGACATTTCAAGAAGAGGAGATTCAACAATGATGGAAAGACGTCAGCATCAGCACTCGTTGTTAAGGAAGGAGTACGACCACCTATAATATGCTTCAAATACGGAGGGGAGGTACATATCAGTCTAAACTGTATGCAGCAGTCCAAAACCTATTACAATTGTGGAAGAGAATGTCACCTAGCTCAATTTTATCATTTAGGGAAGGCAAGTTCAGCTGGGACGGAGGCACCAAAGGCCGTCCCAGAAAAGTCATAGCCGGTAGTTCAAGGGAGAGCGTTTGTTGTGACCTCCCAGAAAGCAAAGAACTCAAACGAGGTCATCACGGGTAAGCTTATCATAAACTCTAGTGATGTCTATACCTTATTCGATACTGGTTTTACCCATTCTTTTATTTCTCCTACTTGCGCTCAACGTTTAAATTTGACTCTGGAGAAATTGGACTTTGACTTATCTATTGAAACTTCGTTGGGAGAAACCTTCATTACATCCACTATTTATAAGTCTTGTTTAATTCAAATCGGCAACCGCACGTTACCTGTTGATCTTATTTCTTTGAAAATACTTGCATTTGATGTGATTTTAGGGATTGATTGGTTAACTACTCATCATGAAAAAATTGATTATTTTCGTAAGGTTATTAGCTTTCATATTCCTAACCAACCTATTATGCGAATTCAAGCAACCAAACCATTAAAATCAATCACTGTCATCTCAAGCCATAAAGCTATTCGTTTATTAAAAAACGGATGTCAAGCTTTCTTAGCTCATGTCACGGATTTAAACAAAAATACGTCAGTTTTGAATGATATTTGTATTGTTAATAAATTTCCTGACGTATTTCCTGAAGAACTTCCTGGCCTACCCCCAGAGCGTGAAATAGAATTTTGTATCGACCTTGAACCTGGTACAAAAGCCATTTCCAAAGCCCCATATCAAATGGCTCCTATTGAACTTCAGGAGTTAAAGACCCAACTGCAAGAATTGTTAGACATCGGTTTCATTCGTCCTAGTACATCTCCTTGGGGTGCTCCTGTTCTATTTGTGAAGAAGAAAGATGGGAGTATGCGACTTTGTATTAATTATCGGGAGTTGAACCATGACACTATCAAAAATAGATATCCATTGCCTCGCATTGATGACATATTTGACCAGTTGCAAGGCGCCAAATTCTTCTCAAAGATTGATCTTCGTTCCGGATATCACCAATTGAAGATTAGAACTGATTACATTCCAAAGACGGCTTTCAGAACTCGGTACGGGCATTATGAATTCCTAGTCATGTCTTTTGGATTGACTAATGCTCCTGTTGCCTTCATGGACATGATGAACTGAGTATTCAAGGAATATTTGGATTACTTTGTGGTCGTCTTTATTGATGACATCCTCATATATTCCAAAAGTTGTGAAGATCATGAGCAACACTTGAGGCTGATACTCCAAAAGCTTCGTGAAAACAAGCTTTATGCCAAGTTGAAGAAATGCGAGTTCTGGCTTGAGGAAGAAGTATTCCTTGGGCACGTAGTATCAAGTCATGGAATATCGGTTGACCCAAAGAAAGATCAAGCTATTCAAAGTCGGGAGCAACCTAAATCGATGATCAAGTATTAGCTTTCTCAATTTAGTGATTATTATCGAGATTCAGTAGAAGGGTTTTCTAGAATCACTACTTAATTCACTCACCGACCAAAAGATATAAAGTTCGGTTGGAGCGAAGAATGTGAGAAGAGTTTTCAAGAACTCAAAAGGAGACTTATTTCAAAGACTGCTCGACAATACCATCTGGCTCGGAGGGATGCTTCGGGAAAAGGGTTAGGATGTGTTCTCATGCAACATGGGAAAGTCATAGCCTATGCCTCTCGGCAACTCAAAGAATATGAGAGGAATTATCCTACTCATGATTTAGAGTTACACCGCTATTTTTTTAAGCTTAAGATTTGGAGGCATTACCTGTATGGAGAGAAGGTGGAGATTTATACGGATCATAAAAGCCTCAAATATTTCTTCACTCAAAAGGAACTCAACATGCAGCAATGACGTTGGCTTGAGCTATTGAAAGATTATGATCATACCATCCAATACCATCCTGGAAAAACGAACGTAATAGCTGACGCATTGAGTAGAAGATCATATACGGGCACAAGTGCATTATTGTCAATGAAAAGGCCCATTGTATATGACTTGGAAAGGATGGAAATAGAGTTAAAGACTCCAGGGACCCATGTGATGATGGCGAATATACAAGTGGAACCGACTTTAATCGATAAAGTTAAAGCTGCTCAAGCTACAGACCTGGAGCTGATACGTATGAGGAAGAAAGTACAAGTGATTGATAACATGGGGATATTCTTGAATCCTGGATAAATTATATTATAAATGTTTAATATTTATCCTTTATCTCATTTGATTGATTCTTTATATCATTATCCTCATGCTTATATTGTGTTGAAAGTCATCTGTGGCTTACGTGAATAGATGGACTTGGTATGATTATGACCAGGGATTGTTCGGTATAATCATAACCGTAATTGAAAACACGATTATCTTTGGACGTAGTGCATGTATAATTTGTGGTCGTGATACTAATGAATACACGATTATCTTTGGTCGTAGTGCATGGATAATTTGTGGTCGTGATACTAATGAATACACGATTATCTTTGGCCGTAGTGCATGGATAATTTGTGGTCGTGATACTAATGAATACACGATTATCTTTGGTCGTAGTGCATGGATAATTCGTGGTCGTGATACTAATGAATATCCTTGGCACAGAGTGCATGAATGATTCGATGATATGGATTAATTATTGAAATGAGTCTCAAAGAATGAAATATTAATTCATGGATGTGGTAAAAGTCATCTTTGGTAGTAGTGCATCGATAGACTTGGTATGATTATGACCAAGGATTATTCGGATAATCATGATCGTAATTGAAAACACGAATATCTTTGGCTAGTAGTGCATGGATAATTCGTGGTCGTGATACTATTAAGTCAATGGCCTCAAAGATTATTGGTTTTATGATTTGTATATCTTTGGCCCAGAAGTGCAAAGATGAATTGTTAATGAATATCTTTTCATTAATTGCGAAGATGAATTTAATATTTTTAACGATAAAGGTATTCAAGGTATCCTCACCTCTTTATCATATCGTGCGTATGCACTAATTTCGAGGGCAAAATTTCATAAGAAGGGAGGTTGTAAGACCCGACTTTTATAAATAAAGATGATTTTTTTTTTTGAATATTATGGAATAAATTTGATATAATGTTATAGTTGTGGGTAATATTTATAAATTTTGCAAAGTAAGCAAGTTGTTATAAAATATTCTTTTGGTCTGGGAATATTCTTTTGTTGGGGGAATATTCGTATGCGACTACTCAATCATCAATTGGACCCCACAACTAAGTATTGTCGTAGTTAGAAAATGACAAAATTATTTTTCTATAAAAAATAACTACAGAGAGTGTTATCAAAAACAATGTTGAACTACCCGGTAGTAAAAGAAATACGATGTCTGCCGTAGTTGTATAGTAGACACGATATTGATTATTGATGCTTACGTGAGAAGTCACTCAGCTATGCTCAATTATTGCTACAGTAATTGCTGCATCATATCTCTTATATTATTGATTCAATTATTGTCACAGTATCATCTGTATAATATGTTATAGTATTAAATTATTAATTGAGACGACAAGTTATAAATGATTAATAATTGTTGAAAGATTAAATATGTGTTGATTAAAAATAAAATGATTTGTGGTAATATTTATTCAATCCTTGATGTATATAAAGAGTATGTTATGAGACGCTTGTGGTAAGTTTGATTATTTTATGGGGGGCCATATGTCATCATCTAAGAGTCCCTTCACAATAGTAATTACCTTTGTGAATAGTAATTACCTTTTTGAATAGTAATTTCCTTCAATCGATAGTATTTACCTTCGTCAATAGTATTTACCTTCGTCGATAGTAATTATCTTTGTAAATAGTAATTACCTTTGTGAATAGTAATTACCTTCACAATAGTATTTACCTTCAATTCAATAGTAATTACCTTCTTCAATAATAATTACCTTCGCATCAATAGTAATTACCTTCGTCGATAGTAATTACCCCTTCGCAAATAGTAGTTGTCCTTCAATATTACCAAGAGTTAACTCGCCTCTTGATTGTTCCAAGGGTTAATTACCCTTCAAGAAATAGTAGTTGTCTCTTCAATATTACTAAGAGTCATTTTGACCTTCTTCGTTAAGACCAAGAGCCACCCTCGCTTTTTCTATAAATAGAAAGCTCATTCCTTCATTATTTCTTACGAATTCAATTTGAAACTCTGTAGAGAGAAACTATAGAGAGAAAGAAGAAAAGTATTTTGCTACTTCACTTTTCCAATATTCACTCTTTTCTAAGGTAGGGAATATTATTTGTTGTACTAAAGAAAGGTGTTATTCTTTCTTATTCATGAAGAGAACTTTTGTTATTCCATTCTTTATTATTCTGTTGGAATAACTCAGTAAAAGTGGCATACCCTATATACATGACACCAGATACGGAATACCCTATACTGGTGAAATCCTTATATTATTCCATTTTTATTTATTCATTGAATAACTCAGATATGCTTAATCCCTATACTTGGTGATATTCTTCTATTATTTTATTATTCCGTTGGAACATCCTCGTGCATCATGGCTTTCTACGCCTTTACTTCGGTTCCGCTTTTATTATTATTCGTCTTTATTATTCTATTGGAATATCCTCGTCACATGTGTTTTACAATTTTACTGGTTCCGCTCTTTATTATTCTATTGGAATATCCTGTCCTCGTGTGTTTTACACCGGCCCGGGTTCCGCTTTTTATTATTCTATTTATTATTCTGCTTGAATAACTTTTATATATGCTGCAATACCGCATGCATGATGATTTCTTTTGTTATTTCATTCGCTTATTATACTAAATTGGTTAAAATTTTGACTTCTATACTCCATGAATTTAATGGAATATTCTTGATATTTGCGCTTCATCCAAAGATTTTTAATGAAAATATTTTTCCGAGCATTCTTGAATTTTACTCTACAAAGCAAAGTCAATGTTGACAATTTGACGTTATTAGTTCATGAATAAATTAATTCGTGAACTTGTTTTATTGAATTATTATGTCATTGTCATCATCCTCATGTTATATTATGTTATCTTTGGCTTACGTGCATAGATGAACTTAGTATGATTATGAACAGGGATCATTCGGTATAATCATGGCTTGATATAAATGATGTGACAAAAGTCCTCAGTGGCCTGTAATGCAGTGATGGATAGTTTTTGGTATGATTATGACCAGGGGTGATTCGGTATAGTCATGACCATTGATAATTTGATGAAAATCCTTGATCGTGGTACAGGGATGATTAGATATTGTGGTTTATTCATTAAACTGAGTCTTAGTGATAAAAATTGATGAAAACCTTTTAAAACCTAAAAGATAGTAGACTTTATTTTCTACTTGACTCTTTTAATGGATTGCATATTCATTGCTAGCTAAAACCGGTTGTCTATTGTATTTTATCGCTTTAACATTGTTGAAGACTATTGATAATTTATTCGCATTATCTTAGTTATAATATTTCTTCTTTGGGCTAGTTGAGCTCACCTTTCTTTTCACCGTTTCTTCTTGAAATGAGAATATAACTGGACGAGCCTGGGAAAAGAGTGATGGTTCAAGATAGCATTAGTAGTCCTCACTATTCTCGTTAAATAGTGTGACAATAAATGTAATGAGGACTCCTTGAGTATGGATATTGTCTAAATGACAATATTCCTATTAGAACTCTCGCTTTATGTATTGTCGTATGTTACACCTACGTATGTATAATTAAGTTTGTATTTGAATTTATGTACCATGTAAGTGGCGACCCAAGATGGGTGACGTATACCTAATTTTGGGGGCGTCACAATTGATGATGGACTTTTAAATCATAGAAGATATTAGATTTCATTCTCTACTTAACTCTTCTAATGAATTATTATTTTCGCTGCGAATAGTGATTTAAAACTTGTTGTCCATTATATTTTATTTGATTTATTAAAGGCTAACGATAATTTGTTCTACTTTGTCTTAGTCATAATATTCTTTACTGGGCTAGTTGAGTTCACCCTTTTCCTTTTTGTTCCATTTTCTTCTCAGAAAGCGAGAATATAGCGGGAACCAGTCGGGGTATAGAGTGATGTTTCAAGATAGTTGTTTTAGCAGTCCTCACTATTTTGTAAAATATTGCATCAATAATTATAATGAGGACTTATTTGAGTGTAGATATTTTCTGGAAGACAATATTTATATTTAAACTCACAGTTTATGTGTTGTCATATTTTGTGCGATAATTGTATTAATAAAGTTGTAGTTATTTCTGTAACATATATTTGGCGACTCAAAATGGGTGGTTATACCTATTTTGGGCGTGTCACACTTGCTTTTCCTATAAAAGGCAAGTTTAATTACTCTTCAAGTGTTAGTTCATTTCACCAACACTTAGAACATATATTGAGAGAGAGAAGTGAGAGCTTAATTCAAGAATCAAGGAGAAGGAAGTGCTAGCAAATCAAGTAATCACCAAGAACACCAAAGGTAATTCATTAAAACCATAAATCTTCACTTTGTTAAATTTATAGATTATTAGGAAGTGTTATTGGTGGTTGTATATGATTTTATTGGAATCATTGTATGATTCGGTGAAATAGGGAGGATATTAGTGGACTTAAAACACTAATGAATGCATAGTAAGTGAATCATAATCGTTAATAATGAATTAAAAGAAGAACACATGAAAAACTTAGAGATTGTTGTTGATGGAAAAGTTTAAAAGTATCGCGTATAAGTTAGTTGCTATATGCTTGGTTAGGAAATTTTAGAATGGATAAATGGTGAAAATGTTCCAATTGGAACGGAGTAAAAACATGCTATAGCGAAGTTATGGCGAAAATTTTAGTAAATGACGTTAACCGTTGAAATCATAGTTAAATATGATTTTCGGACAAATATCGAATGTTGATAATGAAACTAGAAAATAAGGGTTTCATAAGTATGTTGAAGAACATGAAATTTGTGAGCCATAGGCTCAATAACAAACTCATTTGGGTATCGGATGAGTAAGTTACAGACGAACGAACGAAAAATATTAGAAAACATATAATGAACGAATGAAGACATTTGAGCCGATGAAATATCTTGTTAACGAATTCAAAAAATTATTCTTTTCAGGGAAAATCTTAGTATGTAATGAAATGAAGAAAATGGCTTTGGAGCGGATTCATTCTGAGTTATATCGAAGAAGTTACGAGATCGCAAAGTAGGCGGTTTGAACTTGGAAGAACACTTAGAAAATTTTCAAGCATTAAGGCCTGGCGCCGCAACGCCATCCAAGGCTATTTTCCTTGTATCGCAGTGCCAGAACAGAGGGAGGCTACTGCTTATGGGCTTCGCAGAGCCGGATTAACAAAGGAATCTAGGCGCCGCATCGCTGGTTCAGGGCAAGACCTAGAGAAGAGCTTTTAACTGCTCAACTCTTGGGAAAAGTTTGGGGAATGATAATGAACATAATGTTCACCTAATGTAATACTTTAAGGAGTGATTAAATCTTAAGTTAACAAATGAATGATGATTAAAAGGTTATGAAATATGAACGTAAAATGCGTAAACCGTAATCATATTTCGTATTCGCGTTGGACGAACGTTCTAGGTGTACATAAGTTGTATAACTTAGACGTTGAGGAATGAAAATAAGTTATAACATTTAAATGTCATAAATAGTAACGAACATTAAATAACTTAGCGAATGTTATTATTTTAACGCTCCGATTAAGTTATAAAGGGAGAAAAAGATAATATAATTAATGTGTTAAAGTTATATGATAACTAATTGGCATGCTATGTGATTATATCATGTAGATTATTAAATAGGCCAAAGTAAAGATTGAATTAAAGTAAAAGGCTAGAAGACGCTTGAGGAAAGTTCTTCTAACTCTTGTCTAACTTTCATATTAGGCAAGTTATTGCTTCATTTAATTCTATTCACCTGAAGTTATATGATAGGCTAAGTACGTATCATTCCTCCGTGAATATATGTATTCCAAACTTATACAATTCTTTAAGTTTTGTACAAGTGTTCAATGACATTTTATGCCATGCCATGTTTAAGAAATAGTCGATGCCATTTGATTCAGCTAGATGAATATTAAAATATTTGTTTGATTTATTTACAAGTCTTTTAAAATATTATTTTTGTTATCCTAAGCCAATTGCTTTGGTACGGATTCAAAGGTAAGTCTGAGAAAGAATAAACAAAATGCTTTTAGTTGTATATTGACTAACACGAAAGGTGTCACAATTAAACGTAAATACATTTAACGAAGAAGAGTTGATCAACATAAAGTACTATAGACTTATCACCTAGAAGTGCTCGTAAGTAATATCGGACTTACGGACTTAGTGCCATGTTTTCCTTTTCAAAGAATGAAATAAAGGAATGTTCATGGTCTACTGAACAAACTCAAAATTTTAAATGATGTTTCGTCATCTGGAGAAGTTTTAGAGGGAAAAAGGTGTTATTTTATTATTCATAGTACTTCATAACTTTTGTTCAGTTATTGAAGATAAATCATATGATTCTTGATTTTGTTGTTGTAGAATTGTTAAACTTGATGGGATATTTAATGCAGATACCTTAAATTATATGATATCAGCTAACGCCAAACGGATTGAAGAATTCGGTAAGGATAAAGGAAAAACGAAGATGGATAAATAAATTATCTTGTAATAGAATAGTATTATTTTTGTAATGAATAATATTATGACAAACAAGGAATGTAATAGTTATAGAAACCTGGGAGAATGTTGGAATATGGTGTAATAGTTAGTAATTACACTCATTTTGTTAAGTTATATAGTTTAATATATATGAATGTTTTAGCACTGTGTAACATCATATCTAGGGTTTGAAGGTACCCGGATTTGGGGGCGTCACACATGGGACCCTTAATTTTTTCATTTTTTTATTTAAGATTATATATATTGGGGATTCAGTTTTGCAGGCATGATTACTATTTTCAATATATACTTTTAATATTTTAACTATATAAGACTTACTCGTTTATTTCTTTGTAGGAAGATGACTTATTGGTGCAAACATTGCCTTAAATTTTATACACACATTGGATATAATATTGATTCCATAATGTTTTCATCATGTGTATAGTTTCTCCGACATTGTATCATCATTATGTCGGATTGATCCATTTCTAACACGGATAATTATATCTATGTTTTTTTTGGGAGTGGTTAGCATGAAGTGAACTTCATGGTAAGTTCACTTCATGACCAATACAGTGCTGACACGCAGGCGGAGAGATCACCATCTCGTCTGTGTGTTATGTGTGTTAGAATTTTATTAGGCATGAAATAAACTTAACATATGAACTTACCATGAAGTTCACTTCATACTAACCGGATCCCTTTTTTTGACATCGCTACAAGAAAAATTCACCCAAGGGAAGTAAAAGAATATGCACCGCATTCGTACTTGCACTCACACTCGCACACTTGTCAAGTTATTTCGACATAGGTAGTGCACCCTAAAGTGTCAAATCCGTGTTGTCGACATCGGAAAAAATTTCCTTTCTTTAGAATTCCTCTTTTTACCCTTTATGTTTTCTATGTGTTGAATTTTACTTGAAAGGGCAAGTTTGAAAAGAGTCTGACTCAAAATGTCGACGATTTTAAAATTTAGAGTTGCAAGTTGGTAGTTTTAAAATGGTTGTACCAACTCAACCAAATTTAAAAAGGTTTACACAAAGGCTCAATTATTGGACTCTGTTTAACATGCCTTGGAAATCAAGATTCATAGAGTTCGGGGGCTTGATTAAGCGGGGGAAGGTGTTAGGCACCCCCACCTTCCGTGAAGACACAGTTACCGCGTCTTTTCAATTCTCTAATTTATTTAAAGTGTGTGTGTGTGTGTGTGTAGTTGATTGGGCCTAAGTGCATTATTTGGATGTAGTGTTATGCCTCGTTTACACCTATATACAAAGGGTTTGATTTGTATGAAAGTTCAATTTTAAAAAATATGTGCAGAAATGATGTTTAAAAAATAGGTTTTCAAACCCTTATGCTCACATAGTAATTGAGGCCTTTGATACTTCTAGTTTATTCAGTATTCGGGTTGATTTGATTTTATTATCGAGATGTGAAGCATCTTCGACAAAATAATATACATATAAGTGTCGGGCTCCTTATGGGCATGAAAGCCATCGAAAGATGTCCAAACACCACAAATATGATTTACAAGCTAACTGTACAACTAAAAAAGGTCCATCATGGGAACCAGATCTAGATTCATCAGCTAAATCTTAGATCTCATGGCTCCTAGGCTCAAACAAAAAAAACTAAAAAGAAAATTAGATTTAGATAAATCTTAGTCATTTTAACTCAACGGTTCCCGTTTTGCAACTTTTGAACCTATTAAAAGTTAGACATAGCTTGATTTAGATACATCTAGTCCACAAATTTGAATATTATGGATTTACATTGAATAAACAGTTAAAACAAATATTTAAACTGTGACGCCCCCAAAATAGGTATACACCACCCATTCTGAGTTGCCAAATACATGGTACAGAAACAACTACAACTTTATTAATACAATTGTCACACAAAATACGATAACACATAAACTGTGATTTTAAATACAAATATTGTCTTCTAGACAATATCCACACTTAAATAAGTCCTCATTATAATTATTGATGCACTATTTTAAAAAAAAGTGAGGACTACTAAAATAACTATCTTGAAGCATCACCCTATACCCCGAGTGGTTCCCGCTATATTCTCGCTTCCTGAGAAGAAAAATAGAATAAAAAGGAAGACGGTGAACTCAACTAACCCAGTAAAGAATATTATGACTATGATAAAGTAGAACAAATTATCGTTAGCCTTCAATAAATCAGATAAAATATAATGGACAACAAGTTTTAGATCACTATTCGCAGCGGTAATAATAATTCATTAGAAGAGTTAAGTAGAGAATGAAATCTACTATCTTCTATGATTTAAAAGTCCATCATCAATATTTTATCCCTATAACATAAATCAATATACATCTTGAATCAAATATTCATCTTTACACTACGGGCCAAAGATATTCATCAGTTAGTTATGTTCATCTCAACACCTGTCCATCTTTGCACTACGGGCCAACGATATTCATCAGGTAATCATTCATCTTTGCACTACAAGACAAAATATTCATCAAGTAATCATTCATCTTCGCACTACAAGCCAAAGATATTCAGTTATATCACCAATCAGGACTGAGGATGATGAAAAATATTTTTAAAGAAAACGAACCCAGTGAGATAAAAAGACAAAGATTAGGGATTCGTACTTTAGTTTATCCAAGTTCAAAAATACTTCATAATAATCAATTGTGGAGCAAAATTCAAGAATGAAGATCAAAACATGGATACAATCAAAGATAGAAACAATAATAGACAACTTGGACAAAGAAAAGAAAATTTAATTTTTCTGTGAATAGTGCCGTATTCATGAATAGTGTCGTATACGTGAATAGTGCCGTATACGTGAATAGTAACCTTGACATGAAAAGGTAAAAATTTCACAAGAAAGTTTAGACCAATATTCCAGTGAAATGGCATTAGATGAAGCGCAAAACTCAAAGAATTTATTATCATTTCAGGAATTATAGAAGCAATACTTACCGTAGTAAGTTTAGAGTTAGGAATCTGAAATGAACAATATACGAAAGTGCAAATGGATTTTCAACTGTCATGCGGTAGTCCGCGTAGACAGATCATTTCTATAATTTAATAACAAATGAATACGAAGGGTTATTCTTCAGGCATGTGGTAGTCCGCATAGACATGTTATTCCCACAGAATAATAAAGAATGGAATAACAAAAGGATTTCACCATGCATGTGGAAGTCCACGTAGACAGGTTATTCCAACAGAATAATAAAGAATGGAATAACAAACCTTATGAGTATTGAAAGAAATAACTCTCTTCATGAATACGAAAGAAATAATACCCTTTACCTTAATAAAAATTCAGAGACTGGACTAGTGTAATAGCAGAATACGCTTCTTCTTTCTCTCTTATTCTCTCTATACTTTCTCTCTCTATAGCTTTATTGAATTGGTGAAAAATAATGAAGAAATGAGCTTCTATTTATATGCTTGACAAAGTAAGGGTAAAATAGTCTTTTTATCGTAATCTATGACATCGTCGCTTACCTCATCGTTCTGATAACATCATTGCATACCTCATCGCTCCGATGACATCATTGCTTATATCGTACGAATTCAAATTCAATTTGTTCTCTTCCACCTCATTTTACTTTATACAGTGAATTTACTATAATAATGTTACCACTCAAATTATAAAAATCATACTATTATATAATCACATCATACTACTATAATGTAATATTATAATAATATATTTGAATGAATTATTTTATCAGAAAAGATAAAATACCAACTTTCAACAAATGTCTCGTGCTAAAAATTCCTCCGTTTAAATCTACATTGAATAAATATTTTTTTTATCATATATATCAATAATTAATTATTCACAAATAATATTACAGAACTACAATATTGACAACCAGATCGTTCCCAGAAAAGAGGGGGCTTTCCGATAAGAATTTCTTCTTACTGACGCGTAATTAGGTGACCAAACTCATTTCCTAGACAGAACTTCCTTAGACATTGTCAATAATGCTATCTAATAATATTATTCAAATAATATAAATTATTGATTTGACAATGGAAAATACTGTGCAGTGACAATTATTGAATCAATAATATAAAATATCAACGTAGCAATTATTGAATCAATAAAATAAAATATTAAATAGTAATTACTGTAACAATTATTGAGTAGTGTCTTCTTATGTAAGAATCAATAATTCAAGAATATTGTGCAATACCGTGTGCTACTGTGCAACAACGCGTATTACTGTATTTTAACCACCAGGTATTCCAACAGTGCTAACGATAACAACTACGTTGTCATTTATAAAAACTCAAACTTGTCATTTTCTTCATCCGACCGTTTTCTGTTATGGGGCCTATAAATGGTTGTGCCATCGTATGAATATTCCTCGACAACAAGAATATTCCACGACCAAACGAATATTCCCCGATAATAATGAATATTTTATAACCACTTGCTTATTTCGCAAAATTTGCACATTTTACCCATAACTAACCAGATTAACCAAATCCACCCCTTATTATTTCAGAATAATTAATAGAGGAAATTCAGTTTTATTTATCAAAAGTTGGGATCTTACATAAACACAGTAAAGAGTTTATATATATATATATATAAATATATATATATATTAAAGCAGTAGAAAGCTTCAAATCTGGGGAAAAAAATATTACAGTTTACGGCAAAGAAGGCTTCAGACCACTTTTGTAGCTTGAAAACTCAGCTTCCACCGATTAAAATTTGATATGTCGTAGTATATATGTATACAAGTGTTTAGAAAGAAGAATATTGAAGTTTAGAACACTATAGGAGGGGTTAAAAGCTAAAATGGACAGAATGTTTTCTCTTTTTTTTCCTTCTTTCTATTCTTTTTTGGCTGATGGGGGGGTCTATTTATAGACCAAAGTAGCCGCGGGTATACCTGCGGCTTCCCAAGGGCCCCGTGGGTCCTATTATCTCAAAGTACGTGCACCTGAGCCAATATATTGTCTGCTCGAACCTTCATAACTTTTAATCTGGGAATCCGATGGAGGCATGCTATACCTTTTCTGAAAGCCCCTGACGAGAGATACACAATGACCTGGGATTTGATATTTTTCGAATCTGGGAAGATGGGTCCATGACCGGATCTTTAAGTTTTCACAATCTATCTATTGAGTTGTCTTGTGCTGTTTTCACTCATGGTTGATGTTATGGTTCTGCATGACTTCTTTTGCAGTGATTTGGGCTGAATTGATGTTGAATTAGCAAAATTACTATTTTGCCACTCCCGGGTTGGTTTCGAGCTTGACGTAGTTGTAGCCATCTTTTCTCAGGGTTGTCTCCGAGATTGGACTGTTGTTGACTTTTGACAATCCTCAGGGTTGTCTCTGAGGTTGGTTTGATGTTTCCTGAGGTTGTTGTCGGGGTTTTGACTTGATCTCCCGGGGTTGGCTCCAGAGCTTGGCTTGATCTCCGGGGATTTTCATCGGGGTTCGATTTGATCTCCCGTGGTTGTCCCTAGGGTTAGATTTGATCTCCCGAGGTTGTCTCCGGGGTTTGGATTTGATCTCCGGGGTTGGATTGATAATTTTAACTTCCAGGGTTATCTCTAAAAGATAAAAGATGATTCTACCCTCCTGCAAGGTTTGTAACAGGAATGCAAAATTTTGAGTGTCTAGAGATGCCCCTCTTTATCATGTTTATGCAATGTAATGGCATGAACAGGATATAGATTACTAGACACTTGAAATATGACAAGATTAAATGATGTTATGCAATGCAGGATGATATAATGTTATGTACGTTGTATGTTTTTTGTTGGAATTATTTCCAATGGTATTATATCATTGACTGATCCCACCATTTATGTTGGGGATAAAGTTATCAATGATGGTCTCCATTGAACTACTTTGATGTTTACTTGAATGGTAGTTTATAAAACTTTCATCACCAGATCATTCCCGATGATTATCTAGGGTTGTCGCCAACGGCTTGAAATGTCCATCAGTGCTACTGAGACTAATTCGATCACAAGTTATAGAAATGCTTTCAGGATCCCTGTTATGGAAGTTTTCCTATGGCTAAGACCATTGGATGTTGACGTTAAGGTCTGCACCAATGTTCTTGGTCTCTAGATGTGCTTTCTGATTTTAATTCCGCTGGTGGTGTTCCTCTCTTTTTGCGAGTGACTCTCTGGGGATTATTGATGTTTATCCTGATGATAGCTTGCCTTGGTTGCCATCATTGGATTCTTTCTGCCGTTACGCTGGGATTTTTACCACCGCCCGGGCTATCTATCAGGTTGATGCCGATAGCTCCACTAGAGATAAAAGTTTTATTGCTTTCTTTCATGACATCTTCACAACACTTACTTGAATGGTAGTTTTTTAAAGGTTGACCATCATCGACTTTACTCGATGCCTACTTGAATAGTAGTTTACAAGGGTCTGAAGATCATTGAACCTTCGCGGTGCCTTGATTTGACTTTTTTAGCTTCCGAGAAGTACGTTGTAACTGAAATTTGATCAAGCCGGAGGGGGTGGGAACCACCTTGGGTGGTCGTAGATAGAACTGCGGCTACCGTGGGTTGACCCGCGGCTCCCATCAGGTATATTTACTCCCCTCCTTCTCCTTTATAAGTCATTTTCAAGTTGAACTATATAGAAAATCCAAAATTTCCTCTTCAGATCAACTGAGTTCGGGCTATTTTTTGCAAAATCCGTCATCGTGCAAACGTTCTGCACTATTCGGGTAATGTTTATATGTTTTCTTTTCAAGTTTTGACTATTTGAACGTTGGATTTCATATAGAATGCTTTTAAACACAATATAGTGAATATGCATGCTTATATGACTTGATAAAAATTATTTAACTTAGTAAATGTTAATATTTTACCATGATGAACATATTGATATAAAAAAAATTGACTTTTGAGACAGTCATTTGGCACCCCTTTTTGCTGGTCTATTCATTCTATTTGAGGATAAATGAGCACAGGTTTTCAAATAAAGTACTCATCGTAATTTGGCTTTTATGGTGGATTTAATTTTGATGTTTTTTCATGCATATGTGATGTTCATGATTTTGGGTTGATGTGCTACTGAATGGCCACCTAGTCATGCCTACATGCATGTGGACAGTCCATTTTACAAAGGAGATTGGAAAAAAAATTTCATGAGTCTGGGCATTTAATAAACATGCAATTTTAACTCTACTGTAGATGTATGTTAACACAATGCATGTATCAGGACTTAGATTATGCATGCATCAATGATTTTCTCCTTATCTTCTCACACTCTTCATCTTAGAGTTGTGCTTTCTTTACTCTGTCCATCAAGGTTGGATGAATCTCCATTTGGAATAACTTCTGCTTTGACTCCTTCGGATACTTCTCCTCTATCTCTAATTTTGTCATCTCTGTTATTAGCTTTTCTTGAGTCGTTAACATTGATAACTTTTCTCGACCCATTTTTCCTAAGGCATTGACAACCACATTCGCCTTCCCCGGATGGTTTAGAATTTTGAAGTCATAGTCGTTGATCAATTCCAACCATTGCCTTTGACACATATTCAACTCTTTCTGTGTGAAAATATACTTAAGACTTTTATGGTCTGTATATCTCACATTTCTCTCCATAAAGGTAATATCTCCAAATCTTCAGAACAAAAACTACTGCAGCTAACTCCAGATCATGGGTCGGGTATCCTTTTTTGTAATCTTTCAATTTTTGCGATTCATACGCATTGACGTTGTTATTTTGCATAAGCACATAACCTAGTCCCTTGTGTGATGCATCGCTATACACCACAAAATTTCCTGTATCATATGGTAAAGATTGTAAGACCCCGAATTTTATGAAATGAAAGTATTCAATTTTCTTATAATTATTATTTTATTTAGTAAATGGTTAAATTGATAAAAGGATTAAGTTAAAGGTGATATGTGAAAATTCTACAAAGTAAAACAAGTTGTTATAAAATATTCATTTGGTCGAGGAATATTCGTTTGGTCGGGGA
This sequence comes from Panax quinquefolius, assembly GCA_020205615.1. Lineage (NCBI taxonomy): Eukaryota > Viridiplantae > Streptophyta > Magnoliopsida > Apiales > Araliaceae > Panax > Panax quinquefolius. Next base: position 132,849,853 of record CM035155.1, read on the forward strand.
AAATTCTTTTTGTCGGGGAATATTCGTACGACGACACAATCATTGGTGGACCCCACAACAGAATTATTATCGGAGTTAGAAAGCGACAAAATTATCTTTTTATAAAAATAATGGTGAAAGTTTTACCGTTAACTATTGAAATACCCGGTGATAAAAGTACAGTAATACGCGTGGTTGCATTGTAGCACACGATATTGATTATTGATGCTTACGTGAGAAGTCACTCAGTTTTGTTTAATTATTGCTACAGTAATTGTTGCATAGTATCTCATGTTATTTGATTCAATTATTGTCGATATTTTATATATTATTAAATCAATAATTGAGATGATACAATGATTCATATTATTATTTACAATATTGACGATGTCTAGAAAGTTCTGACGAGGAGAGGTTTGGTCACCTAATTGCGCGCCAATAGGGAGAAATCCTTATTGGAAAGCCCCCTCTTTCCTGGGAATGATCTGGTTGTCAATATTGTGAGTTAAAATATTAATGATGAATAAGTTGAAAGATTAAAAAAAATGTGTTGATTGAAAATAAAATGATTTGAAGTAAATATTTATTAAATCTTTGATATAAATAAGAAGTCAATTATGAGACGTTTGTTATAAATTTGGTTTATTCTATGGGGCCCATATGTCATCATCTAAGAGTCACTTTTGCCAATAGTACTTGCCTTTACCAGATGTCAAACCACTTGTTGTTTCACATTACAGGCGTCAAACCACTTGTAGTTTCACATTACAGGCATCGAACCACTAGTCGTTTCACATTACAGGCGTCAAACCACTTGTCGTTTCACATTACAGGCATCGAACCACTTGTCGTTTCACATTACAGGTGTCGAACCACTTGTTGTTTCACATTACAGGAGTCAAACCACTTTTCTTTTCACATCACCAGTCGTCAAGCCACTTGCCTCTTCCCATTGCAAGGGCTAAGCTAGAAATCTTCTATAAATAGAAGCTTATTCCTTCTTTTATTCTCACCAATTCACTACGACTCACAAGAGAATTCTATAGAGAGAGAATCAAAGAGAAAAAAAGAAGAGTATCCTGTTACTACACTATTGTCGTATACAATCTCCTACTAAGGTAAGAGGTATTATTTCTTTCGTATTCATGAAGAGAGTTATTTCTTTCAATACTCGTAACGGTTGTTATTCCATTCTTTATTATTCTGTTGGAATAACCTGTCTACGCGGACTATCGCATGCTTAGTGAATAACCCTTCGTATTTAATTGTTATTAAATTATGGAAATGATCTGTCTACGCGGACTACCGCATGACAGTTAAAAATCCATTTGCAGTTTCGTATATTGTTCATTTTAGATTCCTAACTCTAAACTTACTATGGTAAGTATTGCTTCTATAATTCCTGAAATGATAATAAATTCTTTGATATTTGTGCTTTATCCAATATCTTTTCATGAAAATATTATTCTGAGCATTCTTGATAAGTTTTAACCTTTTCATGCTTATACTATTCACTTGGATTACTATTCTCGGTTTATTATTTACTAGGTACTATTCACTCGATTCATTATTCACCTGTGGTATTATTCATGACAAAAATTGATTCCTTTTCGGTCCAAATCATTTTTGATACAATATTATTCTTGAATTTTACTCCATAAAGCAGTATCATGTTGACAATTTGGACATTATTGAATTCCGGATAAATTAAATTATAAATCTTTAAAATTTATCCTTTACTTTCATTTAATTGAATTCTTATATCATTGTCATCATCCTCATGCTTATATTATGATGAAAGTCATCTTTGGCTTACGTGTATAGATGGACTGTTGATTGGTATGATTATGACCAGGAATCATTCGGTATAATCATGACCTGTAATATTACAAATGATGTGGTAAAAGTCCTCATTGGCCCGTAGTGCATTGATGGACAGTTGTTGAGATGAACATGGCCATTGGTGATAATAATGAATATCCTTGGCTCGTAGTGCATGGATAATTCAGTGATGTTGATTATTTATTACGCTGAGTCTCAGCGATAAAATTGGTGATAACTTTAAATCATAAAAGATAGTAGATCTCATATTCTACTTAACTCTTCTAATGGATTGTTTGTTCCGCTGCAGTTAAACTTGATGTCTATTGTATTTTATCAGTTTAACAATGTTGAAGGCTAACGATAATTTATTCGCATTATCTTAGTCATAATATTTCTTCGGGCTAGTTGAGCTCACCTTTGCTTTCATTGTTCTCTAACAATCCTAATTTCAATTGTAATTTTAAATATTTATTGAATTATATAAATATTTATTTGAGGTGTGTTTATTGAATAAATATTTTATTGATGTGATGGTTGTTAGTAAATATTTATGAATCTAAATTTATTAGATAATATTCTAAATTAAATTAATTTATAATTTAGAGAGTTGTAATATGACATGAGATGTTATATTGTTGTTTTGATTAATAATTTAAAATGGTATTTTAAATTATTAAATAAAATTATAATAAAAATTATAATTTAGTGATATTTGTTAAAATGGTATATTTAATTAAAATATAGTATGTGATTAATTTAATTGGTTAATGTTGGATATGAAAATTCAAATAAATAAGATGTAATTATAAATTATAAACTAAATTGTTTATAAAAAAAATAAATTAAAGGAGTTTAATTTAGTTTTGCCAAACAAGGCTTAAAATATTAAGTCTTTAAATTTTAAAGGGTTTTGCCAAACAAAGCCTTATGGCTTTTGGATTATTAATTTTTAATTTTAAATTATAAATAAATTAAATAATAAATAAAATAAATATATATTATAATATATACGCTTGTTTTTTAGAACCGATATTTTATTAAGTTTGCATATTAAGGTTTAGCAGTTTTATTTTTACGCATTGGTTATCAGTTGGTCTTACGCCTTATTTGGTAAGCCTAGAGAATACAGAGAATTGAGAGAGAACTTGAGGGAGATCTTGAGAGAATTGAGAGGAAGTTTGAGTTTTCAAAGCAAATTCAGTGGTGTTAGCAAGGATTTTAAAGCAACAAAAGGTATTTCCCATAATAACCCTATTATATATATATACATATATATAAATATGTATATGCATATATGAGTTTACGACAAAAATGTTATATATTCTATGAGTTTCAAATTTGTTGAATTGTTGCTATACAATGGGATAATTGTGATTATATGTGTTGTGATGGTTGAGTTTGTATGTAAACAAGAGTTTGCTATGCTAATTATAGTTTAAAAAGTAAGAAAATAAATTGATGATATATTTTCTTATTTGGCTTATGTAAGTACAATTTTTAGTGGTCAAATTGTATGTGAAATTATAAATTGAGTCTTATTTATGCTAGTTCATTAAGAATCAAACATAACGTAGTTTGAACAAAGTGATTTGGTGAAGAACTGAAATCACAATGTGAATTTTTGTGAAGGAGTTCAAAAATGGAGTTTTATATGAAAATATGGAATTTGAGGAAATTAAACTAGTATAATTGTTGTTAAATTGTTCTATGTTAAGGAATATGTTGGCAAACATGTTTGTGATGGTTTTGTATCAATTGTACGTGTTAATATTACTGGTTAGTAGGTGAAATTCATGTTTGTTGGGCTAAAGTAGCTATCGCTCATAGCCATTTCTTGCTTCTATTGCAGGTACCAACAAATTACATTCTGCAAGTGCCAAAAAAAAAAAAATTGCAATAAATGCTACGGTCCCAGTGCTTGTATATGGCGCAATTTGCGCACACACCCCTATCCCCGAGATAGTTTGTTCTCATTGCTCATCACAGACCTTGAAACACCCCTATAGCTTGGTCTAAGGTTGTGTTAAGGTGTCAAACATGTAATAACAACAAGTTAAAAATAGAAATCGTGTTAGGTGGTTAGTAGTTAAAAGTTTCAAATGATTATAAGTTATGAAAATGTTATGTTATAACTTAGTTTATAAACATGATGAATGTTAGATAAGTGTTGTGATGTTAACACTTTAAAATTTCTCGAAATGTATATATGTAGTATAAGACTTATACTAAAATAACAAGTCTAACTAGAAATGCATATGTTATGGTTAGTATAAGAGATATATTGTGGTTCTAAACCTATGTGTAGGTGAAAGTGAGCTTAATATTATAGCTTACGCTCGAGGCAAGTTTCAAAACCTTATCTTTTTAGATTAAGAAAGTTTCTTACGTTAAACTTTCATTAAGCGAACTCTTGTATTCCTAATCATTATTTTAGCAAGCTAGCTATGACTTTAACTTTATTCAAACAAGTTTTGAATTCCAATATTTATTGATGTATTCTAACTTGTTTATTGTTAGACAAGTTTCTTTATTGTCATTCGTGTATTATGAATGCAATTTTCTTGAATTCTAATTTCTAATGTTGAATTATCTTATCTCATTTACTTAACACAAGCTATTCTCATAATGAACAAGCTTTATTTTCAGCTTGCTATTACTTAAGGTATATTCAATAATTCATAGTCCTAGCTTAATATTATTCACGCAAGGTTTATTATCATTCATTACTTATGCTTTGTAGTTGTTTCTAAGCATGAGTTCAAGATATAGTTAGTTCGCTTACACTTATTCATTGTTCCATATTATGTTATTATTGGTCAACTATTGTGTTATCAAACACTATTGATTCAACTAGTCCTCTAGTTGATGATCGTTAAACTTCAAATTACCCTTGAAAGCTTATCCAAACCAAACTTTCTTTGGTGCGAACTTGTACTCTAAATACTGAGATGAACAACCCTATTATTATTAGGGGATAATTTATGCTTAACGTTAAAATGTTTGTGCACAATACATTGTATGAAGGGCTGATCCCCCTAAGTACGAGGAGTCCTTATAGTCTTATGACTGTTAAAGTTGAAGTTGAAAGATTACTTGCAACTGTGGACATAGTTCGTGGTCTTATGACCCTCAGTTATATATATATTCCATATTTTGATTCTAGTCTTTGGTTATCATTGAAAGAGTACTAGTCAATTTTGATGAGCCTATTCATTGGCAGTTATTATATTCTTGTTGATTCATTGCTATATCTAGTGAGCATTTGTTTTGCTCACTCTTGCATAAATATTATTATTGCAGCTAAAGTTGAGAAGGTAGATGAACCTACAACTAGTAAAGGAAAGGGAAAAATGTATAAGTGATGAAGACTTGTAATTTTCATTTATTGTTATGATGATAGACTTTTAAATAATGATGTGATGTAATAATTTATTTCCACACTTATATGATGTTTAAAGGTTAGACAACCCGGGAAGATTTTTTGGATTTAAAGGATGTAACCCTATTTAAAGGAGGATTTATGATTTAATTTTATTATACTTGGGTAGATAGATATGAATGATTGATAGTGAACACCAAATCTTGTGGGAATGAAGTACCTAGATTTGGGGGTGTCACAGATTGGTATCAGAGCCTTAGGTTATGAACCTTAGGTGGGGAAAAGCCTCAGGAAGTAACCTTTGAAAAGATAGTGATGATAAACTTTTATCGAGTTTTTAGGAAGAAGTAATAAAACACTTATGTGCTTAAGTGATTATAACTTATGTGCTCGTGAGTGTCGAGTAGTAATGATTAGTAATTAAACTTAAAATTTTGGTTGACATGATGGCTAATGTAGGAGGATCCAGTCAGGCTAGGGAGGAAGGATCCCAGATGCCTAGAGAGGAGGAGTCTCGAGATATTCAGGTGGTGTGGGAATAGCTACTGCCACGGGAAACAACTCCGTTGGTCATAGTAGTTGAGCAGGAGAGAATACCTGATAAGAAGGATGAGATAGAGACGGACGAGGAGGACCCCGTTGAGCTGCCACAGTCGGAGGATGAGGAGGACGAAGAGGAAGAGATTCCATTTAACTCGATTGTCGCCCGTATGTACGACAAGGTGTATGATCGCAATGTGGAACTTCAAGATACCGTCGAGGAGTTGCAAGAGATAGTAACTAAACAACAGACCTCGATGGCACAGAAGAACAACGAGATCTAGGATCGAGAGGAACGTCTGAATAACGTTGAAGAGAAGTTGGTTCACACTGAAGGAGAGAACGAGCGAATGATAGCAGAGATTGCAGATTTGAAGAACAAGTTGTAAGAAGAAGCTACGAAGAGGGCAAGAGCTGAAGACGCGTACGAGGAAGCTTACCAATGAGCTGGAATAGCAGAGAGGGACGCACAAGAAAAAAGGATGAAGATGGAAGAGATAAATAACGTATTCAACACTATGATCAATCGAACTCAAGATCGGGTCATGTGTTATCCAATTCAGTTCGAGACACTACCATCGTACATATTAGATCGCCGAACAATGTTCTGAATTATAGAAGAGAAGCGTCGTAAGGCTATGTAGCATTTTAATAGAACGTCATAAATGTAATTATTATGTGATTAGTGAGTAAATAAGATGTAAATCCCGGGTATGATATAACCAATGGGATGTGATGATGATGAAGTAATCCTGCAACTTTTGTAGTTCGTGAAAGTAATGTAAATAATATGATGATGCTATTGTTTTGATTTTTAAAAGATTATGAATGAATAAAAGCTATTTTTTTATTCAAAGTGTTATGTGTTATGTGATAATCTTTTATGATGTACAACTTAAGTACGTAATACTTAAAAGGTTGAATAGAATCTAATGGGTGTATTTTAACAGAAAATGCCTCCAAGACGCCAACCACGACAAAGGAACTCTGAGAATAACAACAATGCCGAGGATAATCTAGTTCAAAGAATTTGTAACGCTTATCGACGGAGCATTACGTAATCACCATGTAATCAAGCTACGACTTTTAAGGATTTCAAGCGGTTGGGCCACCAGAAATCCTTGGGTCTATGAATCCGGTTGAAGCACAGACCTGGATCATGGAAATAGAGAAGGATTTCGATGTTGCTAGGGTAGGGGATAACCAGAAGACTGCTTTTGCAACATTCATGTTGAAAGCAGAGGTGAGTTATTGGTGGCAAGCCAATAAAACCCAAGGAGTTCAAGGGGTAATGTCTTGGGAAAGGTTCAAGGAAATATTCTTTGACACCTATTTCCCAGAAAGTTAGAATAATCAGATGGAGGTACAGTTTCTGGAACTGAAGGAGGGCACAATGACAATGTCGGAGTATGCAACGAAATTCAACGAATTTGCGAGGTTTGCACCATATCAGGTGAATACGGATGAGCGCAAGGCAAGGAGATTCAGGAAGGGACTAAAGCCCTGGTTGTATAGTAGGGTTTCCCTGTTCTAGCTAAAGGCATTTACAGCAGTGCTTGAGAAAGCAATCCTTGCTGAAAGTGGAGGCGAGGCTGTAACAAAGCCCATCCAAGAGTAGGGGAAGAAGAAGAATGAAGGTGAAGCTAAAAATGGCGGAGGTAGTAACGGTGGAAATGGAAACAACAGTTTGAAGAGGAAATCGAATGCAAATGTGGGATCTGGAAATCAGCAAGGTAACCAGCCAAAGAAGAAGATTGACGCATGTGTTACATGCGGGAAGTTTCACACGGGTATGTGCTTAAGGGGAAGCGGGCATGCTTTAACTGTGGCCAGGAGGGTCACATTGCCTTAAATTGCACTCAACCCAAGAAGAATGCTTGCTACACCTGCGGGTCGAAGGATCATTTTGCTCGTGATTGTCCAAAGAAGAAATCAAGTGAGACAAATGGAAGCAAAGGAAATGCTAGTGGAGGTGCACTGACTATTTCTGGGCCAACGTCAAAAAATAAGCCCACAGCCAGAACCTTCAACATACCGGTGCAGGACGCGGCAATCAAAAGATGTTGTGTCAGGTATTATCCTAATCAATGATATAAATGCATATGTATTATTTGATTTGGGTGCTACTTGCTTGTTTATATCTGATGAATTTGCTAAAAATTTAGAAATACCTAGTAAATAGTTGAATTTCCCTTTAAACATAGAAATTGCAAATAGGGAGGTAATTCCTGTTAGGTTCGTATACAAGAATTGTAGAGTGAATATAAAGGGGAATATTATGGCAGTAGATTTAATCCCGATAAAACTTGGAGAGTTTGACGTGATATTGGGAATGGATTGGCTATTTAATTATGGAGCGATAATTGATTGCTAAAAGAAGTGTGTAAACCTTATGACTCCGTCAAATGTAGTTTTTCATGGTAGCAAATTGCCTAGACAAATGAGAGTGTCCCATTTATTATGCGCAGCCAAGAAGTTGTTCAGTCGTATGCATAGTAGGATACTTAGCTTACATAGTCAATACTCAAAAGAAAGAGGGTGTGAAATAGGATGAAATACCAGTGGTTAGGGAATTTGTGGATGTGTTTCTGGAAGATTTACTAGGACTTTTACCTAACCGAGAGATTGAATTTGTGATCCACTTAGCGCCAGGAACCGCTCCAATATCGAAGGCCCCGTACAGAATGGCTCCGGTAGAGATGAAGGAATTGATGGTACAACTGCAAGAACTGTTAGACAAGAAGTACATTCAGTCGAGTGTGTCACCGTGGGGAGCGCCGATGTTGTTCGTGAAGATGAAGGATGGGTCAATACGTCTTTGCATTGATTATAGAGAATTAAACAAAGTCACTATTAAAAATAAATATCCATTGCCGAGAATAGATGACTTGTTTGATCAATTGAAGGGTGCTAGATATTTCTCAAAAATAGATTTGAGAAGTGGGTATCACCAACTGAAAGTAAGGAAGGAGGATGTACCCAAGACGGCATTCCGAACTCGCTATGGACATTACGAATTTTTGGTGATGTCTTTTGGTATGACAAATGCCCTGCAGCGTTCATAGATTTGATGAACAAAGTGTTTAAACCATTTTTAGACAAGTTTGTGGTGGTATTTATCGATGATATTCTGGTGTACTCTAAAACTCAAGAAGAACACGTGGAACACTTACGTCTAACGCTGGAGACGCTAAGAAAAGAAAAGTTGTACACGAAATTCTCTAAATGTGAATTTTAGCTGGAACGTGTACAATTTCTTGGGCACGTAATTGACAAGGATGGAATTTAAGTGGATCCATCAAAGGTCGAAGCTGGGATAAATTGGGAAAAACAAAGAACTCCATCAAAAGTGAGAAGTTTCTTGGGATTGGCAGGTTATTACAGACGGTTTATCTAGGATTTTTCCAAGATTGCCACTCTGTTGACAAATTTGATGAGAAAATCTGTAAAATTTATTTTGACGGAGAAGTGTGAAGAAAGTTTTCAAGAATTGAAAAAGAAGTAAGTGTGGCACCTGTGTTGTCATTGCCAGATAATATAGGAAATTTTGTGGTGTATAGTGATGCTTCACACAAGGGTTTAGGATGTGTCCTTATGCAAAATGACAAAGTCATTGCATATGCATCAAGGCAATTGAAAGACTACGAGATAGGGTATCTGACTAATGATTTAGAGTTGGCAGTAGCATTTGCTCTAAAGATATGGAGACACTATCTCTATGGAGAAAAATGTGAGATCTACATAGACCATAAGAGTCTGAAGTATATCTTCACTCAAAAGGACTTGAACATGCGTCAAAGGAGATGGATGGAATTGATAAAAGATTATGATTGCAAATTCTTTTATCACCCGGGCAAAGCTAATGTGGTTGCAGATGCCTTGAGTAGGAAAGGCCGAGAGAAGTTGATGTTGTTAACTAATAAGGAGGAACTCATTTCAGCAATGGAAAGGCTAGAGTTGGAAATCAAATTTCCAAAAGAATCCGATGAAAAAGTATACCAAATGAAAGTTAGTCCAACCTTGGTAGACAAAGTGAAGAACGCTCAACTACAAGATGAAGAATGCAGAAAAATAAAGGAAAGTATGGTCGAGGGTAAAGAAGTGAAGTACAACGTTGATACTGAAGGAATACTAAGATTCGAGGGATGAATTTGGGTTCCAGCAGTACAAGATATTAAAGAAGACATCTTGACAGAAGCTCATAGCTCAAAATACTCGATTCATCCAGGAAGTACAAAGATGTATCAAGATTTGCGGCGACATTTTTTGTGGCCAAATATGAAAAGAGACGTTGTAGAATGCGTTGCTAAAAGCTTGACATGTCAAAGAGTGAAGGCAGAACATCAAAAACCAAGCGGATTACTCCAACGGTTGAAAATACCAAAATGGAAATAGGAGCATATCACAATAGATTTTGTGGTAGGTCTTCCAACGACTCAGAAAGGATACGATGCGATATGGGTGATAGTGGACAAACTGACAAAATCTGCACACTTTTTGCCAATAAAGATTAGATTTAATCTTGATCAACTGGCGAAACTATACGTTAAAGAGATCATGTCGAGATATGGAGTTCTAGTATCTATAGTGTCAGATCGAGACCCAAGGTTCACATCAAATTTTTGGAAGAGAGTACAAGAATGCATGGGAACGCAATTGAAGATGAATATAACATATCATCCACAAACCGATGGGCAAAGCGAATGAATGATCCAGACGCTAGAAGATATGCTTAGAGCGTGCATAATGGATTTCAAAGGAAACTGGGATGATCATTTACCGTTGGTGGAATTTTCATACAATAACAGTTACCATGCAAGCATTGGCATGCCGCCATATGAGGCATTATACGGCAGAAAATGCAGAACTCCACTGTGCTGGGATGAAGTTGGTGAACGTCAACTGTTAGGACTAGAACTGGTACAACAGACCGCTGAAATTATCAAACTCATTATAGAAGGACTAGTAGCTACTCAAGATCGACAGAAGAAGTATGATGACCAACACAGCAGAATCGTGAATTTAAAGTAGGAAATTTTGTGTTTCTGAAAGTTTCTCCTTAGAAGGGGAAAATTCATTTCAGTAAGAAGGGAAAGCTAAGCCCAAGGTTTATTGGACCTTTCGAGATTCTACGCAGAGTGGGAGAAATAGCTTATGAGGTAGCTTTACCTCCATAATTAGAACATGTGCACAACATTTTTCATGTGTCAGTGTTGCGACCATATAAACCCGATTGCAAGCATGTGATCGAGTATGAACCGTTGTAGTTCAGTAAAGATTTATCCTATGAAGAGATTCCTATCCAGATAGTAGACAAGAAAGAACAAGTGCTTGAGAATAAAGTGATACCTTCCGTGAAGGTGATATGGAGGAACCACAATGTCAAAGAAGCTACGTGGGAACTAGAAGCGAAAATGATGAAGAATTACCCTAAGTTATTTGTTTAGTCTTTGTCTTCGATTATGGGGACATAATCTTTGTAAGTAGGGAAGAATGTGACGATTTGATTGTTTGAGCTGTGATTCTGGGGACAAAATCTTTGTAAGGAGGGAATGATATAACAATCCGAAATTTCAAATTATAATTATAAATATTTATTGAATTATATAAATATTTATTTGAGGTATTTATTATTGAATAAATATTTTGTTGATGTGGTGGTTGTTAGTAAATATTTATGAATCTAAATTTATTAGATAATATAATAAATTAAATTAATTTATAATTTATAGAGTTGTAATATGACATGAGGTATTATGTTGTTGATTAATAATTTAAAATGGTATGTTAAATTATTAAATAAAATTATAATTTTATAATTTTGTGATATTTGTTAAAATGGTATATTTAATTAAAATATAGTATGTGATTAATTTAATTGATTAATGTTGGATATGGAAATACAAATAAATAAGATGTAATTATAAATTATAAACTAAATTATTTATAAAAAAATAAATTAAAGGAGTTTAATTTAGTTTTGCCAAACAAGGCTTAAAATATTAAGTCTTTAAATTTTAAAGGGTTTTGCCAAACAAAGCCTTATGGCTTTTGGATTATTAATTTTTGAATTTTGAATTATAAATAAATAAATAAATAATAAATAATAATATATATATATAATATATACGTTTGTTTTGTAATCGACATTTTATTAAGTTTATTATTAAGATTTAGCAGCTTTTTTTTTTTACGCATTGGTTATTAGTTGGTTTACGCCTTTATTTGCTAAGCTTCAGAGAATACAGAGAATCGAGAGAGAACTTGAGGGAGAGCTTGAGAGAATTGAGAGGAATTTTGAGTTTTCAAAGCAAATTCAGTGGTGTTAGCAAGGATTTTAAAGCAACAAAAGGTATTTCCCATAATCTCTATTATATATATATATATATATATATATATATGTATATGCATATATGAGTTTACTACAAAAATGTTATATATTTTGTGAGTTTCAAATTTGTTGAATTGTTCCTATACAATGGGATAATTGTGATTATACGTGTTGTGATGGTTGAGTTTGTATGTAAACAAGAGTTTGCTAAACTAATTACAGTTTAGAAGTAGAAGAAAATAATGATAGTATATATTTTCTTATGTGACTTATGTAACTATAATTTTTAGTGGTCAAATTGTATTTGAAATTGTAAATTGAGTCTTATTTATGCTAGTTCATTAAGAAACGAACATAACGTAGTTTAAGTGAACTGATTTGGTGAAGAACTGAAATCACAGTGTGAATTTTTGTGAAAGAGTTCAAAAATGGAGTTTTATATGAAAATTTGGAATTTGAGGAAATTAAACTAGTATAGTTGTTGTTAAATTGTTCTATATTGAGGAATATGTTGGCAAACATGTTTATGATGGTTTTGTATCAATTGTACATGTTAATATTACTAGTTAGTAGGTTAAATTCGTGTTTGTTGGGCTAAAGTTAACTATATTATTCATAGCCATTTCGCTTCTTTCGTCGTAATCGCACAAGTACAAGACTTAAGTACAAGGCAAAAAATCGCTTGTTGATACTTTGGCCCCAAGTTGTGTATATATGCATTCACGCTTATACCTTGTCCCGAGATAGCTTTGTTCTCATTGCTATCTACGCAGATCTTGAAACACCCCTATAGCTTGGTCTAAGGTTGTGTTAAGGTGTCAAACATGTAATAACATGGTTAAAACAGAATCGTGTTAGGTGGTTAATAGTTCAAAGTTTTAAATGATTATAAGTTATGAACGTGTTATGTTATAACTTAGTTATTGCAATGAATGTTAGATAAGTGTTGTGATGTTAACACTTGGAAATTCTGAAATGTATATGGTAGTATAAGACTAATACGGAAATAACAAGTCTAACTGGAAATGCATATGTTATGGTAAGTCTAAGAGATATTGTGGTTCTAAACCTATGTGTAGGTGAACGTGAGTTTAATATTATAGCTTACACTCGAGGCAAGTTTCTAAACCTTATCTTTATACATTAAGCAAGTTTCTTACTTTAAACTTTCATTAAGCGAACTCTTGTATTCCTAATCATTATTTTAGCAAGCTAGCTATGACTTTAACTTTATTTGAACATGTTTTGAATTCCAATATTTATTGATGTATTCTAACTTGTTTATTGTTAGACAAGTTTCTTTATTATCATTCGTGTATTATGAATAGAATTTTCTTGAATTCTAATTTCTAATGCTGAATTATCTTATCTCATTTACTTGACACAAGCTATTCTCATAATGAGCAAGCTTTATTTTTAGTTTGCTATTACTTAAGGTATATTCAATAATTCATAGTCCTAGCTTAATATTATTCACGCAAGGTTTATTGTCATTCAATACTTATGCTTTGTAGTTGGTTCTAAGCATGAGTTCAAGATATAGTTAGTTCACTTACACTTATTCATTGTTCCATATTATGTTATTATTGGTCAACTATTGTGTTATCAAATACAATTGATTCAACTAGTCCTCTAGTTGATGATCGTTAAACTTCAAATTACCCTTGAAAGCTTATCCAAACCAAACTTTCTTTGGTGCGGACTTGTACTCTAAATACTGAGATGAACAACCCTATTATTATTAGGGGATAATTTACGCTTAGCGTTGAAATGTTTGTCACAATACATTGTACGAAGGGCTGATGTGACGCCCCCAAATTTGGGCACCTCAATCCCACAGATTTGGTGTTCACTGTCCAATTAAATCATAACTAACTACCAATAAACAAAGGATATAATTAAACTCAAAAGCTTAAACAATAAATCTCCCACCAAAGGGTTACATAATCTCAAATAAATCCCAGGTCATCTAACCTTTATTACAATCATCAGCGGAAAACTAAAACATGATCATAATTAAATCTATTACATAAGCTTCATAAATAAAATATAAATTAAACGTTGTCGTCTAATCAAGCACTTTGCCCTTGTCTTTTCTTGTAGAAAGCTCTTCAAACTTCTTAACTTCATCTGCATTGTTTTGTTCAAGAGTGAGCAAACAATTGCCCACAAGAAGGATAATATACAATAACGTTTTATGAATGACAATTAACTAAGCTTTCAATGGTAAAGTATTCTTACCGGAACATTAAACTTTAATTCAATAGCTATGAGTTCAAAGGAATAATAAACGTTTAAGTTAACAATAGATATCAACATCAAAGAATACACTGAGGGTCACAAGACCACAAACTCTATTCTAGGTTTTCAAGTATTTTTACTTTAACCTTTAACAGTCTAAAAGACTATAATCATCATCTATGTCCTAGGTTCACGTGTGTTTCTATCAGAACCTTTTAATAGCCTAAACGACTATATGAACCATCATCCCGTATTCCAGGTGATCAGCGCTTTGTACTATGTATTGCGCAAACATTTTAACGCTATTGCGTAGCTCTAAAATAATCCCCTGATATAGGGTTGTTCATCTCAGCTTAGATTATCAGGTTCCGAACCAAAGGAAGTTTGGTTGGGAATTAACTTCAAAGGAAGTCTAGATTTTTAGAATGCTCATCAACCAAGTACTGGTTGAATGAGATAGGAACCAATAACTATTCAAGGGTTTGATTATAATATCTTCATGAACAAGGTATATCGATGAATCAATAAGAGCTAGAGTATTAACAATTTCTAAGTTGAACAAATGTTATCATCGACAACATGCTTTCAAAGTTATTTGAGTACATAAACAAACTAAAGGAAGTTTGGTTTGGGTAGACTTCAAGGGTAATTTAGAGTTTAGAACATTCATCAACTAAGGATTAGTTGAATTAGTAAAAAATCGCTAAGCAACTTAGAGTTCGGTACAATAACATAAGATAGTACAATGACATTGAAGAACGAAAATCAAACAACAGTTATTAGTAGCTGAATAAACACACTTCTTACAATAAAATTACAAACTTTGAATAATCAAGGTAATCTCGATTGGAATATAGAAACAAAGATTAACTAACTTGCTCAACAATAAGTGAGGGTTAAAGAACTTGAATGACAATAAATCGTTAAACAAGAGATTAGAGATAGAGAATTTGCATAAGTATAACATAACAATGAAAAGTAACCTTGCTGAATAATAAAGTAGCAAAAGTTAGGGAACTTGCCTCGTGCGTAAGTTAAAAAATCACTACTCACGTTCACCCCATGTCCTACACATACCATACGTATTGACAATACACATTAGTTATACTAGCATTACCTTCATGAGTTACTTTCTTTCTTTTAGTATAGCTACTAACTAAGTTTAAGTTTAAACAACATCGTATCTTTTCATAAATATTACTTTTTAGCTTTATTACAACTACTTAAGTTATCATGTCATTGCACCACATACACATTAACAACTTGATACAACATCCTATTACATGTCCAACACGTTATCATTAAGTTATACTAACACACAAAGGATTGTACTTGCATTCACAAGATCCCGACGCCTCTCGATTGGCTCCAAATACACAGCAGTCCTAAAGATGGCCATTTTGACCCTTCATAACGATTTCAAATTGAAAACATTAAAAAATAAAAGTTATAGGCCTAGTCGTCCTCTTTCCGAATCATCTTGAATCACCTCAATCGGAGTTCGTATGAAAACGTTATGGCCATTTTACTACAGGAGGTCAAAATATGTTCGACCTGCACCACTTTTCCAAATATGGGCGCGAGACAAGGCCGCATTGGTCAGGCGCGAATTCCAGCGTTGAGCACGAACTTTTGGGCTATTTTTGCGCCGAGGCGCGAGATTTTAAAGCCGGGACGCGAATTTGGCGAGAGTCAAAGCGAAAACTTGCCCGAGGCTCCAAATTACAGAACACCCCAAAACAAAACACAAAACAAAGCTATGTCTTAATTTCTAACACCAATTATCATGTATAACTTATGCAAATTACACATAAACTTCATCAAGCATACAAATACTAAATTAACACAACTTAAACCATAATTCTAGAAAATATAAATACTGGAATAACATATTTTAAAACCAAAACTCCATTTTTGATATTTCTTGACACAGTGAACACTGTAATCATAATGATACACCAATTTGATTCTGTTGAACTAAGCTCTCTTTATTTCATACCCGATTAACAAATCACAGTTTAATTTTTACAACTCGTATATACTTTCACCATCAAATTTGTTATTGTCATAAGCCATGTATAAGAACATACACTGAAAAATAGTTTCCCTTTCTTTTAAATGAATTTAACATACAATTCTTTCTC
This sequence comes from Panax quinquefolius, assembly GCA_020205615.1. Lineage (NCBI taxonomy): Eukaryota > Viridiplantae > Streptophyta > Magnoliopsida > Apiales > Araliaceae > Panax > Panax quinquefolius. The sequence goes on from CM035155.1 coordinate 132,866,291, forward strand.
TAAACATAAACTTCTAGCATTACTACTACTTCGAATCGCAACAATTCAACTTGTAAAGCAAAATTCAAAAATAGAATTCATAGAACATAAAATTAAAACTCACGCCATTAAAATACATATATATATATATATATATATCACCGTGAAAATCAATTTCTTCCTTTTTGATAATAATTCATACAATCACATACATGTATATGCTAATCATACAATCACCTATATATATATATATCTATATATATAGTTATAATATTACAACTACACATGCATGATTTCATCACCCATTATAAAAATATGGATTTCACAATTTTTGTAAAGACTTTATACTATCGTCAAGAACACGAGAGTTTAAATTATGTCAGAAACATATTAACACATATATATAAAATACAATATTAAGGTTATGGAAAATACCTTTTTGGTTGCTTTGAAAATCCTTGCTAACCTCTAAGAATTGCAACTTCACAAACTTTTCTCCTCTCTCAACTCACTCTAGTCTCTCTCAACTTTCTCTTTGAAAACCTTTTCTTTCATTTCTTTTCAGAAGCTTAAGCCAAATGTCTAGAATATACATAAAACATAATCAAGCGTAAAATAAAAGAAAACCGATATGGTCATAATAAGCCTAATAACTAATATCTACCAAAAATATAACGATAGATTATAAATATATTTTATTTATTATTTGATTATTTTATTTATATTATTTAAAATTCAAAAACCCAAAAAGCCATAAGGTTCCATTTGGCAAAACTCTTTAAAATTAAAGACTTAATATATTTAAGCCTTGTTTGTCAAAACTAAATTAAACTCCTTTAATTTATTTTAATAAATCATTTATAATATAGTTTATGGTCACACTTAATTTACTAAATTAAATTACAATATTTTAATAATCCATTTAATCATTATAAACTCTCTAACTTAATTTATTAATTAAATTAGAATGTTATCTCGTAATAATTAATTTTCTTAGCTCCTTAATTATTTACTTAGCACATAAATAATTAATCAAATCAAACAAATAATTAAACAAGTTTTTTTATTCAACAATAAACACATTAATTGAATATTTATATAATTCAATAAATATTCAAAATTACCACTTAAAATTCCGGATTGTTACATCCTTCCCTCCTTACAAGGATTCTGTCCCCAGAATCACAACTCAAACAAATCATTCGTCACATTCTTCCCTCCTTAAAAAGATTTTGTCCCCAGATTCGAAGACATAGATTAAACAAATAACTCAAGGTAATTCTTCATCATTTCAGTTTCAAGTTCCCACGTAGCATCTTCGACGCTGTGGTTCCTCTATATCACCTTCACATAAGGTATTACCTTACCCCTAAGCATTTGTTCTTTTCTGTTAACTATCTGGATAGAAATTTCCTAGTGGAACAACCATAACGGTTCGTACTTGGTCACATGATTGTAGTCGAGCTTGTTCGATCATATCACCAAAACATGAAAAACATTACGAATGCGCTCTAACTATAGAGGTAAGGCTACCTCAAAACCATCTTTTCAGCTTCATCAATGCTTCCTACACCATAACCGTATTATACCCAAAATAGTTCATCAAACTTACCACACTTTGGAAATTCAGTAACTTGCCATAATCATATGAGTTTAGGAACTTATCCTAGTCAGACCATAGGCGTCCATTCGCTGAGGGGTTCAAAACATACCATATGATTATGAGTCACGAACTTACCATATGCTTTAGTTTTAAGAACCAAACCTAATCCTAATATCATCTAACTATCAAAAATGTATATGATAAAAGAATCACATTTCCACCACATGTACATGGATAGCGCGATACCGATATTCCAATGATTATCAATGTGATAAACCAAGAATATGCACCAAAACCTCTGCCCATACAAAAGTTTGTACGACTTAGTTACCATATGAGTCCTCAATTGAAATCCCACTTAACATTACCTAACTCTTAACTTATTTTTAACTTGCCCATAACTTGCTCAATGCGGATTCCTCGTATGACATTATCGAAAACTTCTCGTGTGCTTAGCATGCCTTCCGATGTCTGGATTTCTTTTTAGTTTGACAATCAATTTGCAAACAATATGACATACTTATTTCTAATTGCGTTCCACACGTTCTTGCAAACCTTTCTGAAAATTCGATGTGAATCGTGAATCTCGATTCGGCACAATTGACACTGAAACACCATGCCTTGAAACAATTTCGTTAACATACAACTTCACACACTGTTCGATAGGTAAAATGCTAAGTTCGACATACCATAGAATCTATCACCATATCTTGCCACTAATAGTATTATCGAAGGCAATATATATATATATATATATATATATATATATATATATATATATATATTCGTGCTTCCTAGTTAATTTAACATATAAATTTTATGCAAAACTTTTTTTTTTTCAATTCCTTAATATTAGCGAAACCCAGTTTCTTCCTTCTACTTTCAACTATCCTTCAGTATCGATTTTGAATTTGTCACCCTCATCTTGGAGCTACTCTTCCTTTACTCTGTCTTGCAAAGTTGTACGGTTTTCCATCTGAACAGCTTCTCCTCTGACTTTTCATACATCTTACCTCCTACCACAAATTAGTCATTTCTATTATGAACCCATCTTGCACAGTTAACAAAAATAACTACTACCTTTTTCTTAAGATGTCGGCCACCACGTTTATTTAGGATTTTGCATTCACAATCCTTGACCAACTCCCGCTATCACTTCAACGCATGCTTAAACACCCCTATATGAGAATATACTTTAGACACTTATGGTCTGTTTATATCTCACACTACTACCCAAAAGTAATATCGTTAAATCCTCAGGGCAACCACTAATACCTCAACTCTAAATTGTAAGTCGGATATCCTTTCACATAAAAATTTTAACTGACGTGAGGCATATGAAATGACTCTGTTGTTCTGCCTAAACACACAGCCTAGTATATTATAGGATGCGTCGCTATACAACACAATATTCCTGTATTATCTGGTAGAGACATCACAGGTGCCATATTAATTCCAATACAGAAATTCTACACATCAACTTAAAAGAATCAATATTCACACTTTCCATATTTAGGGAATAATCTTACTCTTCCTGAAGCGAATCTAGTTTCTAAACGAATTCATCAGGCAAAATTATCAAGTGGCACATGAATTAATTAACTCGCAGCCGTATAGATAACTGATCAGAACCATACCTTGCATTGCGTCCTGGATCTTCATGTTGGATGATTATTCAGTTGGTCGACTCGGCGGAGCTGATTCCACAATAACCAGTTTGCCACTGCCCCCTTTGCTTCCACTTTTTTTTCCTACTGCTTTCTTTGGACACTCTCGAGCCAAGTGCTCCTTCGATCCACACATGAAATAGGCTCCCTTCCTCGGTCTTGAACACTTTGGTGCAATGTGGCCTTCAAACCACAATTAAAGCACACCCTTTTTCCCTTCAAACAACCACCTACATGTTTCTTTCCGCAGTTGCTACACGCCTCCACCTTCTTCTTTTTCTTCCCTTGCTGATTTTTAGCGTTAATATTATTGTCCCACTTTCTTTTCCAGGCATTACCGGTATAACTATCATCTACCTTATCATCTGCACTCTTCCTTCCCCTCTGCTCTTGATTGTATGCCAGCGTATTACCTTCCCCGTCTACATCAATCATTTTTTCCATCTCTGTTGTGAATGAATTTGGTTGGAACATCGAGATTTGATTGTATAGCCAGAAATTCAATTGATTTGCCAGTGCTCCCACCAGAAAATTCACTAATTGTGGCACTGGATTTGCGTTAGCTTCCCTATTGTATGCATATTCCTTGGGGTTCTGCTGACGTTGTTGTCTTCTTCTAGGCGGCATCTTACTGTTTAAAACTTATACCATTAGATCATCATTCACACACGCATTAAAATTTTCAAACTTATCTTAACCACTTATAGATAATAAATAACGATGTATTTATTTGTTTATTACATCACCACATCACCACTTATAGATAATAAATAACGATGTATTTATTTGTTTATTACATCACCACATCACAAAATAACCTCACTGCTATTTATACCTGAAATAATAAAATTTTAGGATTACTTCATCATATCCCACTATTTATTTCAAAAGTCAAGATTTACATTTTATTAATTTTCATCATGATTTATAAATAATCTTAATGTTTTTCTTGCAATCTACATGAACATTCCACATTGCATAACTTCATTGCGCTCTTGCTTCATGATACGAACCATTGACGATCTATCACATACCAAAAATAAATCTCAACCTATATAGAAAATAGAATACTAAATTCTAAGTTCCATCATTCGCTTGGCCTTCTTCAACTTGTATTCAACACGATCTATGCATTTAGAAGCCTTCACCCTCGTGTCTTCAGCTCTCACACGCTTTGCTGACTTCTTTTCTCAGTCATTCCTATGCAATCTCATTCCCAACTAATAACTATCCTCTTTAATATTCTGACTGAGCTAATATCTGCTCTACATCTTCAAATTATACAGTAAGGTCTTGAGTCGCGACATCTTCTTACGCTAACGTGGCTTGGTGCTTTACCGCTAGACCTTCTCATTTCTCGATAACAAAGTTTAGCAACCCCACAACTTAATGTGTATTATACTTGTTACTCCTAAGTACTTGCGAGCACATAAGTCATTAACACATAAACACATAAGTATTTTATTATTTCTTCCTTAACAACTCGATAAGAGTTTATCAGCTCTATATTTTTGATCTCCTAGAAGGTTATAGCCTAAGGTTTCCCCACCTAAGGTTCATAACCTAAAGCTTTGATACCAACTTGTGACACCCCTAAATCCGGGCACCTCAATCCCACAGATTTGGTGTTCACTATCCAATTAAATCATAACTAACTACCCATAAACAAAGGATATAATTAAACTCAAAAGCTTAAACAATAAATCTCCCACCAAAGGGTTACATAATCTCAAATAAATTCCAGGTCATCAAACCTTTATTGCAATCATCAATGGAAAACTAAAACATGATCATAATTAAATCTATTACATAAGCTTCATAAATAAAATATAAATTAAACGTTGTCGTCTAATCAAGCACTTTGCCCTTGTCTTTTCTTGTAGAAAGCTCTTCAAACTTCTTAACTTCATCTGCATTGCTTTGTTCAAGAGTGAGCAAACAATTGCCCACAAGAAGGACAATATACAATAACATTTTATGAATGACAATTAACTAAGCTTTCAATGGTAAAGTATTCTTACCGGAACATTAAACTTTAATTCAATAGCTATGAGTTCAAAGGAATAATGAACGTTTAAGTTAACAATAGATATCAACATCAAAGAATACACTGAGGGTCACAAGACCACAAACTCTATTCTAGGTTTTCAAGTATTTTTACTTTAACCTTTAACAGTCTAAAAGACAATAATCATCATCTATGTCCTAGGTTCACAGGTGTTTCTACTGTAACCTTTAACATTCTAAACGACTATATGGACCATCATCCCGCATCTGTGATCAACCCTTTGTACTATGTGTATTACAAGAAATATTTTAACGCTATTGCGTAGCTCTAAAATAATCCCCTGATATAGGATTGTTCATCTCTGCTTAGATTATCAGGTTCCGAACCAAAGGAAGTTTGGTTGGGAATTAACTTCAAAGGAAGTCTAGATTTTTAGAATGCTCATCAACCAAGTACTGGTTGAATGAGATATGAACCAATAACTATTCAAGGGTTTGATTATAATATCTTCATAAACAAGGTATATCGATGAATCAATAAGAGCTAGAGTATTAACAATTTCTAAGTTGAACAAATGTTATCATCGATAACATGCTTTCAAAGTTGTGTGAGTACATAAACAAACCAAAGGAAGTTTGGTTTGGGTAGACTTCAAGGGTAATTTAGAGTTTAGAACATTCATCAACTAAGGATTAGTTGAATTAGTAAAGAATCGCTAAGAAACTTAGAGTTCGGAACAATAACATAAGATAGTACAATGACATTGAAGAACGAAAATCAAACAACAGTTATTAGTAGCTGAATAAACACACTTCTTACAATAAAATTACAAACTTTGAATAATCAAGGTAATCTCGATTGGAATATAGAAACAAAGATTAACTAACTTTCTCAACAATAAGTGAGGGTTAAAGAACTTAAATGACAATAAATCGTTAAACAAGAGATTAGAGATAGAGAATTTGCATAAGTATAACATAACAGTGAAAAGTAACCTTGCTGAATAATAAAGTAGCAAAAGTTAGGGAACTTGCCTCGTGCGTAAGTTAAACAATCACTACTCACGTTCACCCCAAGTCCTACACATACCATACATATTGACAATACACATTAGTTATACTAGCATTACCTTCATGAGTTGCTTTCTTTCTTTTAGTATAGCTACTAACTAAGTTTAAGTTTAAACAACATCGTATCTTTTCATGAATATTACTTTTTAGCTTTATTACAACTACTTAAGTTATCATGTCATTGCACCACATACACATTAACAACTTGATACAACATCCTATTACATGTCCAACACGTTATCATTAAGTTATACTAACACACAAAGGATTGTACTTGCATTCGCGCATCCCGACGCCCTCCGATTGGCTCCAAATACACAGCAGTCCTAAAGATGGCCATTTTGACCCTTCATAACGATTTCAAATTGAAAACCTTAAAGAATAAAAGTTATAGGCCTAGTCGTCCTCTTTCCGAATCATCTTGAATCACCTCAATCGGAGTTCGTATGAAAATGTTATGGCCATTTCACTACAGGAGGTCAAAACTGTCCGACCCAAACCACTTTACCAGCGCTGGGGCGCGAGACAGTGGCGCTGGGGCGCGAATTCCAGCGCTGGGGCACGAACTTTTGGGCCATTTTTGGTGCTAGGGCGCAGATTTTGGTATTTGACGCCGAATTTTTTAGTCATGCTAAAACTTATGGCCGAGGCTCCAAATTACAGAACACCCCAAAACAAAACACAAAACAAAGCTATGTCTTAAATTCTAACACCAATTATCATGTATAACTTATGCAAATTACACATAAACTTCACCAAGCATATAAATACTAAATTAACACAACTTAAACCGTAATTCTAGAAAATTTAAATACTGGAATAACATATTTTAAAACCAAAACTCCATTTTTGATATTTCTTGACACAGTGAACACTGTAATCATAATGATACACCAATTTGATTCTGTTGAACTAAGCTCTCTTTATTTCATACCCGATTAACAAATCACGCTTAATTTTTACAACTCGATATACTTTCACCATCAAATTTGTTATTATTATAAGCCATGTATAAGAACATACACTGAAAAATAGTTTCCCTTTCTTTTAAATGAATTTAACATACAATTCTTTCTCTAAACATAAACTTCTAGCATTACTACTACTTCGAACTGCAACAATTCAGTTGTAAAGCAAAATTCAAAAAATAGAATTCATAGAACATAAAATTAAAACTCACGCCATTAAAATACATATATATATATATATATATATTCACTGTAAAAATCAATTTCTTCCTTTTTGATAATAATTCATACAATCACATACATGTATATGCTAATCATACAATCACCTATATATATCTATATATATAGTTATAATATTACAACTACACATGCACATGATTTCATCACCCATTATAAAAATATGGATTTCAGACAATTTTTGTAAAGACTTTATACTATCGTCAAGAACACAGAGACTTTAAATTATGTCGTAAAACATATTAACACATATATGTAAATACAATATTAAGGTTATGGGAAAAATACCTTTTTGGTTGCTTTGAAATCCTTGCTAACCTCTGAGAATTGCAACCTCACAGACCCTTTTCTCCTCTCAACTCACTCTAGTCTCTCTCAAATTTCTCTCTGAAAATCTTTCTTTCATTTCTTTTCTTAGGCTTAAGCCAAATGTCTAGAATACGTAAACATAATCAAGCGTAAAATAAAAGAAACTGATATGGTCATAATAAGCCTAATAACTAATATCGGTTACAAAATATAACGTATAGATTATAAATATATTTTATTTATTATTTGATTATTTTATTTATATTATTTAAAATTCAAAAAACCCAAAAGCCATAAGGCTCCATTTGGCAAAACTCTTTAAAAATTAAAGACTTAATATATTTAAGCCTTGTTTGGCAAAACTAAATTAAACTCCTTTAATTTATTTTAATAAATCATTTATAATATAGTTTATGGTCACACTTAATTTACTAAATTAAATTACAACATTATAATAATCCATTTAACCATTATAAACTCTCTAACTTAATTTATTAATTAAATTAGAATGTTATCTCGTAATAATTAATTTTCTTAGCTCCTTAATTATTTACTTAGCACATAAATAATTAATCAAATCAAATCAATTCAAATCAAACAAATAATTAAACAAGTTTTTATTCAACAATAAACACATCAATTGAATATTTATATAATTCAATAAATATTCAAAATTACCACTTAAAATTTTGGATTGTTACAGCTGATCCCCCTAAGTACGAGGAGTCCTTATAGTCTTATGACTGTTAAAGTTGAAGTTGAAAGATTACTTGCAACTGTGGACATAGTTCGCGGTCTTATGACCCTCAGTTATATATATTCCATATTTTGATTCCAGTCTTTGGTTATCATTGATAGAGTACTAGTCAGTTTTGATGAGCCTATTCATTGGAAGTTATTATATTCTTGTTGATTCATTGCTATATCTAGTGAGCATTTGTTTTCCTCACTCTTGCATAAATTTTATTATTGCAACTAAAGTTGAGAAGGTAGATGAACCTACAACTAGCAAAGGAAAGAGAAAAATGTACAAGTGATGAAAACTTGTAATTTTCATTTATTGTTATGATGATAGACTTTTAAATAATGATGTGATGTAATAATTTATTTCTGCACTTGTATGATGTTAAAGGTTAGACAACCTGGGAAGATTTTTATTTAAAGGATGTAACCCTATTTAAAGGGAGGATTTATGATTTAATTTTATTATACTTGGGGTAGATAGATATGAATGATTGGATAGTGAACACCAAATCTTATGGGAATGAAGTACCTAGATTTAGGGGTGTCACATAAATGCTGTAGACTCATTTGTCAATCCAAATGACATCACTAGAAACTCATAGTGACCATAACGAGTTCTGAATGCTATCTTCGATACATCCTCCATTATGACCTTCAACTAATGGTACCCACTTCTCAAATCTATCTTTGAGAAATATTTTGCTCCTTTCAATTAATCAAACAGATCCTCAATCCTTGGTGACGGATACCTTTTTTGATGGTGACTTTATTCAACCCTCTTTAATCGATACAAAGCCGTAGCAATTTGTCCTTCTTCTTAACAAATAACATTGGTTCTCCTCATGGCTACACACTCGGCTGGAAATACCTCTTATCCAATAATTCCTGCAATTGGACCATTAACTCCTTCATTTCAACTAGAGCCATCATGTACAGGGCTTTCGATATAAGGGCAGTCCCTGGTGCTAACTCCATTACGAATTCAATTTCTCTGTTTGGTGGAAGTCCAGGAAATTCATCCGGAAACACGTCCGCAAACTCTTTAAAAACTGGTATATCCTCTAGTATCGTGCCCACCTTCTGAGTATCTACTATATAAGCTAAATATCTCGCACATCCTTTCCTTATTACCCTCTTGGCCTGCAACATCTTCAAACAACTCGATTTTCTAGGTGACTTGTTATCGTAAAACACTACCTTTAACTTCTTTGGAGTCATAAGGCTTATACATTTCCTCTAGAAATCAATTAGTGCTCCATGGTTAAATAACCAATCCATTTCTAAGATGACATCAAACTCCCCAAGTCGAATTGGAATTAAATCCACTGACATTACATGACCCTTAATATTTACAAGACAATTTCTGTGTACGAAGTTAACAGGGATCACTTCTCTATTTGCAACTTCTATAGTCATGGGATATTCTAATTCTTCTTGAAACAAATTTAATTTCCTAGCAAATTCATCAGATATAAATGAATAAGTAGCACCCGAATCAAATAATGCGTAGGCATTTATATCGTTGATCGGAATGATACCTAACACGACATCCTTCGATTGCACATTATCATGCACTTTCATATTGAACATTCGAGTGGTTGATCGGGTCAGCGGTGTTGGTCCTGTGATGGTTAGCCTGCCACTTTTGTTGTTTCCTCTACTTTCACTCGTTCCTCCTGTCACTTTCTTTGGAAAATCTCAAGCCAAGTGCTCCTTTGATCCACATATGAAACAAGCACATTTCTTCGGACTGGGGCAATACGGTGCGATATGACCCTCTAAGCCAAAATTATAACTTTCCCTCTTTTCTTTTAGGTAAAATCCCACGTGATTCTTTCCCAAATTGCTACACGCCTCCACCTTCTTCCTCGGATTCCATTGCTTGTTCTCAGCGGTGATACTATTATCCCACTTTCTCTTCTGTACATATAACCATGACTACTTCCTGCCTTATACTCTCATTCGCCTTTCTTCTTCTACTGCTCTTGATTATACTTTGTTAGTGCATCACTTCCACCTTCTACGATAATTGCTTTCTCTAGCACTGCTATGAATGAGTTTAGCTGAAACATTGAAACTCGACTATAAAGCCATGGCTTCAATCCCTGTTTGAACCTTCTCGCTTTTCTCTCATCAGTGTTGACTTGATATGGTGCGAACCTTGCCAACTCATTAAATTTTACAGTATATTCAGGTACTGTCATCTTTCCCTGCTTGAGTTATAAAAACTGAACCTCCATTTAATTCTACGTAACAGGAGAGAAGTATATTTCGAAGAAAATTTCTTTATACCTTTCCCATAGAATCACTTCATGACCACCTCTACATTTTTTAGCTTGCCAACAGTAACTCGCTTCTATCTTTAACATGAAAGTAGCGAAAGCATTCTTTTGTTCTTCATTTACCCTAGCGACTTCAAACACTTTCTCCATTTATATAATCCATGTTTGGGCTTCAATCAGATTCGTATTCCCTCGGAACTCTAGAGGTCGTACGACTTTAAATTCTTTGAAAGTTGGGGCATGGGTTGGAGGTTGATTCATAAGCATGCCTACTAACAGATTCATAAACTACTACATTGGGTTAGCGTCGGATTCCCCGTTACCATTGGAAGATCCCTCGGGGGTTGGTGGAGGCTGTTGTCTCCTTTTAGGCGGCATCTTACTGTTATGATTTACGTTATTAGCTCATTATTCATTTATTGGAAACATTCAAGAACTGTCATAAGAACTTATAAATAACACACGACATATTTAATAAACATAAGTATATATACATACGTCACATTTAAAACATAGCACAAGTAGCATATCTGCTAAATACATTAATTATCCTATTATAACAAGATTACGGGATTACATTATCATTATATCCCACTAGTTACATCAAAAGTTATGATTTACATCTTATTAAGAAACAAACACACACGCACACACACATACACACACACACACACACACATATATATATATATACATATTATTCCTCTTTTTGTGTCCTATAGAAGCATTTCGCGTCGCACTGGATTGTCGCGTTCTTGGTCCATAATATGAATCATTGTCATGTGATTCATGACGTACCAAGGGTATTAATCAAACTGTACAGGATAATGGTAAGCTCGATCCTGAGCTCTTCCAATTACAGTGTGAAAAGCATAATCTATCTCATCCATCGTTGCTTTCTTTGACTCAACTTTGCCTTCAACACGATTTACGAGTCGAGGTGCCTTCATCCACCCGTATTTCACTCTCACTGTGACGCCCCCAAAATAGGTATACATCACCCATTTTGGGTCGCCAAATACATGGTACTGAATACAAATACAAACTTAATTATACAACACGAGTTGAGAGTTTTTACACGAATATTGTCTTCTAGACAATAACCAAACTAAATGGAGTCCTCATTACATTTATTGTCACACTATTTTATAGAATAGTGAGGACTACTATTGTGACACCCCCAAATCTAGGTACTTCATTCCCACAAGATTTGGTGTTCACTATCCAATCATTCACATCTATCTACCCAAATAAAATAACATTTAACCATAAATCCTCCCTTTAAATAGGGTTACATCATTAAATAAAAATCTTCTCAGGTTGTCTAACCTTTAACATCATACAAGTGCGGAAATAAATTATTACATCACATCATTATTTAAAAGTCTATCATCATAATAATAAATGAAAATTACAAGTCTTCATCACTTGTACATTTTTCCCTTTCCTTTGCTAGTTGTAGGTTCGTCTACCTTCTCAACTTTAGCCGCAATGAGTGTATAAATATGCAAGAGTGAGCAAAACAATTGCTCACTAGATATAGCAATGAATCAACCAGAATATAATAACTGCCAATGAATAGGCTCATCAAAACTGAATAGTACTCTAGCAATGATAACCAAAAACTAGAATCCAAAATATGGAATATACGTAACTCGAGGGTCATAAGACCATGAACTATGTCCACAAGCCAGAGTAATCTTTCAACTCCAACTTTAACAGTCATAAGACTATAAAGACTCCTCGTACTTAGGGGGATCAGCCCTTCGTACAATGTATTGTGCACAAATATTTCAACACTAAGTGTAAATTATCCCCTAATAATAGGGTTGTTCATCTCAGTATTTAGAGTACAAGTCTGCACCAAAGAATGTTTGGTTTGGATAAGCTTTCAAGGGTAATTTGAAGTTTAACAATCATCAACTAGAGGACTAGTTGAATCAATAGTGTCTGATAACACAACAGTTGACTAATAATAACATAATATGGAACAATGAATAAGTGTAAGCGAACTAACTATATCTTGAACTCATGCTTAGAAACAACTGCAAAGCATAAGTATTGAATGACAATAAACCCTGCTTGAATAATATTAAGCTAGGACTATCAATTATTGAATATCTTTTAAATAATAGCAAGCTAAAAATAAAGCTTGCTCATTATGAGAATAGCTTGTGTCAAGTAAATAAGATAAGATAATTCAAAAGTAGAAATTAGAATTCAAGAAAATTTCATTCATAATACACGAATGACAATAAAGAAACTTGTCTAACAATAAACAAGTTAGAATACATCAATAAATATTGGAATTCAAACTTGTTCGAATAAAGTTAAAGTCATAGCTAGCTTGCTCAAATAATGATTAGGAATACAAGAGTTCGCTTAATGAAAGTTTAAAGTAAAAACTTGCTTAACGTAAATGTAGAGTTAGAAAACTTGCTCAATGTAAAAAGAGAAGTTTAGAAACTTGCCTCGAGCGTAAGCTATAATATTAAACTCACGTTCAACTACATATAGGTTTAGAACCACAATACCTATTAGATATGCTAACATTTACTTTTCAATATAACATGTATTTCTAGCTAAACTTGTTATGTTAACACAAGTCTTATGCTACTATATACATTTCAGAATTCCCAAGTGTACACATCACAACACTTATCTAATCATTGTACAAACTAAGTTATAACATAACACGTTCATAACTTATAATCATTTGAAACTTTGAAACTACTAACCACCTAACACGATTCTGTTTTAACCATGTTACTACCTATTGGACACATTAACATAACCTTAGACCAAGTGGTAAGGTATTCCAAGGTTTGACACCCCCAAATTTAGGTACTTCATTCCCACAAGATTTGGTGTTCACTATCCAATCATTCACATCTATCTACCCAAATAAAATAACATTTAACCATAAATCCTCCCTTTAAATAGGGTTACATCATTAAATAAAAATCTTCCCAGGTTGTCTAACCTTTAACATCATATAAGTGCGGAAATAAATTATTACATCACATCATTATTTAAAAGTCTATCATCATAACAATAAATGAAAATTACAAGTCTTCATCACTTGTACATTTTTTCCTTTCCTTTGCTAGTTATAGGTTCGTCTAGCTTCTCAACTTTATCCGTAATAAGTGTATAAATATGCAAGAGTGAGCAAAAAAAATTGCTCACTAGATATAGCAATGAATCAACCAGAATATAACAACTGCCAATGAATAGGCTCATCAAAACTGAATAGTACTCTATCAATGATAACCAAAAACTGGAATCCAAAATATGGAATATACGTAACTGAGGGTCATAAGACCATGAACTATGTCCACAGTTGTGAGTAATCTTTTAACTCCAACTTTAACAGTCATAAGACTATAAGGACTCCTCATACTTAGGGGGATCAACCCTTCGTACAATGTATTGTGCACAAACATTTCAATGCTAGCGTAAATTATCCCCTAATAATAGGGTTGTTCATCTCAGTATTTAGAGTACAAGTCCGCACCAAAGTAAGTTTGGTTTGGATACATTTCAAGGGTAATTTAGAATTCAACGGTCATCAACTAAGGATTAGTTGAATACAATATTGATAACGCCATGCTATGGAATAATCATAACTAAATCGACATCAAAAATTAAGATCATGCTTTAGGAATAAACTAACAGCATAAACATCGAATAATCATAACGTACCTTGCTTGAACGGTATTAAGCCAAGGTTATTTAGTATTGAGTACTAAGCATGCATAACAAATAGTACTTTAAACAATAAAACTTGTTCAACATGAGTATATTGGAATATGTAAACTTGCATGCTAGATAACAAGTTAAAGACAAGAATAACTTGTTCAATATCAGAATAAGATCTAGATTTAGAAATCATAAACAAACTAAATACAAGAACTTGCTCAATAGTAAGAATAAGCTTGCACAATGTAATAAATGAACTGCTCAATCGTAGAGTTGGGACACTTGCTCAATCGTTGAATTAGAGAACTTGCTCAATGTAAAAAGATAAGTTTAGAAACTTGCTCAACATAAATGTAGAGTTAGAAAAACTTGCATCGTACGTAAGCTATAATATTAAACTCACGTTCACCTACACATAGGTTTAGAACCACAATTCCTATTAGATATGCTAACATACCATAACATATACATTTCTAACTAAACTTATCATTTTAGCACAAGTCTTATGCTACTATACAAATATTAGAAATTTTAAATGTTTTAACCCTCACAACACATGTTTACTATTCATCATGCTTAATAAATCACAACATGTCATTTTCATAGTTTACTAATCATTGAAAACTTTGAATTTACTAACTACATCATAAAACTCTATTTTAACGTTGTTGTTACGTGTTTGACATGCTAACACATCATTAGTACAATGTATAGGGGTATATCAAAGTCTGTAGCGAAGAAGCAGATTTTTAGTGTCACGAGGATTGTGGGGTATGGCGCAATGCTACCATACACAAGCCTCGGGACCGTGGCAGGCATTACAGAGGCGGCAGAGACTGCTTAATGAACAATGGTCATTTTAGCCCAACAAACACAAATTTCACCCACTAAATAGTAATATTAACACAAACAATTGATATAGAACTATTACAAACATATTTGCCAACATATTTAACCAATTAAAACAATTTAACATCAACTAAAACTAGTTTAATTTCTCAAATTTCATATTTTCATACATACACACCATTTTTGACATCTCTTCCCCAAAATTCACACTGTAATCTCTATACTTGGCCAAATTGCTTCGTTCAAATTACGTTATGCTCATTTCTTAATAAACTATCATATACAAGACTTAATTTACAGTTTCACATACCGTTTGACCACTAAAATTGGTACTTTTCATGAACCATATGAAAATTACATATACTATCAAAATTTCTACTGTCAAACAAAATTAGCATACAAATTCTTGCTTAAACATAAACTCTAATCATTAAAAACACATATACTCATAATTATCAGTTATTTATATCATCAATTTAATAATTTGAACTCACAGAGTACATGAAACTTCACTATAAACTCATATACATGTATATACATATATATAATACCAAAGTTGTGAACATACCTTCAAATGATCGAACAATTCTTGCTAACTCCCTGGAATTGTCGTGAAATCCTTAAGCTTCCTCTCAATCTCTCTCAACTCTCTGTAATCTCTAGGCTAGCAAATAACCAGCTGATAATACTATGTGAAAACCAATATAAACTGGTATAGCCATGATACCTATACTAAATATATCAGTTACCAACTAATAAACATATAGTTTTAAATATATACTCCTTCCGTCCCATGATAAAAGTCCTTATTACTATTTTGGGTAGTCCTATGTTAAATGTCCATTTTCCTTTAATAACCAAACTTTTACACATATTTTCCTATTATACCCGTAGAATTAAATATCTCATACTTTTCTTATTCTAATTCTCTCTCCATATTTAATGACATTATTATAGGTAATTTTGTCATTTTATTCATCTTCTTAATATGCGTAAAAAGTCCACCAGGACTTTTATCCTGGGACGGAGGGAGTAATATTTATTATTTAAACTATTTTATTTATTTTATTTAAATTCAAAAATTAGAAATCCAAAAGCCATAAGGCTTTGTTTGGCAAAACCCTTTAAAATATAATTAAACCTTGTTTGGCAAAAACTAAATTAAACTCATTTAGTTTATTTTAATAAATAATTTAGTTTATAATTTATAATTAAATATTATTTATTTGGATTCCCATATACAACATTAACCCATTAAATTAATCACATACTATATTTTAATTAAATATACCATTTTAGAAAATATCACCAAAATTATAATTTTTATTATAACTTTATTTAATAATTTAATATACCATCTAAATTATTAAATCAAACAACAATATAACATCTCATGTTATATTACAACTCTCTAAATTATAAATTAATTTAATTTAGAATATTATCTAATAAATTTAGATTCATAAATATTTACTAACAACCATCACATCAATAAAATATTTATTTCATCAATTTCAATAATAAACACATCAAATAAATATTTATATTTAATAAATATTTAAAATTACAATTTGAAATTCTTGATTGTTACACAAGGTCTGCAGAAACAACAGAACAAACTGTCTCAGATGACGGGGGTATGGTATGCCTTGTCATAATAAAAGCTTGGGACCCACAAGCAATTTTACTGCTTGTTTTTTCTTGTAAAGCATGGCAGCGATGCCGATATGTACAGAGGCGTAAATCTGCATTATGAAAGATGGTTTAATTTTAGCCCAACAAACACAAATTTCACCTACTAAAAGTAAAATTAACACAAACAATTGATATAAAGCTATTACAAACATGTTTGCTAACATTTGCAACCAATTAGAACAATTTAACATCAACTAAAACTAGTTTAATTTCTCAAATTTCATGTTTTTATATAAAAACTCAATTTTTGGTATTCTTCACGAAAATCAACACTGTAATCTCTATACTTGGCCAAATTACGTTATGCTCGTTTCTTAATGAACTAACATATACAAGACTCAATTTACAGTTTAACATATGAATTGACCATCAAAATTGATACTTACATAAGCCATATGAAAAAAATACAAACATTGTCATTATTTTTCTACTGTTATCCGAAATTAGCATGAAATTCCTTGTTTTAAACATAAACTCTAGCATCATAAACACGTATCACCACAATTATCAAGTATATATCCACAATTCATCAATTTGATTTCACAGAACATAAACAAAACTATGTCGTGATACACATAAACACACACACACACACACATATATATATATATATATATATATACAACACTAAGGTTATGTAAAAATACCTTTAATTTGCTTGAAATCCTTGCTATCACCACTGATAATCACTATGAAATCCTCAGGTTTCCTCTCAATTCTCTCTGAATGTTCTTCTCTCTTTTCTCAGCAACTAGAATGCGTAAAAAGAAAACAACTGATAGCTATAATGCGTAAAAATAAAACTGTTAATCCTTAATACGCCAAACTTAATAAAATATCGGTTACTAAAAGAAACGTATATATTATATGTAGACACCTGAAATTTTTTGCACTCCTATTACTAACATTGCAGGAGGGTAGATTCGTCTTCTGGAGATAACCCTGAAAGACAGCTTACATCCATTCCGGATACTACCGGAAGTTCAGTTCCAACTTGGAACACAAACTGGGAACATCATCTCAAACCCAAAACACACACCGGGAATGTCATTTCCAATCTCAGAGATAACCCCGAGATATATAGATCAAAAGACCGGCAACAACACCGGAGAGGATAGTTCTGTCTCGGCAATAACACCGCGACGCTCAATTCCAGTCCCAGAGAAGAAACATCGAGTAAGAAGAACCCATCCTTGGTGATAGCCCCAAGAGATGCCATTGCAGTTCCAGCGATAACCTCAGAAATGCTTGTTTCAAACATATGCAATCAGCTTCAACCTCAGACATCCTATCGAGGTACGCACACCTCGCATTCGAAGTTGACAACGGCGCATAAGAACTATGATAAAGGATACATACAAACAAGCAGCAGTCCAATCTTAGATGTAACCCTGAGCAACGTCTGCTTTCCGCTTAAACCTACGATAACCCCGGTGAGGAGTCACAACGTCATCCTACCATCTCAACAAGATGATATCACGGCATACCAATAAGTATTCCAATCTCAGCAGTAACCCTGAGCCACGTCTATTTTCCGCTTAAACCGGCGATAACCCCGGTAAGGAGTCAAACGTCATCTTGTTCCTTCGACAATGTCACGTCGTCTCAACACTTCATACATATATACATCCAACAATGTCCCACAAGAGCCAAGGATTGACACTCCCGAGTGACTATTACGCGTGGTAGTACTTTGGATAGAATTTGAAGCTTGAAGACCATGGGCATAGACCCCTCTTCCTGACTTCGTACAACCTCTAATCCATGTCATTGCGTAACTCTTGATACAAGCGGTCCGAAGAAGGTCAAATATTCCTTTTTCAGATGCTCGGATTAAAGTTCTACAAGTTCGAGCGGACATTACAGTGCATGAGTGCACGTACTATGAGACGACGGGATCTGCGAGGCTCGGATGCACCACGACCAGCCGTAGGTACAACTGCGGCTGCCGCAGGTGTACCTGTAGCCATCCGTCTATATATACAAGCCTTGGGGTCAGCCATTTGAGAAGAGGGAGGGAAAAAGGCAAGGAAGCCCTGTCTATTTTACCCTGCATACACATCTTTTGAGTGTTTCCTCACTTCTAAACACTAGTTAGCTCACATATAGCTATCTTTTCTCCCATGGAGTCGAGTGTTTATCCATTTAAAGTCATAGAAGTCTACTTTGGCAGCCCATTGTAAGCCTTCTTATATTCTATAAAGCCTTCTTCTCATATTAGCACACACTGTTGTACACGTTGAGAGTCGTGTGAGTGTGTTTGCCCGAACTTCGGTCCGTAGTTTTCATTTCTGTCTGTATATATATACTTATATATATGTATATATTTTATATATGGACTAACATTATCGAGTTATGCCTCGATTGAGCCTAGACTTTAGTCTGGAGCGTTTAATTGCTTTTATATATATATATATATATATATATATATATATATATATACTCATATATATAATAGTTGTCGGACATATCCGACGAGCCTGGATTCACATCTGGTGCGTTTACTGCTTTTATATATATTTGTACATATATATATTTATATTCCTGTCCGGCCTGGAGTTTACTTCGTGGCCTTTTATAACTTTATTTACATTTCGTCCTGCCTGGAGTTTACTTCGTGGCAGTTGATCGCTTTTATAGCTTTATTTACATTTCGTCCCACCTGGAGTTCACTTCGTGGTGGTTGATCATGTCCATATATATATATTTACCGCTTTTATATATTTACATTTCCGATCCCCCGAGTTGCTTCATGGTGGTTGATCATATCTGTATATATATATATATATATATATATATATATATATATATATATATATATATATATATATATATAGGAGCCCTTCCATATAAATTGGATGTATCTTGCAACACCCCTTTTTGAATAGTTGATAAACTTGGAAGGAATTTGAGATTGAAACATAAATATACCATAGTAACAACTTATCTTAAACTTTTATTTTAATATGAGGGACCCCACCATAGTCGACATGTTGTCGGTTTGTTTAACTAAAATGAATTTTAATATTAAATAATCTGATAGAATCAGACTTGTTATAAAAAAAAAAAAAAATCTAAAGCAAGCAATGACCTCTTCCTACTTGTATAAAAATCTACTAGTGCCCTTTATTTGCTATATTTTTATAACAATATTTGTTATTTTATAAAACAAATATTTCTATAAAAATAAATATTTTATAATAACAAATAAAGAATATAAAATATTTTATAAAAACAAATATTTTATAATAACAAATATTTTTATAATTCTTTATTTCTTATTTTTATAAAAATATTTTATATTCTTTATTTGTTATTTTATAATAGGATATAAAATAGGATATAAAAATATTTTTATAATTCTTTATATAACAAATATATCTTTATTGTTATATAAAATAGGATATAAAATATCATAAAAGAATTAATATTTTAAATTAAAGTGGGAAGAAATTAATATATTTGTTATATAAAGAATTATAAAAATATTTTTATATTCTATTTTATATCTTATTATAAAATAACAAATATTTTTATAATTCTTTATTTGCTATTTTTATAAAAATATTTTATATTCTTTATTTGTTATTATAAAATATTTGTTTTTATAAAATAACAAATATTGTTATAAAAATAGCAAATAAAGGGCACTAGTAGATTTTTATACAATAGTAAGAGTTTGTTACGCTTTAGATTTATTTTTTTTTTTTTATACGTTTTGCACATGTCGCACTTCTACAGATTATTTAATATTAAAAATTGCTTTTAGTTAAACAAACCGACAACATGTTGACTATGGTGGGGTCCTCATATTAAAATAAAAGTTTAAAAAGTTGTTACTACCGGGTATATTTATGTTTCAATCTCACCTTCCAATAAGTTTATCAACTGGTTCAAAAGGGTAAAGTCACATAATCTATAGCATAAAACCTATTACATGGAAGGGTTCTATATATATATATATATATATATATATATATATATATATTTTACAACTTTTATATATAACTGCCATCGCTTTCCATACAAATTGCAAGATCATGTGAGCTAGGAATCATGTGATCACAGATTCGATTTCATCTGAATCTAGATTCTGATTCCTATGATGGACATTTTTTAGCTATAAGCGTACTGTATATTATTTTATAGTGTCTAAATTTCCTTGGATGGTCATTTGCCCATGAGGAGTTCAAGATCGTCAGATATTATTTTCTAGAATGCTTCAGATCTCAAAATAAAAAGCAAACAAGCCAAACATTTAATAATAAAATGGAAGTATGAAAAGGTCTCAATTCCTATTGAGCATGTGGTTTGAAAAACCTCTTTTACAAAACGTCATTGTTATATCTTGTTAAAACCTGAATTTTTCTATAAAATTCAAACCTTGTGTATATATAAGGTGCGACGAGGCCTCACACTACTTTTTTTAAATAATTGCACATTGATCCACACACACACACACACACATTCATATAACAATTTCTTTGAAAAGTGGCGGTCACCACCGTGGTAACACGGATGTTCTGGGGTGCCTAACACCTTCCTTCAACATAATCAAGCCCCCTGACCCAAAATGAATCTCGGTTTCATAGACCCGTCTAGCAGTGTCAAAACACTGGGTCAATGTGCAAACCTTTTCGGTTGCGTTGGTGCAACCAGTTAAATACACCAACTAGCGACTCTTAAAGTCAAATCGTCGACATTATACATTTCAGACCTTTTTCACTTGTTTTTTCAAACAAATCTCACATTAACATGAGAACACCAAAGAACAAGTAACGAAAAGGGACACTCAAAAAATCCCGACGTCGACATGTGGCGACTCTGCTAGGGACTCCAGTAAGAGGGCTTAAGCCGCCATTACAAGCTTTTCAAAATTGTTATACGCTTGTGTGTGAATTTTGCATTTACATTTATGATGAATGTGTACAAATGCATCTTAAATACTACACTGCTAAATATCTATTTGTGATATTAGTGCTTCGCACATGTCATCATTTTGTATAAACGGTGAGACACATTGTATGTGAATGTATGTTGTGTGGTCCCTCCACCTGGAGGCTATCCTGTCGGTGTTTGATTACTGGACTTGTGGGAAGAATGATTCCCCGGGGATCAGGAAAGGCACCACTCAGATTCGCTCCAGTTGAACGACCGGATTAACTTCCCGTCAAGTAGATTGCGATGATCTAGGAACCTTCATGCCGAAAAGCCGCGAGAGTAACCCTAAGATAGGTTAACCTCTAATAAACCAAATGCGGAGGGAAGTCTCTTCATACTTTCCATTTTAAATTACCTGTAAAAACATTTACTTGTAATTCTATTCCATGTTCATTCATATGTAATGGAAAATATAAAAAATATCTGTGCATGCATGACATGTTATCAATTAACAACCGATTTTACAGGACAAAATTCCTAAACGGACATGTTATGAAAACATTTATATTACCCTAAGACTAAACTACGTAACTCTTTTGTAGGGAAGCAATTGGGCCTGTAACCCGTTCAAAGTCCAAAAAGGCCACAGGCCTACATCCAATCATGTCTTCTTCGATCGCCTCTAATCTTTGTTTCCCAAGAAGAATTTGACGGATTGAGTAAACAAATCACGACTCTTGGTCAGTCCTACTAAAAAGAATTACACCATCTACCACTCGGTACAAAGATACCTACACATACAGAATCCTCTACACAAGGAAGAGTTCCAGAACATCAGTTGGATACAACCAACAAAGACCCTGAAAACACCCATCTCAAAGGAGATCCAGACAGCGGTGATATCAGGAAGAAGGTCCTCCAAATGGAGGAAACTATTCGCGCTCTCAAAGGGATTGGAACACATGGTAGTGTTTCATATACAGACCTTTGCATATTTCCTGGTGTTCAATATCTAGAGAAATTCAAGACCCCTGATTTTGAGAAATATGATGGATTAGGGGATCCTTATACACATATAAAGGTGTTCATAGGAGAACTTGGGTCTTACGCAGAAAATGAAAAGCTCCGAATGCAGCTGTTTCAAAAAAAGTCGACCGAGAAGCCTGCTCATGGTATACCAGTTAGACAACTCTAAGATCCATAGTCAAAGAGTCGGCTCACGCCTTCCTTACTCAATACAATTTTCAATCTCAGATGGCTCCTGACCGGTACCAAATTACCAAGGTCAAGAAACAGTCTAATGAGTCATTTAGAGAGTATGCTCAAAGGTGGAGGCGCCTTTGTCGCTCAAGTTATTCCTTCCATGACGAGAATCGAAATGGTCATAACCTTCATAGATGTACAGAAGCTCCTTTCTATGAAAGAGTTCTAGCCGGTATTGGCAAACCATTTTCCTCAAATGATCAAACACGATTTAGATGGTTTGAGATGGGATTGCGGTCCAAAGAAAATTCAAGACCTAAGCCGCTCTTAAAGTCATTCTTTGAGCACATCCATCCGGATCTTATGGAAACAACCCTCGGAGGGTCCATAAAAAGAAAGAGGAGGATGTTTCCTTGATACTACAAGGACAAAAAGGCAATCCAAGCGTGCGTATGCGAGGGAGAAACTACTCCCTTTTCTAAAGACAATCTTCAAACCCTCCATTGCCTAAAATTGGAGAAGTAAAGTGACCTCGAACGTTCACACCCTTAGGGGACTCGCTCGAGAATATTATTGCTCTTCTGACTGCTCAGAAGAAAATTACACATCTTCTTCCACCAGCCAACCCTAATGGGAGGGGTTTTAATGTTACTCGAAAGTGTGCTTATCATGCCGGGGCACCTGGACATGATACTCAAGATTGTTGGGCCTTGAAACATAAGATTCAAGATTTAATAGACAACGGTGAGATCATGGTCACTAAACCAGATCAACCTCATGTACAAGACAACCCTCTTCCTCAACACAAAGAAGAAGAGGTCAACATGATCAGTTGGAGCACTGTACAAGGTTCCAATTCTAACGGCGAATCATCCCAACCCATCAAAGATAGTGTTGATAAATGGGATTATTCAAAGTTCCAGTTTACCATGAAACGAAAGATGAAAGCTCTTTCCAAACAAATTGAACAATTAGCAGAACTAGTGACCCACCAGCATCAAGTCACACGCCAATTAATCAGGCAGGAGCATGCCTATCTCCTTCCTTTTGTTATGAATGCCTCCTCACCACCTTTAGAAAGCGAAGCTATGGAGGATAAGGTTGTGAAGCGAGCAAATGCTAAAGCTCATCGGGATTTTGCCAATCAGAGGGAATTCGCCTATTTGGGCTAATCTATGAAGGAGATACTACAGATGTTGATCAACAAAGGAAGAATTACCTTCCTTCTCCCTCCCATCAATCCCCGCTTAGGGCGGTTCAATCCTGATGAAATGTGTCAATATCATTCACATTCTCGCAGTCACAGCACAGAAGAATGTTGGGCACTCCGCTATCTTATTCAGAATCTTATTGATAGCGGTGTCCTGCAAATAGCAGATGATTACACTGTACAACTCAAGGGTGGGAATGCATGTCCTACTAAATGGAAGGGATCAGTAGCAGTTATATCTGAAGTGGATGATGAGACTATCAAAGTATTTTCCATACAACCAATTCAACTCAAAGGAGCTGACAATCCTTTAAAAGTGGTCGCACCAGAGCCAATTTCTTTATCTTTCGAGACCACAATATCCCGTTGTCACCACACAACGCTCCATGGAATTATGGAGAAGTCAAGGATCCACGTCTCATACTATCGCCACGAAGGTCGAAGGAAAATTCACTGTATCTTCCTCAACGGATTATTAAACCTACTTGCGAAGCAAAGGGGAAATTTCCCGTGGAGAAGATTGAAAAATTCCTCCGCACTATGGGCCATAATGAAGCCAAAGTGGTTTTAAGCTTGCGAGAAGCTCCACACCAGATTTCTATACTGGACTTGGTTTTCTCTTCCGAGGATCATCGGAAGATCTTGCTAAAGGTTTTAGAAGAAGCCTATTTGCCAAAATTAGTGGACGTGGAAAAATTTCAACATTTGATTGATCACATTTTCAACAATAATATGATATCCTTCACTGATGACGACATACCTCCAGAAGGGACCGGTCATTGCAAGCCTTTGCATATTGTAGTTTTGTCTTCCGGGTACATGCTAGCAGGAGTATTGATAGATGGAGGCTCATCTCTAAATATATGTCCTTATGCCACCTTGGTAAAGATGAATATCAATCTCAAGCGGATCCAAAGCAGTCATACGGTCATTAGAGCTTTTGATGGATCCTGGCAAAATTCTGTTGGAAAGATTGAGTTGCCAATTGAGATTGCTCCAAATACATTCAATGTATCCTTCCACGTCCTCAAGATAGATTTAGGATACAACCTGCTATTGGGGAGACCATGGATACACATGGCTGGAGCTGTTCCCTCCACGCTACATCAACAACTAAAATACATTATCAACAACAGTCTAGTCACTATCAACGCTGAGCCGGATTGTCCTGAACAAGGAACTCTACCAATTATCAACTTTAATTCGTGGTTAAACCGCCGCTTCCATACTCGGAAGTGAGTAACACGTAATACCATTCTATTGGGCGCCACTTCCGTGCCAAGAGATTTCTGCCGAGGTTATGCTTCTTACCACTCAAGAAATGATGTCATTGGGTCCTCAACCTGGACAAGGGCTTGGTAAAGATAAGTAGGGTATTAAGCACCCTATTCAAATGTCCAATCAAATTGGAACAATGGACTAGGCTATTCGCCAGCCCGATTCTGAGAATCCTCATGAGCACAAGCAGGTTCCTCAAGCTTCTGCCGTACGGTGATTTTCTATACCTTTACCTTATGAGTTAATGCAATATCCAGTAAAGGTTCCAACACATGTTGTAGTTATGCTATTTCCAAAACCAGTGCCAATCAAAGCAAAAGAAGTGTTGATTCTTGATCCCGAAGTGGAAGAAAAGGAACGGAAATGTAAACATGACCTTGCCTTGATGATGGCAGGCATTCGCATCATTGTTCATGATGAACATACAAATAGATACACCCCAAACGATGATTGTCCAGATGTCATGGTTATCATTCGGGAGAAGGAGGATAATGACGATCCTTCCATCACTGCAGTCCATCAGGACTTTTCCCTCGACAATTGGAGCAGCACTCCATTCATTGGTCGACGAGGGTAAAATGGGCAGAAAATCCCTTTGCCCTATAGATAACTTTAATTGCTTGCTTTCCTTTACAACACTAGCAGTTATTTTATCAAGTACATGCTAACACTTTTATATGATCAAATAGTTTCATATATTAAGTAAAAGCATCTTTTGTTTCAGGACTCTAAATTTAGATGTGTCTGTCCTTGCTGATGACATGCCTTCTCTCCACAAGGGCTGTAACTTTGATGCAAAGTTGGACTCAGACTTGATGGACATCCAAGAGGACATTGAGACACCTCAGGAGATAAAGGAATGGGTCACAGACAAACCCAAACCCAATCTTGATCAAACCACTCCTTTCAATCTCGAAACCTTAGGCAACCCTAAGCTAATCCAGATTGGTTCAGACCTTACCACAAATTAACGAAATGACATGGTTGCACTATTAACCCAATTCCAGGATGTGTTTGCATGGTCTCATGAAGACATGGTGGGTTTGTCCATTGACATTGTTCTTCATCGCCTTCCCATCAAAGAAGGATTCAAGCCAGTTAGGAAAAAGCTCAGGCGATTGAAACCTGAATGGAGTTTAAAAGTCAAAGAGGAAATTGTGAAACAATTTCAAGCTGGCATCATCATGGTGTCTACATATCCGGAGTGGATATCCAAAATTGTTCTCATGCCTAAACCAAGGGGAAAGGTGCGAGTTTGCGTGGATTACTGGGATTTGAACAAAGCTTACCTTAAAGATAGCTTTCCCGTGCCCTTTATCCACATTCTTATTGATAATACCGCTTTCGTACGGCAAGATGTACTCCTTTTTTGATTGCTTTGCGGGTACCATCAAATTATGGTCATTTGAGGAAGATCGTGAAAAACCGCTTTCATCACGCTTTGGGAACCTTTTACTACTGAATAATTGTCATTCGGCCTCATCAACGCCGGGCAACCTATCGTGACTATGATGGCTCTTTTCCACGATTTAATGCACAAAGAGATAGAGATCTACGTGGATGACATCATTATCAAATCTCAGAAGGAGGATGACCACTTAGACCATCTCACAAAACTTTTCAATAGGTTGCGTAAGTGCAACTTGAAGTTGAATCCCGCCAAGTGCGCCTTTGGTGTTAAGTCAAGCAAGTTGCTAGGTTTCCTAGTCAGTCACAAAGGGATTGAACTGGATCCTACCATAATCCAGGCCATCAAGGAAATGCCCATTCCTCAGACAGAGAAGGAAATACAAGGATTTTTGGGAAGAATCAATTTCATTAGCAGATTCATTTCTCAACTCACAGCAACCTGTGAGCCTATCTTCAAGCTGTTAAGGAAGAACTCCTCCATGAAATGGAACGATGAGTGTCAGAAAGACTTCCTTACCATCAAAGAGCAACCGATTAACGCTTCCTATTTTGGTACCTCCTGTGGATGATGTTCCCCTGCTTCATGTACCGCCCATAAACGATAATGCCACGGGTCGCATCTTTGAAGCGTAAAGACAATAGAGGCCAAGAACGAGCTATCTATTATCTCAGCAAAATATTCAGCATTACCTCCATGGTCACACAACCCATCTCATATCCCGAATGGATCCTCTCAAGTATGTGTTCAATAAGCCATCACCGAATTGTCGATCGTTCGGATGCCGATTGATCCTATCGCACTTGACATCGCTTCACGTGACGCAAAAAGTCCGCTCCAAAGGTCAAGGAATTGCGGATCAACTGGTCGTCGTACCTGCAGGGGACTACAAACCCTTGCAAAACATACTTTCCTGATGAAGGAGTAATGACAATTCAACTATAACATCAGTACAATACATGCCATACATGGAGAATGTATTTTGATGGAGCTGTTAATTCAGAAGGCTCGGAGCCGGGCAGCTTTTAATATCCCAGACGGGGAGCAGATCCCGTTCTTGTTAAATTGTAGTTTGTCGGCACCAACAACACAAATTGTGAGTATGAAGGGTCATGATCATGGGGCTAAAACTTGCCCGTTCAATGGGCATCAGGCGGTTAACTGTCTTTGGGGATTCCGAATTGGTAATCAAGCAATCCACAGGAATCTATCAAACCAAAGAATTATATTTGTTGTCTTACTATCGGCAAGTTCTATAGATGGCTTTTAAGTTCGAAGAAATCTACTTTCTACACATTCCTCGCAATAGGAATGATTTTGCAGATATATTAGCAACGTTGGCCTCCTTGGTTTACATACCTGACAAGGAATACATGTCAAGCATCACATTTACTCTACAAAAAGCCCTAGTTTATGGGAATTACGTTGGAGAAGTATCGGATGAGCTACCTCCCATCCATAACCCTTGGTATCAATGCATCAAGGAGTATCTATGAGATGGATCTACACCCGCTGAGGTGAGCCTAACTGAGAAGAGGCGGATTCATCGAATTGCTATGAAATTCTACCTGAGCGGAGATGCACTCTACAAAAAGAGATACAGGATTAGGTCTCCTCAGATGTCTAGACAAAGACCAAGCTCAGAGACTCATGGATGAGATCCATGGTGGAGTATGTGGCCCACACATGAGCGGCCCCTTACTTGTCAAGAAAATTCTCAGAACGGGACATTATTGGCTTACACTCAAAGATGATTGTGATGATCACGTCAAGAGGTGCTATCAATGCCAAATTCATGGGAATGGTATCCACGCCCCTCCAAGGGAACTCCACAATATGAGTTCGCCATGGCCCTTCTTAATGTGGGGAATGGACGTGATCGGGCCTACCGAGCCCAAAGCCAGTAATGAACATCGATTTATATTCACCATGATCGACTACTTCACCAAATGGGTAGAAGCAGCATCCTTCCCCAAGGTCACTAAAGAAGTTATCATTGCTTTCATCAGAAACAATGTCATCTGTCGATATGGACAACCAGAGGTCATTGTGTCAGACAGTGTTAAGAACCTCAACAACAAAATGATGGAGGAGTTGTGCAGAAAATTCCACATTAAACATCTCAACTCCGTCATCTACCGTCCAAAGATGAATGGTGCTGTAGAAGCAGCTAATAAAAATATCAAGAAGATCATGCAGAAAATGTCCGCCAATCATAAAGGATGGCCTGACCTCTTGCCTCTGACTTTATTAGCCTACAGAACTTCCATGCGAACTTCCACTAGGGCAACCCCCTACTCATTAGTCCATAGGATGGAAGTAGTGCTCCCCATAGAGGTGGAAATGGAATCCATCAGAGTATTAATGGATGCTCAGTTGGATGAAGACAAATGGGTACAAGATAGGTATCACCAATTGTCTCTAATAGACGAAAGGAGAACCGCGGCAATCTCGCATGGTCAGTTATATCAGCAAAGGATCGCACGGTCCTACAATAGAAAAGTTCGACTACGGCAATTCAAACAATATGACTTGGTTTTGAAGAAGATCATTGACAACCAATATCAATCTAAGGGAAAATTCGCTCCTAACTGGGAAGGCCCATTTGTTGTCAAGGAAATATTGACAAGAGGTGCTCTCAGATTACAGGAAATTGATGGCGATGAATTTCCATAGCTTATCAACTCGGACACCGTGAAACGGTACTATGTCTGAAGTTACCATCAAACAAATATCCTGGTTTTGGTCATCAAATCACCAGTCATTCCGATTTTGAACCCTTTCTTTTTATATACTCTTCTACCCCTCAGGGAAACATACACTTTAAGCCAGCAGCCTGGTTTTACCTCAATTCAAACCTTTCACAACCTCAGTTATCCTGAAGACAGGATTTAACCTTTCATAATTTTGATTATCCTGAAGACGGGATTGAACCTTTCACACCTGCAGTTTATCCTGAAGACTGGATTAAACTTTTCTACGCCTGCAGTTTGTCCTGAGGACGGGATCAAACTTTTTACACACTTGCATTTTGTCCTCATTATGGGATCAAACTTTCTTCTCCCCGCAGTATAGCCTGCACATGGGATTTACACTTCTCTTCGCCTTGATTCGTCCTAAGGGCGAACTACGCCGACCGATCTCCCCGATACCCGGGTAATGTGGGCAACCATATTCTCTGGCCCGGTACGTAATAAAGAAAAACAACAAAAAACATTTCTACCCTTTCTCTACAAAACAACAAAAATAATAAAAATACTTCTACACCCATCTGCCTTCCGCATTCAGCGTTGAACCTCCTACACTAGGTTTGAACTACGCAGACTTAATCTCCTCTTCAATAGAGATACGTAGGCAACCATTCATGGTGCGATCTAACCCTACCGTAATAATATACTTGTCACACGATGCATCGGATCAATCTTGAATTCACCCCATTTCACCTGGTTTTGAGATCAAAGGATGGAATTACCCAACCTCTTCTTATAAATAGAAGATTCGGTGACCATTTAAGCTGCGATCGTGCCTCAAAGAGCAATACCAACCCATAAGAGATGGAATTAACTAGGCTTCTCACAAATAGAAGTTCTGGCGACCATCTGTGGTGCGGTCAATCTCAGAGAGGAAGAAACCGTCCTCCTCTCCACTTTTCCATACAGATACCAGTCCCAAGACACCAAAGATGGTAAGGATATACTTAAATCAATGATCCGTTCTGAGAGATCTTGCGACGTCTCAATGTCCATCTATCAAGGATAAGTTCAGAATACATCCAGATCACAAGGCCCTGGAGAAACAGGCAAATATCAAGCAAGTATCAAGGCATAACTAAAAGGGAAGTGAATCAAAATATGTTTCCCTGCCATAGATAATACTGTTTGATATATACATCTGTGCTGTACATGACAAAATGGCTAAGCTAGTCTGTGCAGAAAAATACAAAGCTATCTACAGATCTGTGTGTATGCGGACTATCAGATCTAACATAGCATCCCTCTCTGAAGACGGAGGAAGCACTGCAAGCTCCTGCCCAAGGGTATCTACACGAGCTAGCAGATCAGAGGCTAACTGTATGGTGGCATAGTGCTCATCAATATAAGCACTCATATCGACAAGACTGACAGTCATCTGGGATCTCACTGAAGTGCTGTCTGCAATGGCCACATCCCTAACAGATAAGGCGGCATCCCGCTCCACTATCAATACATCCCTGGCTGATCTAGCCTCATCCTTCTCTAACATAGTAGTATCTCTCTCATCAAGAGCTGTCAACATCGCGGCCCTAGCCTGATCTCTCTTATAGGTCATCAGATGTAAGCTCTGGTCCAAATGTTATGCCGAATACTGAGTAACAGTGGCACTCGGGGTGGGAGAATCCATCACAAATGCTGGCAACCCAGCAGTCAAATCATCGGTGGGAATAATAGCTTCTTCTATAGGCTCCTCATCGTCAGAATCAATCACCTGCACTGTGGATACTGCCGCAGCCGATGCAGTCTCTGTCTCCATCCATGCGAAATACTCTGCAGAACAACGTGGATGACTGATAGAAAACTCAGCCAACTCTCGCTGATCCCATAAGGCATACAACCTGGATCTGTCCTCCGCTAATAAACGGTGTGACGCGAAGCGCTGACTCACTGCAACTCATACGGATGAAAATCCTGAAACTGGTCAAACTGACACATCACGGCCAATGGGTGGTAACTGATTGTAACGCCCCCAAAAATAGGTATACATCACCCATTTTAGGTCGTCAATAACATGGTACAGAATAACTACAACTTTATTAATACATCATAAAAATTGTGAGTTTAAATACAAATATTGTCTTCTAGATAATATCCATACCCAAATAAATCATCATCACAATTATTGATACATTATTTTACAAAAATGGTGAGGACTACAGAACAACTTCTAGAATCATCATTCCATACCCCGACTAGTAATCGCTACATTCTCGCCTCCTGAGAAGAAAAATAGAACAAAAAGGAAAAGGGTGAGCTCAACTAGCCCAAGAAGAATATTATGACTAAGATAATATAGAACAAATTATCGTTAGTCTTCAACAGGAAAAAAGCGATAAAATACAATAGATAACAAGTTTCGCATCAATATTCACAAATGAAATAATAATTCATAGAAGAGTTACGTAGAGAATGAAATCTACTATTATCTACGAATTTAAAAGTCCATCGTCAATATTTTATCCCTATAACATCAATCAATATTCATCTTGAATCAAATTTTCATCTTTGCACTACAGGCCAAAGATATTCATCAGTCGGTCATGTTCATCTCAATACCTATTCATCTTTGCACTACGGGCCAAAGATATTCATTATAAAATCATTTATCTTTGCACTACTGGCCAAAGATATTCAATAATATCATCATTTAGGACTGAGGATGATGAAAAATATTTTAATGGAAACGAATCCAGTGAAACAAAAGAATAAATATCAAGGATTCATATTTCAGCTATTTCATGTCCAAAAATACCTCATAAATAATCATAGTGAAGTAAAATTCAAGAATTATCAAAACATGGATACAATCAAAGCTAGTATCCATAATAGATATTTTGGATGAGAAGGAAAAAAATTCATTTTTTTGATGAATAGTGTCGTATTCGTGAATAGTGTCGTATACGTGAATAGTAACCCCGACACAAAAAATTCCAAATTTGATTAAAAATTCAAATCAATATTTTGGCATAATGATATTGAAGAAAATAATATCATTTAAAAAGAAAATAACATCCCATACCTCGAAAAGATAGTACTTCTAGTTGAAACACCGGATATAGGCTATGACTTGAACTTGCACCGTATAGCAACACTCAAAGTATTAAAATACTCACAAGAATATGCTCAATATATCGAGAGAGAAAGAGAGAGAAGATTTCAGTTTCTAGTGTGATTTTCAATTCTAACCTAAGCACCCTATTTGGATCTTTTCCGTAGTCATACATACCAACTTGGGTCCCAACAGTGTTGCTTCACCCACCTCGTCCCAACATACTGGAGAGCGACACTTTCGTCCATACAATGCTTCAAATGGGGCCACACCAATGCTTGTCTGATAACTGTTGTTATAGGAGAATTCCACCAATGGTAAATACTTATCCCAACTCTCTTTGAAGTCTAAAACACAGAGTCTTAATAAATCTTCAAGAGTTTGAATAGTCCTCTCTGATTGTCCGTCCGTTTGGATGGTATGCCGAACTAAATCGTAAATCCGTGCCCATAGCTTTTTGCAAGCTAACCCAAAATCTTGAAGTAAATCTTGGGTCACGATTCGAAACTATGGATACTGGCATGCCATGCAATCTCACAATCTCATTTATATACATATGAGCAAAACGTTCAAGGGAATAAGTCTCCCGTATCGGTAAGAAATGAGCAGACTTGGTTAATCTATCAACAATAGCCCAAATAGCATCGATGCCTTGAGAAACCATAGGAAGACCCGTAACAAAATCCATGGTAATGTGTTCCCACTTCCATTTCGGAATCTCAAGTGGTTGTAATAGACCCTTAGGTACTTGATGCTCCGCCTTTACACGTTGACAAGTTAAACACGTCGAGATAAACTTTGCAATCTCTCTCTTCATATTGTTCCACCAAAATATATGTCGAAGATCACGATACATTTTGGTACTTCCAGGATGGATAGCAAATGGTGTATTGTGTGCCTCCATCATAATCTTGTACTTCAAATCAGTGTCGTTAGGAACACAAAGTCTGGAGTAGACTCGAAGTATTCCTTCTTCATCGATTATTGCTTCCGGAATAGCACCTTTTTGTACTTTCTTCTTCATACGCATCGCCTTTCCGGCCCATTGGGTGGAGCAACCTTAACTTTTTCTATTAAAGTTGGCTCTATGCATATACTTGACATCATCGCACTCGTCGTTCCTCGTGATATGATCTTCTTCTCAACGCGTCGGCTACCACGTTCGCTTTTCGGGGATGGTATTGAATAGTGTGGTCGTAATCTTTTAACAACTCGAGTCAACGCTATCTTAGCATGTTGAGTTCCTTTTGAGTGAAGAAATATTTGAGGCTTTTATGGTCTGAATATATCTCCACTTTCTCCCCATATAGATAGTGCCTCCAAATCTTTAGCGCGAAGACGACTGCTGCCAACTCTAGATCATGTGTGACGCTCCCAAAATAGGTATACATCACCCATCTTGAGTTGCCAAATACATGGTACAAAATTTAAATACAACTAAATTATACAACAGTCGTGTATAGTACAACGAAATACATGCTGTGAATTTTAATACAAATATTGTCTTCTAGAAAATATCCACTCTCAGAAAAAGTCCTCATTACATTTATTGTCACACAATTTAACAGAATAGTGAGGACTACTAGCTAATAATATCATCTGGACCATCACTCCGTTTCCCAACTCGTCCCAGCTACGTTCTCATTTCACGAAGAGAACAAAGAAAAGAAAGGGTGAGCTCAACTAGCCCAAAGAAGAAATATTATGACTAAGATAATGCGAGAATAAATTATCATTAGTCTTCAACAATGTTAAACCGATAAAATACAATAGACATCAAGTTTAACTGCAGCGGAACAAGCAATCCATTAAAAGAGTCAAGTAGAGAATAAAATCTACTATCTTTTATGATTTATTTTCATCACTTTTATCGTTGAGACTCAGCTTATTAAATAATCCACATCATCCCCGCACTACTGACGAAGGATATTCATCGTGTCACGACCACAAATTATCCATGCACTACGGGCAAGGATATTCGTGTATTCATCAATGGTCATGATCATGCCAACAACTGTCCATCAATGCACTACGGGCCAATGAGAACTTTTATCACGTCATTAGTAACATTATGGTCATGATTACACCGAATAATCCCTGGTCATAATCATACCAAGTCCATCTATGCACTACATGCCACGTATGACTTTCAAAAAAAATAAAACATGAGGATGATGACAATGATATAAGAATTCAATAAAACAAGTTCACGAATTAATTTATTCAGAACTAATAACGTCCAAATTGTCAACATGATATCGCTTTGTAGAGTAAAATTCAAGAATGCTCGTAAGAATATTTCCATGAAAAATATTTGGATGAAGCGCAAATATCAAGGATATTCCACTAATTTCATGGAGTATAGAAGTCAAAATTTTAACCAACCGAGTATAATAACGAATGGAATAACAAAAGAAATCACCATGCATGCGATTGCTTGATGATGTTATTCCAATGTAATAATAATAACGTACTGACCGTGTCGTGTGAAATTCACAATTTAAGCGGATGTTCCAAATGTAATAATAATCATGAATAATAAATAATTGAACCAAAGTTAGGTGTAAAACGCATGCATGTGATACTCCCAGAATAATAAAGACGGAATAATAAATAATGGAACCAGTCCGATATAAAACACATGCATGTGATATTCCAATGTAATAATAATAATAAAGAATGTCACCAAGTATAGGGTAGTCCGCGTGATACAAAGTTATTCTAACGAACAATAAAGAAATGGAATAATGTAAGTTCTCTTCTTGAATACATAAAAAAATAACACCCCTTACCGTAAAAGAACTGGATATAAGAGTAGTGAAGTAACAAAAAAAACTCTTCTTCTTTCTCTTTATAATTTCTCTCTCTAGAGTTTCAGTGAATTCGTAAGAAAATAATGAAGGAATGAACTTCTATTTATAGGAGAATGGAAAGGAACTGTGTAAGGATTTCTTCACAGATGAAATAATTCAAAGACTCACGGATGAAAATTTTGATACTACATATTCAAATTGTCAAACCTTCAACCAATCATAACAAAGCAAGACAAAATATAATACATATATATATATATATATATAAACCCACATGTTATAAACATATATATATATAATACTAACTACCTCTATTATAATTCAACTCCATTCCCCCACCATTTCCCACTCACATAATAAACATATATACTATAATCATACACACATCACTTTCACCCTTTCTTTTCCCCCACCACTTCCCACTCACACACATATTATATTATATATACACACTCACACATAACAACCTTATATACATAAACTCCCTCCCCTATACGTATCTCTCTCCTACCCCCAATTCCAAAATTAGTTTTTCAACACATATGGGCCCCACATGTGGGCCCCACCTTTAAATAATTTTTACCGATTATTTTGAAAAATGAGTAAATAGAGATTCATAAAATAAGCAAAACTAACACAAATACCTCATAAAAATCACATTAATAATTTTAACAACATTTATCACCTTTATTATAATTCACAATATTAATCGACCAGGTCGTTCCCAGGAAAGTGGGGGCTTTCCAATAAGGATTTCTCCCTATTGGCGCGCAATTAGGTGACCAAACCTCTCCTTGGCAGAACTTCTAGACATCGTTAATATTGCAATTTATAATATTAATAACTCTGTCATTTCAATAATTAATTTAATAATATATAAAATATTGACAATAATTGAATCAAATAACGTGAGATACTATGCAACAATTACTATAGCAATAATTGAACAAAATTAAGTGACTTCTCACGTAAGCATTAATAATCAATACCGTGTGCTACTATGCAACCACGCGTATTACTGTACTTTTACTACCTAGTAGTTCAACAGTATTAATGGTAAAACTTCTGCCGTTATTTTCAATAAAATATTTTTGTCGTTTTCTCAATCCGACAATAATTCCGTTGTGGAGTCCACCAATGATTATGTCGTCGTACGAATATTCCCCGACACAAAGAATATTCCCTAACCAATCGAATATAATACAACAACTTGCATACTTTGCAAAATTTATAAATACTACCCACAACTATAACATTATATCAAATCCACACCATAATATTCAAAAAAATATTTCGAGAAATTTAAATCTTTATTTATAAAATCTGGGGTCTCACAATCTCCCCTCCTTATGGAATTTCGCCCTTGAAATTTACGTGCGCATACGATATCTTTGAATGTGAGAATACCTTGACTTCACTTCAAATTCTAACTCTTGAGGTATAACCTTTGAGTGTTGAATACGATTCTTCTTATCCAAGATTTTAACACGTATCTCCTCATACGTTAAATCTTCTGCTATCTCGTCCGGTTCTAAATTAATAATGTGGTTCGGGTCATCCACCTATTTACGTAACATCAATACGTGATAAACGTTATGAACACGCAACATATTTGGCGGTAAAACGAGCCTATAAGCCACAGTTCCTACTCGATCTAGAATTTCAAATGAGCTAATAAAATCGAGGGTTGAGATTTCCTCTCTTCTTCATTTCTTCCTTCTAGAATAACGCCCTCTTGAACCTTCTTCTTCACATTCATCAGATTCGGGTGTGTAGCTTGAGCGGCTTTAACTTTATCGATTAAAGTCGATTCTACTCGTATATTCGTTATCTTCATGTGGGTCCCTAGAGTTTTTAACTCTATCTTCATCATTTATATGAAATGAGTCTTTGTGTTAATAACATCGCACTCGTAAATGCATACGATCTTCTATTCAACACGTCAACTATCACGTTTGTTTTCCCACAATGGTATTGAATGGTACGATCGTAATCTTCAACAGCTCGAGTCAACGTCTTTGGCGCATGTTACATTTATTTTAGTTGCAGAAATATTGGAGGGGTTTAAGAAATGGGTTTTGTACTGGGGTCAATACAAAATTCGATTTTACGCTCTAGGGTAGGCTAAGAAGTCTTCAAGAATACGTCAGGAATTTTATTAACGTTAGAAATATCATTCAAATCTGTGACCCTCATCTAAGACTTGGATAGTACGTCACATTGATACCTATCAACTTGCCATCTTCATTCACGATGTCGCCTACAGAAAGTTTGGCTTTGGTGCATTCCACACAAGGAAGTCAACACTGAAAGGATCGGGCTCTTTACTTATGGCTTGATATGACAATGATTGACTTTAGTGGTTTGGTTACTTTGAATTCGCATAACAGGTTGGTTAGGAGTATGAAAGATAACAACTTTACGAAAAGCATGATGAGTATTTAACCAATCATTTAAAAAAATCACATCAAAGGCAAGTATTTTCAAAGAGATAAGATCGATAGGTAACGTGAAAATGTCGATTTTAATCAACAAGATTTATAAATAGTGGAGGTAACGACGACTCCTACTAACGAAGTTTCAACCAATAAGTCAAAGTTTAACTTCTCCGGAGTAAAATTTAAACGTTGAATGCAAGCAAGAGAGATAAAATAATAGGTAGAACCGGTATCTTATAAGGTACAGACTTCGCAAGAATTTATAATTAACTAACCCGTGCTAACTTCGTTCTGGTTACTCGCTTTTTGAGAAGTCACGAAAAACGCTCTCCCTTGAACTACCGGTTTTGTCTTTTCTGGAACGGTCTTTGGTGCCTCCATCCTAGCTGAACTTGTCTTTGGTGAATGACAAAATTGGGCTAGGTGACCTTCTTTTCCACAATTATAACATGCTTTAGACGGCATCACGCAGTTTAGACTGATATGTCCCTCCCCTCCGCATTTGAAATATATGATAGGTGGTCGTTCTTCTTCCTTAACAACGGGTGCTGGTGCTGACGTCTTTCCATCATTTTTGAATTTCCTCTTCTTAAAATGTCCATTCTTATTGTTTTGGCCATGATTACCACCGAAGTGGTTACAATTTCTGGCATGTTGATTCCCTTCATGCTTATTTTCACCGCTTCGATGACTGCTATCACTGGTATTATCATTTTGTCGGCTGCTCTCTTTTGGTTGGGTTGACTCATTATCACGCACCAATAACTGAGCCCTATTAACAACATCTGAATACAAACACAGTTTATGAGAGATAAGATATTGACGTATCTCAGGTTTCAAACCTCTTAAAAACATTCGCATCATTCTCTCCTCATTATCAACCAAATGGGACGCAAACCGAGACAACTCGGCGAACTTAGCTTCGTACTGCGACACGGTCATGTTGTTTTGCTCCAACTTGATAAACTCCACCAACTTCATGTGACGAATACTTTCGGGAAACTATTTGTCATTGAACAACTCTTGGAACTTCTCCCAAGACATCTTGAAAAGTCCAGTCAGGATGCGTTTACGATTCCCACCAAATGAATCTGCCTCTTCACGCAACATAAAGGTGGCAAAGGGAACCTTTTGCTCCTCGGAGCATCCCAAGACATCAAATATCTTAGTCATCTGCTTTAACCACGTCTCCGCCTTAAGTGGTTCTGGCTTTCCCAAAAACTCTGGTGGTCCCAGCTCCTTGAATTGCTTAGTGGTGACCGACCGTGGGTTGCCATTATTTTTACCTGCATTATTAACAGGAGCCGCCTTCGCCTGATGTTGCATGAATTCTAAAAAGCTCCTAAACGTACCGTCGTTCGTCAATTGATCAGTGTTGTTGTTTACAGGAGGATTATCGCCATCCTGTTGCTCATTGTCCTGATTATTGATCTGTGGAGACTCAACGGTCTCCTGTGCTCCATTGATATTCTCAACATTCTCGGATGTCATTTTCAAATACTGCCACAAAACAAGGGTTAAATAACATATCACATATTATCCCTATACTCTGACCGACCAATTTAAATATCAAATAAACTTAGGTAGGTCATACTAGCGAAAGAATTCCCCGTCTCTCCCCTCCTAGTTCTTATCTCACATCTTAGCCAGGGATCATATCCCTAAGCTTTGATACCAACTGTGACGCCCACAAAATAGGTATACATCACCCATCTTGAGTCACCAAATACATGGTACAAAATTCAAATACAACTAAATTATACAACAAGAGTGTATATAAGACGACAAAATACATCTTTGTGAGTTTTAATACAAATATTGTCTTCTAGACAATATACACTCTCAAAAAAGTCCTCATTACATTTATTGTCACACTATTTAATGTAATAGTGAGGACTACTAGCTAATACTATCATCCGGACCATCACTCCGCTCCCCGACTCGTCCCACATTCGCTCTCATTTCAAGAGAATAAAGGGTGAAAGAAAGGGTGAGCTCAACTAGCCCAAAGAAGAAATATTATGACTAAGATAATGCGTAATAAATTATCATTAGTCTTCAACAATGTTAAACCGATAAAATACAATAGACATCAAGTTTAATCAGCGGTGAACAAGCAATCCATTAAAAGAGTCAAGTAGAGAATAAAATCTACTATCTTTTATGATTTAAAAATATTTTCATCACTTTTATCATTTGAGACTCGACTTATTAAATAATCCACATCATCCACGCACTACTGACAAGGATATTCATCGAGGTCACGACCACAA
This sequence comes from Panax quinquefolius, assembly GCA_020205615.1. Lineage (NCBI taxonomy): Eukaryota > Viridiplantae > Streptophyta > Magnoliopsida > Apiales > Araliaceae > Panax > Panax quinquefolius. Next base: position 132,906,710 of record CM035155.1, read on the forward strand.
ATTATCCATGCACTACGGGCCAAGGATATTCGTGTATTCATCAATGGTCATGATTATGCCAACAACTCGTCCATCAATGCACTACGGGCGACGAGGGACCTTTATCACATCATTTATAACATTACTACCATGATTACAATCAATAATCCTCGTCATAATCATACCAAGTCCATCAATGCACTACAGAATACGATGACTTTCAAAAAAATATAAACATGAGGATGATGACAAAGATATAAGAATTCAATAAAACAAGTTCAGAATTAATTTATTCAAGAACTAATAACGTCCCAAATTGTCAACATGATATCTTTGCTTTGAGTAAAATTCAAGAATGCTCGTAAGAATATTTCCATGAAAATACTTTGGATGAAGCGCAAATATCAAGGATATTCCACTAATTTCATGGAGTATAGAAGTCAAAATTTTAACCAACTGAGTATAATAATGAATGGAATAACAAAAGAAATCAGCATGCATGCGGTACTTCGCATAGACAGGTTATTCCAACAGAATAATAATAACGGAACCAGGTCAGGTGAAATTCACACCGACGGGATGTTCCAACAGAATAATAAGTGCGGAATAATAAATAATTGAACCAGGTTAGGTGTAAAACGCACAGACAGGATACTCCGATAGAATAATAAAGACGGAATAATAAATAATGGAACCAGGTCCGATGTAAAACACACAGACAGGATATTCCAACAGAATAATAGAAGAATGTCACCAAGTATAGGGTAGTCCGCGTATACAGGTTATTCTAACAGAACAATAAAGAAATGGAATAACAGAAGTTCTCTTCTTGAATACATAAAAAAATAACACCCCTTACCGTAAAAGAACTGGATATAAGAGTAGTGAAGTAACAAAAAAAACTCTTCTTCTTTCTCTTTATAATTTCTCTCTCTAGAGTTTCAGTGAATTCGTAAGAAAATAATGAAGGAATGAACTTCTATTTATAGGAGAATGGAAAGGAACTGTGTAAGGATTTCTTCACAGATGAAATAATTCAAAGACTCACGGATGAAAATTTTGATACTACATATTCAAATTGTCAAACCTTCAACCAATCATAACAAAGCAAGACAAAATATAATATATATATATATATATATATAAACCCACATGTTATAAACATATATATATATATATAATACTAACTACCTCTATTATAATTCAACTCCATTCCCCCACCATTTCCCACTCACATAATAAACATATATACTATAATCATACACACATCACTTTCACCCTTTCTTTTCCCCCACCACTTCCCACTCACACACATATTATATTATATATACACACTCACACATAACAACCTTATATACATAAACTCCCTCCCCTATACTTATCTCTCTCCCACCCCCAATTCCAAAATTAATTTTTCAACACATATGGGCCCCACATGTGGGCCCCACCTTTAAATAATTTTTATCGATTATTTTGAAAAATGGGTAAATGGAGATTCATAAAATAAGCAAAACTTACACAAATACCTCATAAAAATCACATTAATAATTTTAACAACATTTATCACTTTTATTATAATTCACAATATTAATCGACCAGGTCGTTCCTAGGAAAGAGGGGGCTTTCCAATAAGGATTTCTCCCTATTGGCGCGCAATTAGGTGACCAAACCTCTCCTTGGCAAGTAACTTCTAGACATCGTTAATATTGCAATTTATAATATTAATAACTCTGTTATTTTAATTATTGATTTAATAATATATAAAATATTGACAATAATTGAATCAAATAACATGAGATATTATGCAACAATTACTATATCAATAATTGAATAAAAATGAGTGACTTCTCACGTAAGCATTAATAATCAATATCGTGTGCTACTATGCAACCACGCATATTACTTTACTTTTACTACCGAGTAGTTCAACAGTATTAACGGTAAAACTTCCGCCGTTATTTTCAATAAAATATTTTTGTCATTTTCTCAATCCGACAATAATTCTGTTGTGGGGTCCACCAATGATTGTGCCGTCGTACGAATATTCCCCAACACAAAGAATATTCCTTGACCAATCGAATATAATACAACAACTTGCATACTTTGCAAAATTTATAAATACTACCCACAACTAACATTATATCATATCCACACCATAATATTCAAAAAAATATTTCGAGAAATTTAAATCTTTATTTATAAAATCTGGGGTCTCACATCATGAGTAGGATAATTCCTCTCATATTCTTTAAGTTGTTGCGAGGCATAGGCTATGACTTTCCCACATTGCATGAGAACACATCCTAACCCTTTGCCCGAAGCATCGCTAAGGATAACAAATCTATCCGAACCAGATGGTATTTTTAGAACAGGTGTCGAAATAAGTCTCCTCTTAAGCTCTTGGAAACTCTTCTCGCATTCCTCGCTCCAAATGAATTTTTTATCCTTCCGAGTTAGCTGACTTAATGGAGTAGCAATTCGAGAAAACCCTTCCACGAATCTCCGATAATAACCAAATAGCCCGCCCGTAGCTACGTGCTTGATCACCGACTTGGTTGCTCCCAACTTTGTATTGCTTCAATCTTCGCCGGGTCGACAGATACTCCATGTTTAGACACCACATGCCCAAGGAATGCTACTTCCTTAAGCCAGAACTTGCATTTCTTCAACTTGGCATATAGCTTGTTTTCACGAAGCCTTTGGAGTACCAGCTTCAAATGGTGCTCATGATCATCACGGCTCTTGGAATATATGAGAATGTCATCAATAAAGACAATAACAAACCGATCTAAATAGTCCTTGAATACTCGGTTCATCATATCCATGAAAGCCGCAGGAGCATTAGTCAATCCAAAAGACATGACTAAGAATTCATAATGCCCGTCTTCGAGTTCGAAGGCGGTCTTTGGAATATCCTCGCTTTTAATCTTCAAATGATGATATCCGAATCGAAGATCGATCTTTGAAAAGAATTATGCTCCTTGCAACTGGTCAAACAGGTCATCAATACGAGGTAGTGGATACCTATTCTTGATGGTGACATGGTTCAATTCCCGATAGTCAATACAAAGTCGCATACTCCCGTTTTTCTTCTTTACAAATAAAACAGGAGCACCCCAAGGAGATGTAGTAGGACGAATGAAACCGATGTCCAACAACTCCTGTAGTTGGACCTTTAACTCCTGAAGTTCAATAGGAGCCATTCGATATGGGGTTTTAGAAATGGGCTTTGTACCAGGTTCAAGATCAATAAAGAATTCAACTTCATGTTCTGGGGGTAAACCAGGAAGTTCTTCAGGAAATACGTCAGGAAAATCAATAACAACAGGAATATTATTCAAATCTGATGTGTCTTTATTCAAATCCATAACATGGGCTAAGAAAGCTTGACATCCATTTTTCAATAAACGAATAGCTTTATGACTTGATATGACAAATGATTGATTTTAGTGGCTTAGTTGCTTGAATTAAATAAACAGGTTGGTTAGGAATATGAAAATAACAACCTTACGAAAACAATCAATTTTGGCATGATGAGTAGTTAACCAAACAATCCCTAAAATCACATCAAAAGCAAGTATTTTTAAAGAGATAAGGTCAATAGGTAAGGTGATGGTGCCAACTTGAATCAAACAAGATTTATAAACAGTGGATGTGATGAAAGTTTCTCCTAACGGAGTCTCCACAGATAAATCAAAGTCTAATTTCTCCGGAGTCAAGTTTAAACGTTGAGCACAAGCAGGAGAGATAAATGAATGGGTAGCACCGGTATCAAGTAAGGTATAAACTTCGCAAGAATTAATGATTAGCTTACCCGTGATCACCTCGTTTGGGTTCCTCGCATTTTGACCAGTCACGACAAATGCTCTTCCAGAAACCGTTGACTTTGACTTTTCTGGGACAGCCTTTTGAGTCACCGTCCCCCCTGGACTTGGTTTCGCTATCGTACAATCTCGAGCGATATGTCCTTCCTTTCCATAATTATAACATAGCTTGAACTGTTGTGGGCAGTTTGGACTTATATGTCCTTCTTTCCCGCACATATAGCATATGACCGGTGGTCGTTCTCCTCCCTTGGAACCAGTTGCTGCTGGTGTTGACATCTTCACATGGTCATTGTTAAATCTCCTCTTTTTAAAATCTCCTCCCGACTCGCTTCTTCTATTCTCATGGCCATGACTACCACCAGAGTGGTTACCATTTTTATCCGTCTTTTTCTTTCTCCGCTTATTATCGTTATTCTGTTGACTGCTATCTCCGAAATGATCCTGGTTATGGTCCCTCGGTTGAACGTACTCGTTATCTCGCTCTAATAATTGAGCCCTATTGACAACATCTGAATAGAGAGAAAATTTATGAGAAATGAGATACTGACATATGTCGGGTTTCAAACCTCTCAGAAACATCCGTGTCATACGTTCCTCATTCTCCATAAGGCCCTGGAGAAACAGGCAAATATCAAGCAAGTATCAAGGCATAAGAAAAAGGGAAATGAAGCAAAATATGTTTCCCTGCCATATATAATACTGTTTGATATATACATCTGTGATGTACATGACAAAATGGCTAAGCTTAGTGCATGCGGGGAAAAAATACAAAGCTATCTACGATCTGTGTGTGTCATGCGGACTATCGATTTAACATAGCATCCCTCTCTCGAAGACGGAGGAAGCACCGCAAGCTCCCCGCCAAGGGTATCTACACGAGCTAGCGGATCGTAGGCTAATCAGATGGTGGCATAGTGCTCATCAATGTAAGCACTCATGTCGGCAAGACTGACAGTCATCTGGGATCTCACTGAAGTGTTGTCTGTAATGGCCACATCCCTAGCAGATAAGGAGGTATCCCGCTCCACTATCAATACATCCCTGGCTGATCTAGCCTCATCCCTCTCTAACATAGCAGTATCTCTCTCATCAAGAGTCATCAACATCGCGCTTCTAGCCCGATCTCTCTCAAATGTCATCGAGATGTAAGCTCGGTCCAAATGTCAGTCTTAATAATCTTGAGTAACAATGGCACTCGGGGTGGGAGAATTCATCACAAATCTTTGGCGACCAAATAAGTCAAATCATCGGTGGGAATAACAGCCTCTTCTATTGGCTCCTCATCGTCAGAATCAATCCCCTGCACAATGGATACTTGCCTCGATCGATGCGACCTCTGTCTCCATCCATGCGGAATACTCATAGAACAACCCGATGATGGTGACGAAAACTCAATGACTCTCGCCGATCCCATAAGGCATACAACCCGGATCTGCCCTCCGCTAATAAAGCGATTGTGACGAAATTACCGACTCACCGCCTCATCTGAATGAAAATCTGGAACCGTCAAACTGACATATCACGGCCAATGGGTGGTAAGTGATTGTAATGCCCCCAAAAATAGGTATACATCACCCATTTTAGGTCATCAATAACATGGTACAGAACAACTACAACTTTATTAATACATCATAAAAACTGTGAGTTTAAATACAAATATTGTCTTCTAGACAATATCCATACCCAAATAAATCCTTATCACAATTATTGATACATTATTTTACAAAAATGGTGAGGACTACTAAACAACTTCTAGAATCATCATTCCATACCTCGACTAGTACTCGCTACATTCTCGCCTCCTGAGAAGAAAAATAGAACAAAAAGGAAAAGGGTGAGCTCAACTAGCCCAGTAAAGAATATTATGACTAAGATAATATAGAACAAATTATCGTTAGTCTTCAACAAAGAAAAAAACTGATAAAATATAATAGACAACAAGTTTCAGATCAATATTCGCAGCGGAAATAATAATTCATAGAAGAGTTACGTAGAGAATGAAATCTACTATTATCTATGAATTTAAAAGTCCATCGTCAATATTTTATCCCTGTAACATCAATCAATATTCATCTTGAATCAAATTTTCATCTTTGCACTACAGGCCAAAGATATTCTTCAGTCGGTCATGTTCATCTCAACACCTATTCATCTTTGCACTACGGGCCAAAGATATTCATTATAAAATCATTTATCTTTGCACTACAGGCCAAAGATATTCAATAATATCATCATTTAGGACTGAGGATGATGAAAAATATTTTAAAGGAAACGAATCCAAAGATTGAAACAAAAGAATAAATATCAAGGATTCAGATTTTTACTATTTCATGTCCAAAAATACCTCATAAATATTCGTAGTGAAGTAAAATTCAAGAATGATCAAAACACGGATACAATCAAAGCTAGTATCCATAATAGATATTTTGGACAAAAAGGAAAAAATTTCATTTTTTGATGAATAGTGTCGTATTCGTGAATAGTGCCGTATACGTGAATAGTAACCCCGACACAAAAAGTTCCAAATTTGATTAAAAATTTAAATCAATATTTTGGCAGAATGATATTGAAGAAAATAATATCATTTAAAAAGAAAATAACATCTCTTACCTCGAAAAGATAGTACTTCTAGTTGAAACACTTGATATATAAGCTATGACTTGAAATTGCAATCAGATATAGCAACACTCAAAGTATTAAAATACTCACAAGAATACGCTCAATATATTGAGAGAGAAAGAGAGAGAAGATTTCAGTTTCTGGTGTGATTTTCAATTCTAACCTAAGCACCCTATTTATAGTAAAATGCTTAGAACACCAAAGTAGAAAATTAAATATAATATTATTATATTTACAAAATTGTCAAGCCCACCTCTTGAATCTGAATTTAGCCACCTTGCACATGTTTAATGCAGCCCACCAAGCAAAAAAAAACGTTTTTGTAATTAAAAATAATTAAAACTTTCAAAAATCAATTATTTCGGAACTACGGAACTTCAATAATTCATAATAAATAGCTCTTTTATTAGAAAAATTCTAACCACATGTCCTTTCCATAGGAAATTTCATTCTCTACAACTTTACAGAAGAAAGTTTTTCCAAATTTCAAACAGAAATTGACCGAAATCCACAAACGGACGATTTTACAAGCTATAATCAAATTTCGGTCAAGAATTGGGGTCTACCGACACACAAATAATGTGTTAATCATTTAATGCCACAAAAATACTCTTCCTCCTCATATACTCATATATCCCACATTCATTATAAAAATATCACCATTAATATATTTAAATGAATTATTTTATCAGAAAAAGATAAAATATTAATTTTCAACAATTGTCACATTAAAAAATTTTCTCCGTCTATATCCACATAAAATCAATATTTTCCTCATCATATAAATCAATAATTAATTATTCACAAATAATATTACAGAATCACATTACTGACAACCAGGCAGTTTCCAGCAAAGAGGGGGCTTTCCAATAAGGATCTCTCCATACTGGCGCGCAATTAGATGACCAAACCTCTCCTTAGACAGAACTTTCTAGACATTGCCAATAATGTTATCTAATAATATTATTCAGATAATATGAATTATTGCTCCGATAATAGAAAATACTGTGAAATGACAATTATTAAAACAACAGTAATATAAAATATCAACGCAACAATTATTGAATCAATAAAATAAAATACCGAATAAAGAATTATCGTAATAATTATTGAGTAGTGCCTTCTTCACGTAAGAATCAATAATTGGTGTAATACCATGTGCTTCTTGTGTTTTAACCACCGGAATATTCCACCAAGATAATAGCAATAACTACTGCAGCTTATTTATAACCAACTTATTCTTGTCGTTTTCTTCATCCAATCGCTTTACATGGGGCCCACACAAGGTCGCTACCGTCGTCGATTTAATATTCCCGACAATAAAAATACTCCACGACCAAACGAATATTCCCCGTCAACAATGAATATTTTAAAACCACTTGCTTGTTTGAAATAATTACGTATTTTACCCATAACTTACCACATTAATCAAATCAACCCTTACTATTTCAAGATAATAAATAGAGGAAATTTAATTTCATTAAATAATAAGTTGGGGTCTTACAGTGATCATGCCCCTCAATCTAGCCAGAGGGAGGTAATCCATGCCCGGAGCATGAGTAATGAAGCTGTAGGGTGAACTAAGCCCTGAACACGGCAATATGGCAAGCGGATCCCTAATCCTCGCCAAAAAGTCGACCACGATCAAAAGATCTCGTGGCACTCTGCAGGCTGAAAGGAGTATGACATGGCTATCTCCTGGGTGAAACAAAACCCCTACCGTCTAAATGTGCCAATCGGTCTCAAGTGTGACATAAACCACACATACAGCATGACCGAACTACCTGTGAACACTCATGCCGGATAAGTGCAGCAGTATGTAGTTGACCTTAGAGTCTCTGCAATGATCATCGGTACAATGGTACGACCCTCCTTGAGAGCTCTTACTGCCATAATGACACCGATATCCAGCTCATCCATGTCCCGCGGCATGAAGACGTATTACAATACGCATAGAAGCAGTACATCTACTCTGGCTGAACGCCAATGGTCCTCCGGTGTGGTGAAATCCCCGGAATGCCGTGCATAGCTATCCTCAGAGCCAAACCTGTCAAACAGGAAACGCTGGGATATCATATGGCCGGATGTAATCTCGTCCTGGACCACTCTACGTCTCAATCGGGTAAGGGTCATGAACTGTCTGCTCATGTCTCCAATAGCCATATGCACGCAAGGTCTGTCCAGCAGCAACATCGTCAACCGTGCAAACTCTTCCAAAGTAGGAGTCAACTCCTGGGTCCCAAATTGGAAAACATATCTCTCTGATACCCAGTTCTCTAGCATGCCCTCTACAAATCCTGTGGGAACCTGAAACATAACCAGGGTTATAGTATACTGCAGCAAATCATCTACGATCACCATATCTGATGGTGATATATTATCATACCATGAGCGCATACCAGTTACCACCACAAATGATGGGGTATGATAAATACAGCTAACTGTCAAAGAAGACATCTGTACGAGCCGTGTCATAAGACCATCCAGGGGTCAATGTTAGATATCTCTGGACATACATATGCATAACATAATAATAACATGAATAATACAATAGATAGCAATATGATATAGGGAATGGAAAACTGTACATACATTCCTAAGTATATCATCATCTAATACATCTCCGATGCATACTAAAATATGGGGAAATGGGCGGCTACCCAACATACAACAGAGGCCTATCAAAAGAGATAGCGAGAAATACATCAGAAAAAGTCAAGAGTGTCGATGTTTACATCATCGATCCTGTCCACCTGATGTAACTCCTCCTGAGCTACTAGATCTCTATCTACTGTGGATGTCGGTAAATACAAAGGAGGATCTGCATCGCAAGAAAATCATATGGGTCACCTGAGGGACCAGCGCCAGAGCTGGAAGGATCAAAAGTATCTACCTCTGCAGGATCTCTACCCAAATGCCGAATGAAAAGATGTGACCGGTCCAGCTGCCGAGTCAATCTGTCAATTTGTGTCACATGAGTCGGATCTCTGACACAGGCTAGCCAATCCATCATCATCACGGATCCTGGAACCATATCCCCCATAAACTATGTGGCGCGGGTCTGAGCTCCAATCGTACGAGGGATCCACCAATGCTGGAACATCTGCTGAGAACAGGGGCCCTTTGACAATGTAAAATCATCAATCCCCATCAATGGGATTTCAATGACGGGTGACTGCGAAACAGGCCAATAACGCCTGACAGGAGGCAAGATCGATATACGAATCTCTCCTGTAGTACTCCTAATATCACGCTCTCCTAAATAGAGCTCCCATCCTCCATCTGTGAAGAGAGGAATCCTGCCGGTGGAAATGACGTACTCAACTTCAGTCGGGTACCCATCCTCAAAACCAACTCCCAAATGCTCTCCAGAGTAGGGAATCCATGTGATGACATTGGCTATCAACAACTCCAACTGTAGGAGACAATGAGTGAAACCCTCAGCAACAGGGACCTTCGCCAGTATGGAATGATGCCATCTCCGTCCTCGTGGATAGGTATCTAAACCTAACATGCTCACAGGACGCAAACAAGGAAGCCTCTCATAGGCCCAAAACTGCCAACACAAAGGCAAACATATGCTGTCAGTCAACACTCTTAACCCATATATAGTAAAAGACAAGAGAAACACTCACCAGCAGAAATGGGTAGAATCCTAACCACACCTTGGTCAAGCCCTGCGATCGCATGCGCATTCCCCTAAGGAAGTAGGCAAACGAATAGGAACCCCAATCATACTCTCCTATACGGTCCACGTATTGAGTGGCGCTGATCAAAGTGAAGGACACCGTAGAAGAGTTATCTGCTATGAAGCAGCCCCTAATAATCATCAGGAACAATTTCCGGAGAATGCGATCCCTGACTCTCACATCATCGGGTATGGGCTCACATAACAGCCCGCTCATAGCATCTACGCTCAAAGGACCTGTACGAATAGTCCCGCCTTGAAGCGCCTCACCGGAACTCCTAACAAGGATCCGACGGCGAGAGGGGTGATATCCATCGTCAAGGCACCTGGCTCCACTCCAAACTCCATACCGCGTGATAAACCGCCAATCCATCGGCATCATCATCACCTCGCAAATCCAATGAAATAGAGTGGCCGAGTGCGGGTGAAACCACCGCTCGAACAATGCCACGAGGTAACCCTGGACAAATGACGGGGTAGAATGGAGAAGAACCTCCGAATCCCGACCATGGACGATCGCTCAGTAGTCATCATGCAAGGCCCGATACATAGAGTGGATGCTAAACTAGTTCCCTCGAGGCTGTGTGAAGCCGGGAATCTACATCAAATGTAGATCAACATCGGACTCCTTGACTCCTCATCAATAGGAAATAAGGAAGATTAAAGATCTAACTTCATACCTCGTTTATGCGGGTATCTTCAAGGATGCCTACTCAAGCCACCCAGAAGATCTGGGTTTGCCACTTGAATACCTGGAAATTCCCTACGGGGAACACGTACAGCAGGAGCAGAAACCTCGATCGGTGCATCCTCATCCTCATCCTCGACATTCGGCACTTCAACCCGAATAGGACATATCACCGCCTCCGCCAAGCGACGAGGTTATCTAACAGAATGGTGCTGAGGCTATTTCAAAAGCCCTCCTCCGTACACCAGAAGTGGTCCTGCGGGAACTACTCGGCTGATCTGGATCCATAATATCTGGACAGCAAGTCTCTAAATCACCTCAGAAAGGGTGTGGTAATTTCTTACATGGAGTCTTTTCAAAATGCATTCTATGATTATATGCATGCATGCATTGCTTTAACACACATCTATAGTAGAGTTAAAAATGCATGACTACCCAATACCTACATTTTGGAAAAATTTTGCCATAGCCCCTTTGTAAATGGGACTATCCACATGCACATAGGCATGACTAGGTGGCCATTCAAGAAGACACCCATATACAATCATCATATACATCCTCACTATGCATCAATACATTGCAGTAAAAAATCCGTAAGTGTAGTCTAATTACCAAGATTATTTTGCTTGTCTACCTTTACTCATTTGTCCTCATATAGGATAAGAAATGACAGTAAAAGGTGCCAATTTGACTGTTTTAAAAGTCAAATTTTTTCATATCATTATGTTTAGCATGGTTTAATACTAACATTTGTTATGTTAATTATTTTTTATCAAGTCATATCAGCATGCATATTCACTACTATGTGTCTAAATGCATTTCATGCGATAAGTCATTTTCCAACGAACAGAAATTGGAAAAAATACATGCATGTGTTACCAGGACAGTGAAGAACGCTTGTAAGGTGGCAGAATATGCAGAAAGTTGCCCGAACTCAGCAGATCTAAAGAAAAGCTCTCGAATTTCCTTCACTGCGCAACTTAAAAATGACTTATGAAAACAACCAGTTGCCTATACATAGGCACGGTTGGCCGCAGGCTAACCTGTGGCTCCTGCAGGTACATCTGTGGCACTCCTACATGGGTCCCACACCTCCGGCTCACTCCAATTAGAGTTGCAAAGGAGGTCTCATAAGCTGAAAAGGCCAAATCAGGAATAAAAGTGCTATGCGATTGAGCGGAATAGCCTGAAATCCTAGTTTCTCGTCGGTCAGAGTTAAACTCTCGTCGTCTCAAAGGTATTCGCCTGAATGCAGGGTATAATATACCAATGAGCTCAGCTTTCACAGATCATGCTCGGCAATACCCCCACAAAGGTTCGATGCCATCAATGAGTGTCAGGCAACCCTGACGTATCCCCGGCGGGGGTTACAACGCAAAACCATGAAATATCAAACCTTCCTGGCGAGGGTTACAACGCCAAAGTTATGAAACATCTACGTATCCCCGACGAGGGTCACAACACACATCTTTCAAGTATCTATGTATCCCTGGCGGGGGTTACAACGCAATGCAACCATTGATACACACATTAATGAAGGTCAAGCAGCCTTGACATCATGTCAGCCGATGGCAAGTAAACCCATCGAACAACCTTCCCCAGCGGGGGCTACAACGCAATGCTACCATTGACACATACATCAATGAAGGTCAAGCAGCCTTGACAATGCATCCAGCAGGGATTTATCTGGTGATACACACATCAGTGAAGATTAGGCAACCCTGATAACAACAAACTGTTGGCAGTAACTCCGACAAAATGAGGGAATATATTATACACATCCTCAAACAGACAAAGCTTTATCCCCACAGATCTCTTATACAAAAGAGGTACCTCTATGGAATATAAGCCAGTGTCTAGGATTCAAGACTTTGGTGATAGCCCCAACGTCGGCATCCTTGGAAACTTGGATCGCATGTCCAAGCCATCATTGATTGTCATCCCAATAGGATTACCTGACAATCATGCATCATGCGATTACATCATGTTGTCACGTATATAAGATCATGTTTATCTTGCTTGCATTTCAAGTGTCTAGTCTTCTTTATCCTATCCATGCCTTGCATTGCATGAAAATGATAAAGAGGGCATCTCAGAGACACTCAAAATTTTCTCGCACTCCTATTACTAACATTGCAGGAGGGTAGATTTGTCTTTTGGAGATAACCACGAAGATGCGACTTACATCCATTCCGGATACTACTAGAACTTCGATTCCAACCCTAACACAAATCGGGAACATCATCTCAAACCCGTAACACACACCGAATGTCATTTCCAATCTCAAGAAAACCACGAGATATGCGAGATCAAAAGACCGCAACAACATCGAGAGAGGACAGCTTCATCTCAAAGAATAACACCGTGACGCTTCGGGCCCCATCCTAGAGAAACACTGGGAGTAGCAACCCCATCCTTGGTGATAGCCCCAAGAGATGTCATTGCAGTTCCGGCGATAACCCCAGAAATGCTTGTTTCAAACAAACCCAATCAGCTTCAACCTTAGACATCCTATCGAGGCACACACACCTCAGACCCGGAGTTGACAACGGGCAGATAGGAACACCCACAGATGACAGTGATACATACAAATAAGCAGCAGTCTAATCTCAGATGTAACCCTGAGCAACGTCTGTTTTTTGCTTAAATCGGCGATAACCCCGGTGAGGAGTCACAACGTCATCCTACCATCTCAACAAGATGATATCACGGCATACCAACAAGTAGTCCAATCTCAGCTGTAACCCTGAGCAACGTCTATTTTCCGCTTAAATCGGCGATAACCCCGGTGAGGAGTCAAACGTCATCTTGTTCCTTTAATAATGGCACGTCGTCTCAATACTTCATACATACATACATCCAACAATGTCCCACAAGAGCCACAAATTGACAATCTCGAGTGACTATTACGCGTGGCAGTACTTTGGATAGAATTTGAAGCTTAAAGACCATGGGCATAGACCCCTCTTCCTGACTTCGTACAACCTCTAATCCATGTCATTGCGTAACTCTCGACACAAGCGGTCTGAAGAAGGTTAAATATACCTTGTTCGGATGCTCGAATTGAAGTTCTGCAAGTTCGAGCAGACATTACAGTGCATGAGTGCACGTACTACGAGATAACAGGACCCGTGAGGCTCGAATGCACCACGACCAGCCGCAGGTACAACTGCGGCTGCCGTAGGTGTACCTGCGACGATCCGTCTATATATATAAGCCTTGGGGTCAGCCATTTGAGAAGAGGGAGGGAAAAAGGTGAGGAAGCCCTGTCCATTTTACTCTGCATACACATCTTTTGAGTGTTTCCTCACTTCTAAACATGAGTTAGCTCACACATAGCTATCTTTTATCCGGCGGGAGCTGAGTGTTTATCCATTTAAAGTCATAGAAGTCTACTTTGGCAGCCCACTGCAAGCCTTCTTATATTCTATAAAGCCTTCTTCTCATATTAGCACACACTGTTGTACACGTTGAGAGTCGTGTGAGTGTGTTTGCCCGGACTTCGGTCCATGGTTTTCATTTCTGTCTGTATATATATACTTATATATATGTATATATTTCATCTATGGACTAACATTATCGAGTTATGCCTCGATTGAGCCTAGACTTCGATCTGGAGCGTTTAATTGCTTTTATATATATATACTTATATATATAAACTGTGGTCAGACTCTGTCTGATGAGCCTGGATTTTATATGTGGTGCGTTTAATTGCTTTTATATATATATATACTCATATATATAATTGTTGTCGGACATATCCGATGAGCCTAGATTCACATCCGGTGCGTTTACTGCTTTTATATATATATTTGTACATATATATATTTACATTCATGTCCGGCCTGGAGTTTACTTCGTGGCCTTTTATAGCTTTATTTACATTTCGTCCTGCCTGGAGTTTACTTCATGGCAGTTGATCGCTTTTACAGCTTTATTTACATTTCGTCCCACCTGGAGTTCACTTCGTGGTGGTTGATCATGTCCATATATATATATTTACCGCTTTTATACATTTACATTTCCGATCCCCTATGGAGTTTCTTCATGGTGGTTGATCATGTCTGTATATATATATTTACAGATTTTATATATATAACTGCTTACTGCTTTCCATATAAATTACAGAATCATGTGAGCCGAGGAATCATGTGATCACAGGTTCATTTTACTGAATCTAGATTCGGTTTCCATGATGGACATTTTTTAGTATGTAGCGTACTTTGTACATTATTTTACGATTGTCCGAATTTCCTTGGATGGTTGTCATGCCCATGAGGAGTTCTAAGATCACAGTATATTATTTTCTAGAATGCTTCACATCTCGAAAATAAAAGCAAACAAGCCGAACATTTAATAATTAAATGGAAGTATGAAAAGGTCTCAATTCCTATTGAGCACAGGGTTTAAAAAACCTCTTTTACAAAACGTCAGTGTTATATCTTGGTTAAAACTGAATTTTTCTATAAAATTCAAACCTTGTGTATATAGGTGCGAACAAGGCCTCGCACTACTTTTAAATAATTGCACATTGATCCACACACGCACACATACACACATTCATATAATAATTTCTTTGAAAAGTGGCGGTCGCCGTGGTAACACGGATGTTGGGGGGTGCCTAACACCTTCCCTCCGCATAATCAAGTCCCCGGACCCAAAATGAATCTCGATTTCATAGACCCGTCTAGCAGTGTCAAAATACTGGGTCAATGTGCAAAGCTTTTCGGTTGCGTTGTTGCAACCAGTTAAATACACCAACTAGCGACTCTTCAAGTCAAATCGTCGACATTATATGTAAGACCCCAACTTATTATTAATGAAATTTAATTTTCTCTATTTATTATTTTGAAATAGTAAGGGTTGATTTGATTAATGTGGATAGTTAAGGGTAAAATACGCAAATACTTCAAAATAAGCAAGAGGTTATAAAATATTCATTGTTGTCGGGGAATATTCGTTTGGTCGTGGAATATTCGTGTCGTTGTGGGAATATTCATACGACCACAAGCAGACCATGTGTGGGCCCCATAACTGGAAAGCGATTGGATGAAGAAAACGACAAATATAAGTTGTTTAAAATAACAACAGTAGTTGTTACTGCAATTATCTCGTTAAAATACTCGATGGTTAAAACACAAGAAGACACCTGGTATTGCACCAATTATTGATTCTTACGTAAGAAGGCACTACTCAATAATGGTTACGATGAATTACTTATTCAAAGATTTTATTGATTTAATAATTGTCATTGCGTTGATATTTTATATTGTTGTTGTTTCAATAATTGTCATTACATAGTATTTTCATTATCGAAGCAATAATTCATATTATCTGAATAATATTATTAGATAACATTATTGGCAATGTCTAGAAAGTTCGTCTAAGGAGAGGTTTGGTCACCTAATTGCATACGCCAAGAAGGAGAAATTCTTATTGAGAGCCCCTCTTCCGAACCGCCTCGGTCACAATATTGTGATTACAGTAATATTATTTGTGAATAATTAATTATTTATTCATATGATGAGGAAAATATTGATTTCATGTGGATATAGATGGAGAAAATTTTAATGTGACAATTGTTGAAAATTGAAATTTTATCTTTTTCGATAAAATAATTTATTTAAATATATTATTATATTTTAATAATATAATAATGGTGATATTTTTACAACGAATGTGGGATATATGAGTATACGAGGAGGAAGAGTATTTTGTTGCAATAAATAGTTAAAACATGTTAAACATGTCGATTGGATCCCATTTATCGAATCGAAATTTGATTATAAATTGTAAAATCGTCTGCTTGTGGATTTTCTTCCAATTTCTATTTGAAATTTGGAAAAACTTTCTTCTGTAAAGTTGTAGAGAATTGAATTTCCTATAAAAACTCGCGAGATTTGAATTTTCTAATGAAAGGGCTATTTATTATGAATTATTAAAGTTCAAGTCTCAAAATAATTGATTTTTTGAAGTTTAAAATATTTAAAATTAGAAAAACGTTTTTTTACTTACTTTTCTAGAATGTGGCATGTGTTTGATGGCTGAAATCAGATTCTAGGCATGCGTAGAAATTTATATAATTATATTATTAATTTATTAAATTTTCTCGCTTTGGTGTTCTAATCAATTTCCTATAAATAGGGTGCTTAGGTTAGAATTGAAAATCACACCGTAAATCAAGTTTTCTCTCTCTATATTATCGAGCGTATTCTTGTGAGTATTTTGAGTATACTTTGAGTATTGTTAGATGGTGCAAGTTTCCTTCAAAGACTATATCCTAGATTCCAAATTAGAAGTACTAATCTTTCGAGGTAAGGGATGTTATTTTCTTCTCAAAATGATATTATTTCTTCAATATCATTATCTTTGAAATATTAGTTTGAAACTTTTATCAAATTTGGAACTTTTTCATGTCTGGGTTACTATTCATGAGTTACTATTCATGAGTTACTATTCACGAGTTACTATTCATGAGTTACTATTCACGATTTACTATTCACGAGTTCTATTCATGAAGCGTAAAGATATTTTTTTTTGGAAATTTCTATCTTTTGGTGTGAGTTACTATTCACGATATCAAGACTATTCACGATATCTGGCACTATTCAATCGAAAAATAAAATTTCTTCTTTTCGTCTAAAATATATATTCGGATACTAGCTTTGATTGTATCCATGTTTTGATCATTCTTGAATTTTACACCACTGTGATTATTTTTGAGGTATTTTTGGACGTGAATAAAACAAAGTACTGAATCCTTAATCCTTAATCATTGTCATTTTGTTTCACCGGATTCGCTTTAAAAATATTTTTCATCATCTTCATCTTAAATGATGATATTATGGAATATCTTTGGCCCAGTAGTGCAAAGATGAATGATTTCAAGAATATCTTTAGTAGTAGTGCAAAGATGAACAGTGTTTAGATGAACATGACCAATCATGAATATCTTTGGCCAGAAGTGCAAAGATGAATATTTGATTCCGTATGTATATTGATTGATGTTACAGGATAAAAGATAGACGATGAACTTTTAAATTCATACATGAAGATAGTAGTTTGCATTCTCTACTTAACTCTTCTAATGAATTATTATTTCATTGCGAATATTGATTTAAAATTTGTTGTCTATTGTATTCTATTAGATTTTTCCTTGTTGAAGACTAACGGTAATTTGTTGTATATTATCTTAGTCATAATATTCTTTATCGGGCTAGTTGAGCTCACCCTTTTCCTTTTTGTTCCATTTTTCTTCTCGTGAGGCGAGAATATAATGCGAGTACGCAGTCTGGGTATGGAATAAAGGTTTTAGAAAGAATTGTTTAGTAGTCCTCACCATTTTTGTAAAATAATGTATCAATAAATGTGATGATGATTTATTTGAGTATAGATATTGTCTAGAAGATAATATTTGTATTCAAACTCACGCTTTTACTGATTGTAATAATAAAGTTGTAGTTGTTTCGCACCATGTATTGACAACTCGTAATAGGTGATGTAACCTATTTTGGGGGCGCCATAATTGGTATCGAGCTTAGGGATATGATCTCTGGCGAGATCGGGAATAGAACTAGGAGGGAGAGACGAGTAAATCCTTCGCTAGTGTGTCCTACCTAAGCTTATTTTTTTAGTTGGTCAAGATATAAGGATATTATGTGATATATTGATTTCCTTAATTAACCCTTGTTTTATGACAAGATTTGAGAATATCGATCGAGAATATTAAAATGGAAATGAGACCGTGGAGACGCTCAGACTCACCAATGAGGAGAACGTGCAACAGTCGGCAATGTTCCTCCCGTGAACAACACCACCGAAAGGATGATGAACGAGGGATGTTTAGAAGCTTTTTGCGCTAGCTCATGCAAAATCGCATTTAGGATACTCGTGTTCAAAATATGGAGGAAATGATAGCAATTCACCAAGTTGTCACAACAAGCGAGCTCAAAGAGTTGGGACCACCGTAATTTAAGGGAAAGCCAGATCCCATCATGGCGGAAACATGGGTCAAGCAAATTACCAAGATATTCGATGTCTTGGGATGCACTAAAAACGAAGGTTCCATTCGCCACCTTTATGTTCCGTGGCGAAAGGAGATCATCGGTGGGAGTCTCAGGAAGCGTACTCCATCCAACCAAGCATCAAAGATGTCTTGGGAGACATTTCAGAATTATTTAATGACAAATACTTTCCTCAAAGTGTTCGGCATATATGAAGGAAGTGGAGTTCATCGATTAGAACAAAACAACATGACGGTGTCTCTCTCAAAGACGAGGCAAAGTTTGCAGAGTTATCCAGTTTGCACCTCATTTGGTGGAGAATGAGGAACGATGACGCGGATGTTTTTGAGAGGTTTGAAACCCAGATACGACAATATCTCATTACTCATAAATTTTCTCTCTATTCGGATGTTGTAAATGGGCTCAATTATTAGAGCGAGATAACGAAAATACTACCAACTGAGGGACCATAACCGGGATCGTACTGCAGAGATAGCGAACAATGTAATAATGAAAACCAAATGGAGAAAGAAACAGATGGACAAAAATGGTAACCACTCGTGGTAATCATGGCCATGAAAATAGAAGAAGCGAATCGAAGGAGATTTTAAAAGAGGAGATTTAACAACGACCATGTGAAGACGACAAAGGTCTTAAGAAGAATCGGTTCTAAGGGAGGAGAACGACCACCCATTATATGCTACAAATGCGAAAAGAGGACATATATCACCAAACCGCCCACAACAGCTCAAGGTATGCTATAATTGTGGAAAGGAAGGACATATCGCTTCGAGATTGTACAAGAAGCAAAACCTAGTTCAATGGGGACGGTGACTCAAAAGACTATCCTGAAAAGTCAAAGTCAACGATTCCTGAAGAGCGTTTGTTGTGATTGGTCATAATGCGAGAACCCAAACGAGGTGATCACGGTAAGCTATTTATAAATTCTTGCGAAGTTTATACCTTACTTGATACCTAAGTATACCCATTCATTTATCTCTCCGCATGTGCTCAACGCTTAAACTTGACTCGGGAGAAATTAGACTTTGACCTATCTGTTGAAACTCCGTTAGAGAAACTTTCATCACATCCACTGTTTATAAATCTTGTTTGATTCAAGTTGGCACCATCACCTTACCTGTTGACCTTATCTCTTTAAAGATACTTGCTTTTGATGTGATTTTAGGGATTGATTGGTTAACTATTCATCATGCCAAAATTGATTGTTTTCGTAAGGTTGTTAGTTTTCATATTCCTAACTAACTTTTTGTATGCGAATTCAAGCAACTAAACCATTAAAATCAATCACCGCTATATCTAATCATAAAGCTATTCATTTATTGAAAAAGCGGATGTCAAGCTTTCTTAGCCCATGTTATGGATTTGAATAAAGACACGCCAAATTTGAATAATATTTCGTTGTTATTGACTTTCTGACGATTTCAAGAACTTCCCGGTCTACCCCGAGCGTGAAGTTGAATTCTTTATTGATCTTGAACTCCGGTACAAAGCCCATTTCTAAAACCCCATATCGAATGGCTCCTATTGAACTTCAGAGTTAAAGGTCCAACTACGTGAATTGTTGGACATCGGTTTCATTCGTCCCCAGTACATCTCCTTGGGGTGCTCTGCTTTATTTGTAAAGAAGAAAGACGGGGAGTATGCGACTTTGTATTGACTATCGAAATTGAACCATGTCACCATCAAGAATAGGTATCATCTACCTAGTATTGATGACTTGTTTGACCAAATTGCAAGGGCACAATTCTTTTCAAAATCGATCTTCGTTATGGATATCATCAAATTGAAGATTAGAACCGAGGATATTCCAAAGATCGCCTTTAGAACTTCTATGACAGGCATTATGAATTCTTAGTCATGTCTTTCTTGACCGACTAATGCTCTTCTTGACTTTCATGGATATGATGAACCGAGTATTCAAGGAATATTTGGATCAGTTTGTTGTTGTCTTTATTGATGACATCCTTATATATTCCAAAAGTCGTGAAGATAATGAGCACCTTTTGAAGCTGGTACTCCAAAGGCTTCGTGAAAACAAACTATATGCCAAATTAAAGAAATGCAAGTTCTGGCTTGAGGAAGTAGCATTCCTAGGGCACGTGGTGTCGAAACATGGAGTATCTGTTGATCCGGCGAAGATTGAAGCAATACAAAGTTGGGAGCAACCGAAGTCGATGACTGAAGTACGTAGCTTTTTGGGCTTAGCTGGTTATTATCGGAGATTCGTGGAAGGGTTTTCTCGAATCGCTACTCTATTAACTCAGCTAACTCGGAAGGATACAAAATTCGTTTGGAGCGAAGAATGCGAGAAAAGTTTCCAAGAGCTTAAGAGGAGACTTATTTCAAGACTGTTCTAACAATACCATCCGGTTCGGATGGATTTGTTATCTCTGCCGATGCTTCGTGCAAAGGGTTAGGATGTGTTCTCATGCAACGTGGGAAAGTCATAGCCTATGCCTCGCGACAACTTAAAGAGTATGAGAGGAATTATCCTACTCATGATCTAGAGTCATGCTAAGCCGATCGTTGCTGCTTAAAGATATGGAGGCACTATCTATATGGGGAGAAAGTGGAGATATATTCTGCACCATAAAAGCCTTAAATATTTCTTTTCACTCAAAAGAACTCAACATGCAAAGCAATGACGTTGGCTCGAGCTATTGAAAGACTACGACCACACTATTCAATACCATCCCGAAAAGCGAACGTGGTAGCGCAGACGCGTTGAGTAGAAGATCGTATGCGAGAACGAGTGCGATGATGTCAAGTATACGACAGAGCCAACTTTAATAGAAAAAGTTAAGGTTGCTCAAGCCACCGAATCCGGAGCCTGATGCGTATGAAGAAGAAAGTACAAGAAGGAGCTATTCCTAAGCGAGAATTGATGAAGAAGGAATACTTGAGTCCACTCTAGACTTTGTGTTCCTAACGACTGATTTGAAGTACAAGATTATGATGGAGGCACACATACACCATTTGCAATCCATCCCGAAGCACTAAAATCTATCGTGATCTTCGACATACATTTTGGTGGAACAATATGAAGAGAGAGATTGCAAAAGTTTATCTCAATGTGTTTAACTTGTCAACGTGTAAAGGCGAGCATCTAGTACCTAAGGGTCCGTTGTAACCACTTGAGATTCCAAAATGGAAGTGGGAACACATTACCATGGATTTCATTCATTAGGGTCTTCCTATGGTTTCTCGTACATCAATGCTATTTGGGTTATTGTTGATAGATTAACCAAGTCCGCTTTCATTTCTTGCCGACACGGAGACTTATTCACTTGAACGCTTGCTAGTATGTACGTGAATGAGATTGTGACGTTGCATGGCATGCTCAGATCCATAGTTTTGGATCGTGACCCAAGATTCACTTCAAGATTTTGGGTTAGCTTGCAAAAAGCTATGGGCACGGATTTACGATTGATTCGGCATACCATCCTCAAGCAGACGGACAATCGAAAGGACTATTCAAACTCTTGAAGATTTATTCGCACTGTGTCCTAGACTTCAAGGCGCTTGGGATAAGTATTTACCATTGGTAGAATTCTCCTATAACAACAGCTTATCGAGCAAGTATAGGTGTGGCTCCATTTGAAGCATTATATGGATTTAAAGTGTCGCTTCTCTAGTATGTTGGGACGAGGTGGGTGAAGCAACATTGTTAGGACCCGAGTTAAGTACGTATGATGACTTTTAAAAGATCCAAATGATTCGACAACGATACAAACCGGCACAAGATCGACAAAAGAGTTATGCGATCTTCATCGAAAGGACGTGGAATTTAGTGTAGGGATCATGTATTGTTGTGAGTTGCTCCGTGGAAGGGAGTTACAAGATTTGGGAAGAGAGGAAAGCTCAATCCACGATTTATTGGTCCATTTCAAATTCTTGACCGAGTAGGAAATGTAGCCTATAGACTCGCGTTACCTCCGAGATGTCTCGTGTTCATAATGTGTTTCACATATCCGTATTTCAGTAAATATGTAAAAGACCCAAACCACGTTATTGAGTTAGAACCCAGGACGAGATAGCCAAGACTTAACGTATGAGGAGGTACCGCAAGATCTTAGATAGGAAGGAGCATGTCCCACGCCAAGAAAGGTCATACCACAAGTTAAAGTTTTGTGGAGGAATCATGCTATAGAGGAAATGACACAGGAATTGGAAACGGAAATGAAAGCGAGGTATCCTCACATTTTCGAAACACCAGGTACGTACGTCAATTTCGAGGACGAAATTTCATAAGGAGGGGTGGTTGTAAGACCCCAACTTATTATTAAAGAAATTTAATTTTCTCTATTTATTATTTTGAAATAATAAGGGTTGATTTGATTAATGTGGATAGTTAAGGGTAAAATACGCAAATACTTCAAAATTAGCAAGTGGTTATAAAATATTCATTGTTGTTTGGGGAATATTCGTTTTGGTCGTGGAATATTAGATCTTTGTCGTGGAATATTCGCATGACGACGCCAGCAGCCCATGTATGGGCCCCATAACTGAAAGCGATTGGATGAAGAAAACGACAAATATAAGTTGTTTAAAAATAACAAATAGAAGTTGTTACAAGTAATCTTGTTAAAATACTTTTGGGTTAAAACACGAGAAGATTACCAGTATTGCACCAATTATTGATTCTTACGTAAGAAGGCACTACTCAATAATGGTTACAGAAGATTATCGCTCAAAGATTTTTATTGATTTAATAATTGTTTGCGTTGATATTTTATATTCATTGTTGTTTCAATAATTGTCATTACACGTATTTTTCATTATCGAAGCAATAATTCATATTATCTGAATAATATTATTAGATAACATTATTGGCAATGTCTAGAAAGTTCTGCATCTAAGGAGAGGTTTTGTCACCTAATCATGCACCACAAGAAGGAGAAATTCTTATTGAAAGCCCCTCTTTCCTGAAACGCACAGTTGTCAATATTGTGATTCTATAATATTATTTGTGAATAATTAATTATTGATTCATATGATGAGGAAAATATTGATTTTATGTGGATATAGATGGAGAAAATTTTAATGTGACAATTGTTGAAAATTAAAATTTTATCTTTTTCCGATAAAATAATTTATTTAAATATATTATTATATTTTAATAATATAATAATAGTGATATTTTTACAACGAATGTGGGATATATGAGTATACGAGGAGGAAGAGTATTTTTGTTGCAATAAATGTTTAAAACATGTTAAACATATGCTCTGGTGGACCCCATTTATTGATCAAATTTGATTATAAATTTATAAAATCGCCTGCTTTGTGGATTTCTCAATTTCTATTTGGAATTTGGAAAACCTTTCTTCTGCAAAGTTGTAGAGAATTGAATTTCCTATAAAAAACAAAGTAGATTCAATTTTACGATGAAAGGGCTATTTATTATGAATTATTAAAGTTCAAGTTCAAAATAATTGATTTTTGAAGTTTAAAATATTTAAAATTAGAAAAACGTTTTTTCTTACTTTTTCTAGAATGTGGCATGTGTTTGATGGCTGAAATCGATTCTAGGCATGCGTAGGAAATTTATATAATTATATTATTAATTTATTAAATTTTCTCGCTTTGGTGTTCTAATCAATTTCTTATAAATAGGTGCTTAGGTTAGAATTGAAAATCACACCGAAAATCAAGTTTTCTCTCTATATTATCGAGCGTATTTTTGTGAGTATTTTGAGTATACTTTGAGTATTGTTAGACGGTGCAAGTTCCCTTCAAAGACTATATCCTAGATTCCAAATAGAAGTACTAATCTTTCGAGGTAAGGATGTTATTTTCTTCTCAAATGATATTATTTCTTCAATATCATTATCTTTGAAATATTAGTTGAAACTTTTTATCAAATTTGGAACTTTTTCATGCTCGGGGTTACTATTCATGAGTTACTATTCATGAGTTACTATTCACGAGTTACTATTCATGAGTTACTTATTCACGAAATTACTATTCACGAGTTCTATTCATGAAGCGTAAAGATATTTTTTGGGAAATTTCTATCTTTTGGTGTTTGAGTTACTATTCACGTACTAAGCACTATTCACGATATCTGAAGACTATTCAATTTAAAAAATAAAATTTCTTCTTTTCGTCAAAATATCTATTCGGATACTAGCTTTGATTGTATCCATGTTTTGATCATTCTTGAATTTTACACCACTGTGATTATTTTTGAGGTATTTTTTGGGCGTGAATAAAACAAAGTATGAATCCTTAATCCTTAATTCTTGTCATTTTGTTTCAATCGGATTCGCTTTCTTTAAAAATATTTTTCATCATCTTCATCTTAAATGATGATATTATGGAATATCTTTGGCTTCAGTAGTGCAAAGATGAATGATTTCTCAAGAATATCTTTGGTCAGTAGTGCAAAGATGAACAGTGTTTAGATGAACATGACCAATCGATGAATATCTTTGGCAGTAGTGCAAAGATGAATATTTGATTCCGATGTATATTGATTGATGTTACAGGATAAAAGATAGATTTATGAACTTTTAAATTCATACATAGAAGATAGTAGTTTGCATTCTCTACTTAACTCTTCTAATGAATTATTATTTCATTGCGAATATTGATTTAAAATTTGTTGTCTATTGTATTCTATTAGATTTTTCCCTCGTTGAAGACTAACGGTAATTTGTTGTATATTATCTTAGTCATAATATTCTTTCTTGGGCTAGTTGAGCTCACCCTTTTCCTTTTGTTCCATTTTTCTTCTCGTGAGGCGAGAATATATAAGCGAGTACGAGCTCGGGTATGGAGTGAAGGTTTTAGAAAGAATTGTTTAGTAGTCCTCACCATTTTTGTAAAATAATGTATCAATAAATGTGATGAGGATTTATTTGAGTATAGATATTGTCTAGAAGATAATATTTGTATTCAAACTCACAGTTTTACGGTTGTAATAATAAAGTTGTAGTTGTTTCTGTACCATGTATTGACAACTCAGAATAGGTGATGTATACCTATTTTGTGGGCGTCACATTATACATGTCGGGCCTTTTTCACTTGTTATTTTAAACAAATCTCACATTAACATAAGAACACCAAAGAACAAGTAACAAAAAGGGACACTCAAAAAATCCCAACGTTGACATTATAAATATATTATATTTATTATTTTATTTATTTTATTTAAATTCAAAAATTAGAAATCCAAAAGCCATAAGGCTTTGTTTGGCAAAAACCCTTTAAATTTTAAAGAATTAATATATTTAAGCCTTGTTTGGCAAAACCACATTAAACTCCTTTATTTTATTTTAATAAACAATTTAGTTTATAATTTATAATTACATCTTATTTATTTGAATCTCCATATCCAACATTAATCAATTAAATTAATCACATACTATATTTTAATTTAATATACCATTTAAACAAATAACATAAAATTATAATTTCATTATAATTTTATTTAATAATTAATATACCATTTAAATTATTAAATCCACACAACAATATAACCTCTCATGTTATATTACACTCTCTAAATTATAAATTAATTTAATTTAGAACATTATTTAATAAATTTAGATTCGTAATTATTTACTAACAACCATTGCATCAATAAAATATTTATTTCATCAATTTCAACAATGCACATCAAATAAATATTTATATTTAATAAATATTTAAAATTATAATTTAAAATTCCGGATCGTAACATCCTTCGCTCCTTACAAGAATTTTGTCCCCAGAAATCACAATTCAAACAATCAAATCGTCACATTCTTCCCTAATTACAAAG
This sequence comes from Panax quinquefolius, assembly GCA_020205615.1. Classification (NCBI taxonomy): domain Eukaryota; kingdom Viridiplantae; phylum Streptophyta; class Magnoliopsida; order Apiales; family Araliaceae; genus Panax; species Panax quinquefolius. The sequence goes on from CM035155.1 coordinate 132,933,303, forward strand.
ATTCTGTCCCCGGAATCGAAGACACGAACTAAACAAATAACTCAGGGTAATTCTTCATCATATCAGCTTCGAGTTCTCACGTAACCTCTTCGACATTGTGGTTCCTCCATATCACATTCAGAGAATGTATCACTTTATTCCTGAGCACTTGTTCTTTCCTGTCGACTATCTGGATAGGAATCTCTTCATAAGACAAATCTTTACTGAACTGCAACGGTTCATACTCGACCACATGTTTGTAATCGGGCTTATACAGTTGCAACACCGACACATGAAAAATATTGTGCACATGCTCTAATTCTGGAGATAAAGCTACCTCATAAGCTACCTCTCCCACTCTTCGTAGAATTTCGAAAGGTCCAATAAACCTTGGGTTGAGCTTTCCTTTCTTGCTAAAATGAATTTTCCCCTTCCAAGGAGAAACTTTCAGGAACACGAAATTTCCTGCTTCAAATTCACGACTCTTGCTGTGTTGATCAAAGATACTTTTTACATCGATCTTGGCGGCTACCAATCTTGCTCGATGAGTTTGATAACTTCAACGGCCTCATTGCATCAGCTACGGGCCTAATAGTTGACGTTCACCAGCTTCATCCCAGCATAGTGGAGTTCTGCACTTCCTGCTGTATAACGCCTCTTATGGCGGCATACCAATGCTTGCATGGTAACTGTTGTTGTATGCAAATTCCACCAACGGTAGATGATCATCCCAGTTTCCTTTGAAATCCATGATGCACGCTCTAAGCATATCTTCTAGTGTCTGGATCGTTCGTTCGCTTTGCCCCTCAGTTTGTGGATGATATGTCGTACTCATCTTCAATTGCGTTCCCATGCATTCTTGAAGTTTCTTCCAGAAATTTGATGTGAACCTTGGATCTCTGTCTGATACAATTGACACTGGAACTCCATGTCTTGAGACGATCTCTTTAACGTATAGCTTCGCCAGTTGATCAAGATTAAATCTAATCTTTATTGGCAAAAAGTGTGCAGATTTCGTCAATCTATCCACAATCACCCATATTGCATTGTATCCTTTCTGAGTCAATTGAAGACCTACCACAAAATCAATTGTGATGTGCTCCCACTTCCATTCCAGTATTTCCAACGGTTGAAGTAATTCGCTTAGTCTTTGATGCTCGGCCTTCACTTTCTGCCATGTCAAGTACTTTGCAAAGCATTCTGCAACGTCTCTTTTCATATTTGGCCACCAAAAATGTCGTCGTAAATCTTGATAAATCTTTTTACTTCCCGGATGAATCGAATATCTTGAGCTATGAGCTTCTGTCAAAATTTCTTCTTTAACATCCTGTACTACTGGAACCCAAATTCATCCCTCGAATCTTAGCATTCCCTCAATATCAAGCTTATACTTCACCTCTCTACCTTCGACCACACTTTCCTTTATTTTTCTGCATTCTTCATCTTGTAATTGAGCATTCTTCACCCTGTCCAACAAAGTTGAACTAGCTTCCATTTGGAATAATTTTTCGTTGGTCTCTTTGGGAAATTTTATTTCCAACTCTAGTCTTGCCATTACTGAGATGTGCTCCTCCTGGTTGGTTAACAACATCAACTTTTCTCTGTCTTTCCTACTCAAGGCATCCGTAACCATATTAGCACTGCCCGGATGATAAAAGATCTCGCAATCATAATCTTTTATTAATTCCATCCATCTTCTTTGACACATGTTCAGGTCTTTCTGTGTGAAAATATACTATAGACTTTTATGGTTTGTGTAGATCTCACACTTTTCTCCATAGAGATAGTGTCTCCATATTTTCAGAGCAAACACTACTGCCGCCAACTCTAAATCATGAGTTGGATACCCTTTCTCGTAGTCTTTCAGTTGCCTTGATGCATACACGATGACCTTGCCATTCTGCATAAGGACACATCCTAAACCCTTGTGTGAAGCATCACTATACACCACAAAGTTTCTTGTATTATCTGGTAATGACAACACAAGTGCCACACTTAACTTCTTTTTTAATTTTTGAAAACTTTCTTCACACTTCTCCATCCAAATAAATTTTACATCTTTCCTTGTCAAATTTGTTAACGGAGTGGCAATCTTGGAAAAATCTTGAATAACTCGTCTATAATAACCTGTCAGTCCCAAGAAACTCCTTACCTCCGAAGGTGTTCTTGGTTGTTCCCAATTTATCACAGCTTCGACTTTTGATGGATCTATAGAAATCCCATCCTTATCAATTACATGCCCAAGAAATTGTACACGTTCCAGCCAAAATTTACATTTAGAGAATTTTGTGTACAACTTTTTTTTTCTTAGCGTCTCCAGCGTCAGACGTAAGTGTTCCATGTGTTCCTCTTGAATTTTAGAGTACACCAGAATATCATCGATAAATACCACCACAAACTTGTCTAAAAATGGTTTAAACACCCTGGTCATCAAATCCATGAATGCTGCAGGGGAGTTTGTCAAACCAAAAGACATCACCAAAAATTCATAATGTCCATACCGAGTTCGGAATGTCGTCTTCGGTACATCCTCCTTCCTTACTTTCAATTGGTGATACCCACTTCTGAAATCTATTTTTGAGAAGTACCTAGCACCCTCCAATTGATCAAACAAGTCATCTATCTTTGGCAATGGATACTTGTTCTCAATAGTGACTTTGTTTAATTCCCTATAATCAATGCAAAGATGCATTGACCTATCTTTCTTCTTCACGAATAACACCGGTGCTCCCCACAGTGATACGCTTGGCTGAATGTACTTCTTATCTAACAGTTCTTGCAATTGCACCATTAGTTCCTTCATATCTACCGGAGCCATTCTGTACGGAGCCTTCGATATCGGAGCGATTCCTGGCGCTAAGTCGATCACGAATTCTATGACACCCCCAAATCCGATACTTCCATTTCCACAGGATTTGGTGTTCACTGTACAAGCATCATCTATCTATCTACCCATAAATAAATTTCAAACCATGCAATAGATAGAATAAATAATAAATCTCTCCCCTTATGGGATTACATCAACTGAATAATAAATAAATCCCAGGTTACTCTAACCTTAAAACATCTGTGCGGAAAACATAACCAAATAAGTCTTAGTAACATCAACTCTAATTACATCGCATAACCATATTAATAAAACAGTCTTCATTACTTGCTAAGCTTGCCCTTACCCTTACTAGTGGAAGGTTCGTCTACTCTTTCGTTCTTAACTGCAATGTTATTATTATGCAAGAGTGAGCACGATTGCCCACAAGTACAACAATATAATAAATGAATAATAACATGCGAGAGAAATAATAACTTTAGATATAAAGCTCCAACTTTTGAATCAAGAATGAATAACAAGAATCAAAAGAAATTCTGAGGGTCATAAGACCTTGAACTATGTCCTAGGTTTTCAAGTGTTTTTACTTGAAACCTTTAACAGTCATAAGACTATGGACTCTTTTTCTCATACTTAGGTGGATCAGCCCTTAGTACCATACTGTGCACAATATCTTAATGCTAAAGCGTAAATAATCCCCTATACAGGGTTGTTCATCTCAGTTTGACATTCGAGTCCACACCAAATGAAGTTTGGTTTGGATAATTCATCAAGGGATTCTGAAATTTAGAACGCTCATCAACTATGGACTAGTCGAATCAATAAGGGTTCGCTAGTCTAATAATGTTTAACAGTAAATGAATATTTAACTTGAATAACATCTCAAAAGGTATACAATAGAATAATTATTGTATAACAACATCGTGCTTGAAGATTAATAAACTTTAATATCCAAGACAAGTGTAAGACCCCGAAATTTTTTTAAATAAAAAGGAATTTCCTTTATTTATTATTTTGAAATAGTAAGGGTTGATTTGATTAATGTGGATAGTTAAGGGTTAAATACGCAAATATTTCAAAATAAGCAAGTGGTTATAAAATATTCATTTCTGTCGGGGAATATTCGTTTGGTCGTGGAATATTCGTACTGTCGGGGAATATTCGTACGACGGCGCAGCCATGTGTGGGCCCCATAATGGAAAGCGATTGGATGAGGAAAACGACAAAGTTTGGGTGGTTATAAATAACGGCGTAGTTGTTACCGTTAAGACTGTTGGAATACCCGGTGGTTAAAATACGATGTCTGGCGTGGTCAGCACAAGAAGATGCTTGCGGTATTGCACAGAGTATTGTTGAATTATTGATCCTTACGTGAGAAGGCACTACTCAATAATTTTCACACGAGTTAATTCTTCAATATTTTATTTTATTGATTCAATAATTGTTGCGTTGATATTTTATATTATTATTGTTTCAATAATTGTCACTGCACAGTATTTCCCATTATCAGATCAATAATTCATATTATTTGAATAATATTATTAGATAACATTATTGACAATGTCTAGAAAGTTCTGTCTAAGGAGAGGTTTGGTCACCTAATTGCGCGCCAGTAAGGAGAGATCCTTATTGGAAAGCCCCCTCTTTCCTGGGAACAGCCTGGTTGTCATAAATGTGATTCTGTAATATTATTTGTGAATAATTAATTATTGATTCATATGATAAGGAAATATTTATTTTATATGAATATAAATGATGGATTTATTTATGTGGTTATTAATGAAGGAATTAATGCTGAGATGTTTTATTTGTATTTTGTCGGATTGGAGGTATTAAAAGATCAAATCGGTGTTATTACAGCTTTATTGTGTGAGTTATAATATTTAATCCGACCGTTGGATCGTTGTAATTTTTGGATATGTTATACATATATAAGTTGAGTATATGTCCACAAATTTTGAACCGTTAAAAATGAGCGTATAATTTATTATGAATTTTAAGAGGTGACTGATTCAGAAATTAGGTTATAAATGATTTTGGTGGAAAATTCTAGAATTGGTGGGCCCCACTTTTGGTTGGTGAGAAATGTGCTCAATTGAATTTTCAAATGTGGTGGGTGGGAATAGTAGCAAGTAAAGCCATCAGTTGCAAGTTAAGTCCGCTTTGGCAAGGCTAACATTTTCCTATAAATAGAGGCTAAGTTAGAATTGAAAATCACACCGAGAAACAAAGTTTTCTCTTTCTCTCTATATTATTGAGCGTATTTTGTGAGTATTTAGATACTTTGAGAGTTCTTTGTTCAATTACAAGTTTCATTTAGCATCACTTGAGACCTTTCCTTCCGGTCTTCGATTCTTTGAGGTAAGGGATATTATTTTTTTTCGTAATGATATTATTTCTTGAATATCATTATCTTTGAAATATTGGTTGGAACTTTTTATCAAATTTGGAATTTTTCATGCTCTGGGTTACTATTCATGAGTTACTATTTACGAGTTACTATTCATGAGTTACTATTCACGAAGTTACTATTCACGAGTACTATTAATGAAGCGTGAAAATGTTTTTTTTGTGAAATTTCTATCTTTTGGTGTCTGAGTTACTATTCACGTGATACTGGCACTATTCACGATACTCTGACTATTCACGATACTCTGGCACTATTCATAAAAATAAAATTTCTTCTTTTAAGTCCAAAATATCTATTCGGATACTAGCTTTGATTGTATCCATGTTTTGATCATTCTTGAATTTTACACCACTATGATTATTTTTGAGGTATTGTTGGACATGGATAAAACAAAGTACGAATCCTTAATCCTTAATCCTTGTCATTTTGTTTCACCGGATTCGTTCTTTAAAAAATATTTTTATCATCCTCGGTCTTAAATGATGATATTATTGAATATCTTTGGCTGTGTAGTGCAAAAGATGAATGATTTGAAGAATATCTTTGGCACATCAGTAGCAAAGATGAACAGTGTTGAGATGAACATGACCGACCGATTAATATCTTTGGCACATAGTGCAAAGATGAACAGTGTTTAAATGAACATGACTAATCGATGAATATCTTTGGCTGTGAGTGCAAAGATGAATATTTGATTCCGATGTATATTGATTGATGTTACGGGATAAAAGATAGACGATGAACTTTTAAATTCATACATAGAAGATAGTAGTTTGCATTCTCTACTTAACTCTTCTAATGAATTATTATCTCCGCTGCGAATATTGATTTAAAATTTGTTGTCTATTGTATTCTATTAGATTTTTCCCTGTTGAAGACTAACGATAATTTGTTGTATATTATCTTAGTCATAATATTCTTTACTGGGCTAGTTGAGCTCACCCTTTTCCTTGTTGTTCCATTTTTCTTCTCGGGGCGGAATGTATGCGAGTACTAGTCGGGGTATGGAATGAAGGTTCTAGAGAGAGTTGTTTAGTAGTCCTCACCATTTTTGTAAAATAATGTATCAATAATTATGATGGGGATTTATTTGCGTGTGGATATTGTCTAGAAGACAATATTATATTTAAACTCACAAGATATATTTGTCGTATTTCACACGACATTTGTATTATTGAAGTTGTAGTTTGCTTCTTGTACCATGTATTTGGCGACTCGGAATGGGTGTTGTGTATACCTATTTTGGGGCGCCACGGTTGGTATCGAGCTTAGGATATGATCTCTGGCGGAGATCGGGGAATAGAACTAGGAGGAGACGAGTAAATCCTTCGCTAGTGTGTTCTACCTAAGCTTATTTGTTGGTTGGTCATAATATAGGGGTATTATGTGATTTGTTAATTTATTTAATTAACCCTTGTTTTATGATAGTTTTTAAGAATGGTCACGAGAACGTTAACAATGGGGTGAATGAGATCGTGGAGACACCTCTAATCGCCAACCGTGATAATGTGATGTCAAAGAAGAAGGAATTAGAGATATCCATGTGGTGAGTGAAGAATTGATAGTTACAGCACCTTAGATAATCGCAGATGTAACAAATTGAGAGTGAGGAAGAAGAGGAAGAAGAGGTACACAAGAGAGTTTATTAGAGGTATTTTATGATCAAAATATAGAATTGCAAAATCGTATTCATGAGTTAGAAGAGCAGGCTGAAGAATTGCAGGCAGTCGTGGAGCAAAAGGATGCAACGATTCAAGCTTGTGTTACCCGATCGTGATGCTTGAATGTAGCACTCTTTGGCGAGTATAAGATGATAAAGTCGAATCGAAATGAAAAGAAGAAATAACCGAACGAGTGAGAATGAGTGATGCATGGGTAAAAGCCGCATTTGGCGTTGATATTATGGAAAGAGATGTCCAATCTAAAAGAGAAGATTTAACGATGACGGAAGACGTCGGCGTGACAGAAAAGATCAAAGACCATCAACAAATTCTAGGGAAGAGAACGATCGCCAGCTAGATGCTACGAGATGTGGAGAGGAGGGACATATAAGGTCAAACTGTTCAAAGCCTTCCAAGGTATGTTTTAGTTATGGAAAAGATGGTCACATAGCTCGATTTTGTCCTATAAGCGAAATCAAGTCCAATTGGGGACGTTGGCACCAGAAAGGATCTGAGAAAAGTCAAAGTCAACGATTCCTGGAAGAGCGTTTGTCGTGACCAGTCAAAATGCGAGGAACCCGAACGAAGTTAGCACGGGTTAGTTAATTATAAATTCTTGCGAAGTTTATACCTTACTAGATACCGGTTCTACCCATTCTTTTATCTCTCTTGCTTGCGCTCAACGTTTGAACTTGACTACGGAGAAATTAGACTTTGACCTATTTATGGAGACTCTGTTAGGAGAAACTTTCATTACATCTGTTGTTTATAAATCTTGCTTGATTCAGGTTGGCACTATCACATTACCTGTTAACCTTATTTCTATAGAGATATTTGCTTTTGATGTGATTTTAAGGTTAACTACTCATCATGCCAAAATTGATTGTTTTCGTAAGGTTGTTAGTTTTCATATTCCTAAGCAACCTCGTTATTCAATTCAAGCAATCAAACCATTGTAATCAAACATTTTCATATCAAGCCATGAAGTCATTCGTTTATTACGGATGTCAAATTTTCTTAGTCCATGTTATGGATTTGAATAAAGACACGCCGATTTGAATAATATTCTTGTTGTTATTGATTTTTCCTGACGTATTTCCTGAAGAATTTCTTGGTTTACTCCCAAAACCTGATATTAAATATTGTATCGACTTTGAACCCGGTACAAAACTCATTTCTAAAATCTCATATCGAATGGCTCTATTGAACTTCGTGAGTTAAAATTCAACTATAGAATTTGGTACACGAGCCTTTATCTGGTGACTTCCTTTGTGGAATTTACCTAAGCCGCTCTCTCTGTAAGGGACGTCATATTCGTATGCGATAGTAAACCGATAGGTGTCATTGTGACGTCTTTATCCAAGGTTGGGATATGAGTCACAGTTGAGAGCAACCTAAGTCAGTAATCGAAATACGTAGCTTTCTAGGCTTAGTTGGTTATTATCGGAGGATATTCTCGAATCGCTATTCCATTATCGCAGCTGACTCGTAGAGATACAAAATTCGAATGGAGCAAGGAATGTGGGAAGAGCTTCGAAGAACTCAAGAGGAGACTCATTTCAAAGACATGTTCACCATGCCATCCTGGAAAAGTGAACGTGGTAGGCGACGTGTTGAGTAGAAGATCGTATATACAAGTATGAGTAATGATATTGTCAAAGACTAATTTCAGATAATTTACAAATAATAGAGATGGAGATGAAAACTCTAGGTACCCACGTGATGATATACTGAGTATAATCGACTTTAATCGATAAAGTTAAAGTCGCCAAGCCACCCAATCTTGAGGCCGATGCGTATGAAGAAGAAAGTACAAGAAGGAGCTATTCCTAAGCGAGAATTGATGAAGAAGGAATACTTGAGTCCACTCTAGACTTTGTGTTCCTAACGACTCGATTTAAAGTACAAGATTATGATGGAGGCACACAATACACCATTTGCAATCCATCCTGAAGTACTAAAATGTATCGTGATCTTCTACATACATTTTGGTGGAACAATATGAAGAGAGAGATTGCAAAGTTTATCTCAATGTGTTTAACTTGCTTAACAACGTGTAAAGGCGGAGCATCTAGTACCTAAGGGTCCGTTGCAACCACTTGAGATTCGAAATGGAAGTGGGAACACATTACCATGGATTTCGTTACGGGTCTTCCTACGGTTTCTCAAGGCATCAATGCTATTTGGGTTATTGTTGATAGATTAACCAAGTCTGCTCATTTCTTGCCGATACGGGAGACTTATTCACTTGAACGTCTTGCTAGTATGTACGTAAATGAGATTGTGAGGTTGCATGGCATGCCCAGTATCCATAGTTTGGATCGTGACCCAAGATTCACTTCAAGATTTTGGGTTAGCTTGCAAAAAGCTATGGGCACGGATTTTATGATTTAGTTCGACATACCATCCCCAAACCAGACGAACAATCGAGAGGACTATTCAAACTCTTGAAGATCTATTAAGACTCGTGTCCTAAACTTCAAGGGTAGTTGGGATAAGTATTTACCATTGGTGGAATTCTCCTACAACAACAGCTTATCGTGCAAGTATAGGTGTGGCTCCATTCAAGCATTATATGGACAAAATATCGTTCTCCAATATGTTGGGATGAGGTGGGTGAAGCAACATTGTTGGGACCCGAAGTTAAATGCGTATGACTCACCGAAAAAGATCCAAATGATTCGACAACGATACAAACGGCACAAGATCGACAAAAGAGTTATGCGGATCTTCATCAAAAGGACGTGGAATTTAGTGTAGGGATCATGTATTATGCGAGTTGCTCCATGGAAGGGAGTTACAAGATTTGGGAAGAGAGGAAAGCTCAATCCACGATTTATTGGTCCATTTCAAATTCTTGACCGAGTAGGAAATGTAGCATATGACTTGCTTGCGTTACCTCCGGTATGTCTCGTGTTCATAATGTGTTTCACATATCTCGTATTTCAAATATGTGAAAGACCCGAACCACGTTATAGAGTTAGAACCAGGACGAGATAGCCAAAGACTTAACGTGTGAGGAGGTACCACAAGATTTTGGATAGGAAGGAGCATGTCCCACGCCAAGAAAAGTCATACCACAAGTTAAAGTTTTGTGGAGGAATCATGCTATAAAGGAAATGACACAGGAATTGGAAACGGAAATGAAAGCGAGGTATCCTCACCTTTTCAAACACCAGTATCGTCGTCAATTTCGAGGACGAAATTTCATAAGGAGGGGAGGTTGTAAGACCCCGAAATTTTTTTAAATAAAAAAGGAATTTCCTTTATTTATTATTTTGAAATAGTAAGGGTTGATTTGATTAATGTGGATAGTTAAGGGTTAAATACGCAAATATTTCAAAATAAGCAAGTGGTTATAAAATATTCATTTCGCGTGGGAATATTCGTTTGGTCGTGGAATATTAAATCTTTGTCGGGAATATTCGTATGCGACGGTAGCCACCGTGTGGGCCCCATAACTAAAGCGATTGGATGAGGAAAACGATAAAGTTTGGGTGGTTATAAATAACTGGCGTAGTTGTTACTGTTAAGACTGTTAGAATACCTTGGTTAAAATACGATGTCATACGCGTGGTTGCACAAAAGAGTTACACCAGTATTACACGCATATTGTTGAATTATTGATCCTTACGTAAAGAGCACTACTCAATAATTTTCACAAGTGAGTTACCGCTCAATATTTTATTTTATTGATTCAATAATTGTCATATTGATATTTTATATTATTATTGTTTCAATAATTGTCACTGCACAGTATTTCCCATTATCAGATCAATAATTCATATTATTTGAATAATATTATTAGATAACATTATTGGCAATGTCTAGAAAGTTCTGTCTAAGGAGAGGTTTGGTCACCTAATTGCGGCCCCGATGAGGAGAGATCCTTATTGAAAGCCCCTCTTCCGGAAATGTACTGGTTGTCATAAATGTGATTCTGTAATATTATTTGTGAATAATTAATTATTGATTCATATGATAAGAAAATATTTATTTTATATGAATATAAATGATGGATTTATTTATGTGGTTATTAATGAAGGAATTAATGCTGAGATGTTTTATTTGTATTTTGTCGGATTGGAGGTATTAAAAGATCAAATCGGTGTTATTACAGCTTTATTGTGTGAGTTATAATATTTAATCCGACCGTTGGATCGTTGTAATTTTTGGATATGTTATACATATATAAGTTGAGTATATGTCCACAAATTTTGAACCGTTAAAATGAGCGATAATTTATTATGAATTTTAAGAGGTGACCGATTGTAAATTAGGTTATAAATGATTTTGGTGGAAAATTCTAGAATTGGTGGGCCCCACTTTTGGTTGGTGAGAAATGTGCTCAATTGAATTTTCAAATGTGGTGGGTGGGAATAGTAGCGGTAAAGCCATCAGTTTGCAGAGTTAAGTCCCTTCTGCAAGCTAACATTTTCCTATAAATAGAGGCTAAGTTAGAATTGAAAATCACACCGTAAACAAAGTTTTCTCTTTCTCTCTCTATATTATTGAGCGTATTTTTGTGAGTATTTAGATACTTTGAGAGTTGTTTGTCAAAGATTACAAGTTTCATTCAAAGATCACTTCCGAGCCTTTCCTTCCAAGTCTTGATTCTTTGAGGTAAGGGATATTATTTTTTTTTCGTAATGATATTATTTCTTCAATATCATTATCTTTGAAATATTGGTTGGAACTTTTATCAAATTTGGAACTTTTTCATGTTCTGGGTTACTATTCATGAGTTACTATTCACGAGTTACTATTCATGAGTTACTATTCATGAGTTACTATTCACGAGTACTATTCATGAAGCGTGAAAATGTCTTTTTTGTGGAATTTCTATCTTTTGGTGTCTGAGTTACTATTCACGATACTGCCTTTATTCACGATATGGCACTATTCACGATACTGTACACTATTCACCGAAAAATAAAATTTCTTCTTTTCGTCCAAAATATCTATTCTGGATACTAGCTTTGATTGTATCCATGTTTTGATCATTCTTGAATTTTACACCACTATGATTATTTTTGAGGTATTGTTGGACATGGATAAAACAAAGTACGAATCCTTAATCCTTAATCCTTGTCATTTTGTTTCACTGGATTCGTTCTTTAAAAATATTTTTCATCATCCTCAGTCTTAAATGATGATATTATTGAATATCTTTGGCCTGTAGTGCAAAGATGAATGATTTCTGAAGAATATCTTTGGCCTGTAGTGCAAAGATGAACAGGTGTTGAGATGAACATGACCGACTGATTAATATCTTTGGCTTTGTAGTGTAAAGATGAACAGGTGTTTAAATGAACATGACCAACTGATGAATATCTTTGGCCTGTAGTGCAAAGATGAATATTTGATTCCAGATGTATATTGATTGATGTTACAGGGATAAAAGATAGACGATGAACTTTTAAATTCATACATAGAAGATAGTAGTTTGCATTCTCTACTTAACTCTTCTAATGAATTATTATCTCCGCTGCGAATATTGATTTAAAATTTGTTGTCTATTGTATTCTATTAGATTTTTCCCTGTTGAAGACTAACGATAATTTGTTGTATATTATCTTAGTCATAATATTCTTTACTGGGCTAGTTGAGCTCACCCTTTTCCTTGTTGTTCCATTTTTCTTCTCAGGAGGCGAGAATGTAGCGAGTACTAGTCGGGGTATGGAATGAAGGTTTTAGAGAGAGTTGTTTAGTAGTCCTCACCATTTTTGTAAAATAATGTATCAATAATTATGATGGGGATTTATTTGCGTGTGGATATTGTCTAGAAGACAATATTATATTTAAACTCACAGTATATATTGTCGTATTTCACACGACATTTGTATTATTGAAGTTGTAGTTTGCTTCTTGTACCATGTATTTGGCGACTCAGAATGGGTGTTGTGTATACCTATTTTGGGGGCGTCACAACAAGCTTGATCAATAATAATGAGAACTTGCTCAATATTGAAAGAGGAATTAATCAATTTATATAACGATAACAAGATAAGGTTTAGAAACTTGCTCAACGAAAGTTTAGGGTAAGAAACTTGCTCAACATAAATGTAGAGTTAGAAAACTTGCTCAATGTAACAAGATAAGGTTTAGAAACTTGCCTCGTGCGTAGATTACACTTAAACAAACTCGTTCTTTGAATTAAATCCTACATATCAATTACGTTCACAATACCAGTCAATAATAACGTACTAACATCATAAGTTATTCTTTGTCTAATCTCGACTTCATAACCATACTTACTCAAATATTACACTTAGTGTAAAATTAAGACTTCACAAAAAATAAACTAATTATGCATTCAATCCTTCAATCCACATGTAATTGTGTTATGGACATGTTAAGAATTTATTTTAACATCTCATTATAGGTCTAACAAGTCTTTATAATCATTAGACTAAGTTGCTATCACATTTCCATACTTGTACACTTTTAAAACTCATTTCGACCATTCGCTAAGTAAGTGGTATTGCATTTTCCACTTTTATACTATGTCTTGTGATTTGCTTTACATGTAGTTGTATTAGGACACTTGGCGTTTCTTTGTTCTATGGCGCTTCTGGGTGGCATGGCATATGCATGCACATGAAAAGAACTAGGAGTTGGCATGCTGACGACGAGACTCAGATTCAGCTTTACTGCAATTCGCGAAAATTGCGTAACACGACTAAAAATTTCCAATCAACTTATTTTTACACGAATTTAGACATACCCACATGCTAGAATTCATAAATAATCAATACTTAACATCTATGGAGTGATTTTCACCCATTAAAACACATAATCACAGAATTAAAGCATGCAAATTGAACTGTTCTTGATGTTCTTGAAGTTCTTGAACAAAAACATGGATTTTTATGCTACGGATTCGTTATAAAGCCAAATCCAACCATTCAAGTTTCGTTTTGTTTATTTTATCATGCATAATCATATACAAGTGGAAATTTTGCAAAACCATTTATGTTTGACATACTAAAAATACGTATAAGGCCATATGGCCATATAACATACTCTGAAATCGTATACTGTAAAATTTCATGAAACTGATGATATGGAATTATGCAATATATATATATATATATATATATATATATAAAACATGCCACTACTCGAATTATTACATATATTCTTATAATAACTTTCCAATTTGCAGAGATTCACAGAAGACTTTAAGCCATATTCATGAAACTTAAAAGACGTAAAAATAATAATTGGGTTGAAGAGATTACCCAAGCGTAGATAAAATAATAGGAGATGAATTAAAGTCTTCCTCAATAATTCTCAAACACCAAGCAATCTCTCTCAACAATTTTCTCAAACTCTCTCTCTGTGATGTTTTTATCAGACTTAGAAGAATAATAGAAAAGAAGAAGACATATGATAAATAAAAAAGGAACTGACGCATTGGTGGTCAGTTACCCAGTCATGGGTTAACTGCCCATAACCTCCCTTAGTGCCATGTTTGGCTAGCAAGAAAATAATTCAAAAACCATTTAATTAAATAAAACATTATCATATAGTTTAAATAATGTCACACTCCTTTATAAAATAAATCAATATCTTATTTAATTTACTTTAAATAAAATATAATGATTTCTCAATAATGCACATAGTCATATAATTAAATTTTCTCATTTAATAATAATATCAATTATTAAATCTCTAATTAATAATTAAATTAATTAAAATACTATCAAGCTTATTAAATATTTTCTTTTAATACAATAAGCTCACATAATCACATACTTCGAATAATAAAAAAAATTCTCCACATTAATTTAATAAATATAACACATATAATTAAATTAATCTACCACAACTTCATCAATTAATTATTTAATCTAATAATTAATTCATCAAAAAATATTTATTCATTCTAATAAATATTAAAATTAAATTATAAAATTACGGTTGTCACAAATTCAATTTCTCTGTCAGGCGGAAGTCCTGGAAAATCCTCCGAAAACACATCTACGAATTCCCTAATCACTGGTATTTCCTCCAGTTTCACACCCTTCTCCTTTTTAGTATCGACTATGTAGGCTAGGTACCCTACACAACTTTTACTCAATAACTTCTTGGCATGCATCATCGTTAGACATTTCATTTGTCTAGGCAATTTGCTACCATGAAAAACTACCTTTGACGGAGTCATAAGGTTTACACACTTCTTTTGGCAATCAATTATAGCTCAATAATTGAATAACCAATCCTTTCCCAAAATAACATCAAACTCTCCGAGTTTTATCGGGATTAAATCTACCTTTATAACACTCCCTTTAATATTCACCCTACAGTTCTTGTATACGAACCTAACAGGAATTACTTCTCTATTCACAATTTTTATGTTCAAAGGGAAATTCAGCTCTTCACTAGGTATTTCTAATCTCTTAGCAAATTCATCAGATATAAATGAGCAAGTAGCACCTGAATCAAATAATGCATATGCATTTATATCATTGATTGGGATAATACCTGACACGACATCTTTTGATTGCACCGCGTCCTGCACCGTCATGTTGAAGGTTCTTGTTGTGGGTTTATTTGTTGACGTTGGTCCCGCAATAATCAGTGTACCTCCACTAGCATTTCCCTTGCTTCCATTTGCCTCACCAGATCTCTTCTTAGGGCATTCACGAGCAAAGTAATCCTTGGACCCGCACGTGAAGCAAACGTTCTTCTTAGATTGAGTGCAATTTGGGGCGATGTGACCCTCCTGGCCATAATTGAAGCATACTCGCTTCCCCATCAAGCACACACCTTTGTGAAACTTCCTGCATGGAGCACATGCTTCGAACTTCTTCTTTTGCTGGTTTCCATACTGATTTCCAGCTCCCACATTTGCATTCCACTTCCTCTTTAAGTTGTTGTTGCCATATCCACCGTTACCACCACCACCATTCTTAGCTTCACCTTCACTCTTCTTCTTTCTCTACTCTTGGTTGTGTTTTGTTAGCCTCACCTCCACTCTCAGCGAGATCTTCTTTCTCCATTACCACTGCAAACGTCTTTAGCTGGAATAGGGAAACCCTGCTATACAACCAGGGCTTCAGTCCCTACTCGAATCTCCTTGCCTTGCACTCATCCGTATTCACTTGATATGACGCAAACCTCGCCAACTCGTTGAATTTTGCTGCATACTCCGACACCGACATTGTGCCCTGCTTTAGTTCTAGAAACTGTACCTCCATCTGATTCTTTGAACTTTCTGGGAAATAGGTCTCAAAGAATATTTCCTTGAACCTTTCCCAAGACATTACCCCTTGACCTCCTCGGGTTTTATTGGCTTGCCACCAATAACTAGCCTCTGCTTTCAACATGAATGTTACAAAAGCAGTCTTCTGATTCTCCTCTACCCTAGCAACATCGAAAACTTTCTCTATTTCCATGATCCAGGTCTGTGCTTTAACCGGATTCATGGACCCACGGAATTCTGGTGGTCCAACCGCCTTGAAATCCTTAAACATTGTACCTTGGTTCTGAGGTTGATTCTGCAAAGCACCCGTCAGTAACGTCACTAGTTGCTAAACTGGGTTACCTTCCACATTGTTATTGTTGGTTTCCTCAGTGGTTCTCTGTCGTGGTTGACGTCTTGGAGGCATTTTCTGTTAAAATACACCCATTAGATTATATTTAACCTTTTAAGTATTACTACTTAATTTGCACACCATATAAGATTATCACGTAACACATAAAACTTTGAATAAAATAATAACTTTTATTCATTCATAATCTTTTCTTTATTAAAAAAAACATCAAAACAATAGCATCACTGCTATTTACATTACTTTCCTGAACTATAACAGTTTCAGGACAACATCATCATCATCATCTATCCCATTGGTTATATCATACCCGGGATTTACAATTTATTTACTCCCTAACCACATATCAGGTACATTCCCTACGATTTCCTACTAAGATGCTGTGTAGCCTTACGACGCTCCTCCTCTATAATTAGGAACATTGTTCCGCGATCTAATATGTATGATGGTAGTGTCTCGAACTGAATAGGATAACACATGACCAGATCTTGAGCTCGATTGATCACGGTGTTGAATACGTTATTCATTTCTTCCATCTTCATTCTCTTTGCTTGTGCGTCTATCTCTGCTACTCCAGCTCGTTGATAAGCTTCCTCATATGCATCTTCGGCTCTTGCCCTCTTAGTAGATTCCTCTTTCAACTTGTTATTCAACTCTGCAATCTCTGCTATCATACGCTCGTTCTCTGCTTCGGTGTGAACCAACTTCTCTTCAATGTTGTTCAAACGTTCCTCTCGATCCTGGATCTCGTCGTCCTTTTGTGCCATCGAGGTTTGTTGTTCAGCTACTATCTCCTGTAACTCCTCAACGGTATCTTGAAGTTCCACATTGTGGTCATGCACCTCATCGTACATACGGGCAGCAATCGAGTTAAGTGGAAGCTCTTCCTCCTCATCTTCCTCATCCGACTGTGGTAGCTCAACGAGGTCCTCCTCATCCGTCTCTATCTCATCATCCTCATCAGGTATTCTCTCTTGCTCAACTACTGTGACTAACAGAGTTGTTTCCCGTGGCAGTAGCTTTTCCTAAATAACCTGAATATCTCGAGGCTCCTCCTCCCTAGGCATCTGGGATTCTTCCTCCCTCACCTGACTGGATCCTCCTACAATAGTCATCCTGACAACAAAATTTTAAGTTTAATTACTAATCATTACTACTCAACACTCACGAGCACATCAGTTGTAATCACATAAGCACATAAGTGTTTTATTACTTCTTTCTTAAAACTCGATAAGAGTTTATCACCACTATCGTTTCAAAGGTTACTTCCTAAGGCTTTTCCCCCACCTAAGGTTCATAACCTAAAGCTTTGATACCAACTTGTGACACCCCCAAATCTAGGTACTTCATTCCCACAAGATTTGGTGTTCACTATCCAATCATTCACATCTATCTACCCAAATAAAATAACATTTAACCATAAATCCTCTCTTTAAATAGGGTTACATCATTAAATAAAAATCTTCCCAGGTTGTCTAACCTTTAACATCATACAAGTGCGGAAATAAATTATTACATCACATCATTATTTAAAAGTCTATCATCATAACAATAAATAAAAATTACAAGTCTTCATCACTTGTACATTTTTCCCTTACCTTTGCTAGTTGTAGGTTCGTCTACCTTCTCAACTTTAGCTGCAATGAGTGTATAAATATGCAAGAGTGAGCGAAACAATTGCTCACTAGATATAGCAATGAATCAACTAGAATATAATAACTGCCAATGAATAGGCTCATCAAAACTGAATAGTACTCTATCAATGATAACCAAAAACTGGAATCCAAAATATGGAATATACGTAACTGAGGGTCATAAGACCATGAACTATGTTCACAGTTGTGTGTAATCTTTCAACTCCAACTTTAACAGTTATAAGACTATAAGGACTCCTCGTACTTAGGGGGATCAGCCCTTCGTACAATGTATTGTGCACAAACATTTCAACGCTAAGCGTAAATTATCCCCTAATAATAGGGTTGTTCATCTCAGTATTTAGAGTACAAGTCTGCACCAAAGAAAGTTTGGTTTGGATAAGCTTTTAAGGGTAATTTGAAGTTCAACAATCATTAACTAGAGGATTAGTTGAATCAATAGTGTTTGATAACACAACAGTTGATCAATAATAACATAATATGGAACAATGAATAAGTGTAAGGGAACTAACTATATCTTGAAATCATGCTTAGAAACAACTGCAAAGCATAAGTGTTGAATGACAATAAACCCTGCTTGAATAATATTAAGCTAGGACTATCAATTATTGAATATACTTTAAATAATAGCAAGCTAAAAATAAAGCTTGCTCATTATGAGAATAGCTTGTGTCAAGTAAATGAGATAAGATAATTCAACAATAGAAATTAGAATTCAAGAAAATTTCATTCATAATACACGAATGACAATAAAGAAACCTGTCTAACAATAAACAAGTTAGAATACATCAATAAATATTGGAATTCAAACTTGTTCGAATAAAGTTAAAGTCATAGCTAGCTTGCTTAAATAATAATTAGGAATACAAGAGTTCGCTTAATGAAAGTTTAAAGTAAAAACTTGCTTAATGTAAATGTATAGTTAGAAAACTTGCTCAGTGTAAAAAGAGAAGTTTAGAAACTTGCCTCGAGCGTAAGATATAATATTAAACTCACGTTCACCTACACATAGGTTTAGAACCACAATACCTATTAGATATGTTAACATTTACTTTTCAATATAACATGCATTTCTAGCTAAACTTGTTATGTTAACACAAGTCTTATGCTACTATATACATTTCAGAATTCCCAAGTGTACACATCACAACACTTATCTAACACTCATTGTATAAACTAAGTTATAACATAACACGTTCATAACTTATAATCATTTGAAACTTTGAAACTACTAACCACCTAACATGATTCTGTTTTAACCATGTTACTACCTATTGGACACATTAACATCCCTTACGAATACAATAAATAATATCCCTTACCTTAGTAGAATACTGGATACTGCAATAGTGAAGTAGCAGAATACTCTTCTTCTTGCTCTCTATAGTTTCTATCTCTATAGTGTCTCTTGTGAATCTAAGTGAATTGGTGAGAATGAAAGAAGAATTAAGCTTCTATTTATAGGAGAATGGACTAAATAGTAACTGATTCACGAACGTTCCAGATTGATTTACAATTAGAACGGACAATTCATATTCATTACTATTAAAACCACAACCGACGGTCCAGATTGATTTACTTTTAAAACCACCACCGACGGTCCAGATTGATTTACTATTAAAACCATCATCGATGGTCCAGATTGATTTACTATTAAAACCACCATCGACGTTCCAGATTGATTTATTATTAAAATCAACATCGACGGTCCATAAAATTAGTAAATTTTCCCATAGAATACTAAGTCAAACTTACAACAAACTCCTCATAACAAATCCCTATATTTATATCAAAAATTGAATAAATATTTACCAAAAATCATTTATCTTTAATAAACACATTTTTTAATCTATTAACAATTATTCATTATTTATAACTCACAATATTTAATAACCAGATCATTCCCAGGAAAGAGGAGGCTTTTCGATAAGGATTTCTCCCTATTGGCGCGCAATTTGGCGACCAAACCTCTCCTCAACAGAACTTTCTAGACATCGTCAATATTGCAAATAATAATATGAATAACTTTGTCATCTCAATTATTGATTTAATAAAATAAAATATTGATATTTTAACAATAATTGAATCAATAATATGAGAGATATTATGCAGCAATTACTATAGCAATAATTGAGTATAACTGAGTGACTTCTCAGGTAAGCATCAATAATCAATATCGTGTGCTACTATGCAACCTCGTGTATTACTGTACTTTTACCACCGGGTAGTTCAACATTTTAACAGTAAAACTTTCGCCATTATTTTTATAAAAAGATAATTACATGCTTTTCTAACTACGACAATACTTCCGTTGTGGGGTCCACCAATGATTGTGCCGTCGTACGAATATTCCTTGTTAAAACGAATATTCCCCGACCAATCAAATATTTTATAACAACTTTCTTACTTTGCAAAATTTATAAATATTACCCATAACTATAACATTATATCATATCCACACCATAATATTCAAAAATATATTTCGAGAAAAATTATTCTTTATTCATAAAAGTTGGGGTCTTACAACCTCCCCTTCTTATAAAATTTCATCCTCGAAATTAGAGTACGTACCTGATATGTCGAAGAGGTGAGGATACCTTGATTTCATTTCAGATTCTAACTCCCAGGTCATTTCTTCCACATCGTGGTTTTTCCACAAAACTTTGACTTGAGGTATAACCTTGGAGCGTAGAATATGATCCTTCTTATCCAAGATTTTAACAGGTACCTCTTCATACGTTAAATCTTCTGCTATCTCGTCCGGTTCTAATTCAATAATGTGATTTGGGTCTTTCACATATTTACGTAACATAGATATGTGAAAAACGTTATGAACACGAGACATACTTGGCGGTAAGGTGAGTCTATAGGCCACAGTTCCTACTCGATCGAGGATTACAAATGGGCCAATGAATCAAGGATTGAGCTTTCCTCTCTTTTTAAATCTCGTAACTCCTTTCCATGGAGCAACACATAACAACACATGATCTCCAATATTGAATTACACGTCCTTTCGATGAAGTTCAACATAACTCTTTTGTCGATCTTGTGAGGTTTTTATACGTTGTCGGATCGTTTGAATCTTTTCCATAGTCATACGTACCAACTCCGGTCCCAACAATGTTGCTTCACCCACCTCATCCCAGCATACTGGAGAATGACACTTTCTTCTATACAACGCCTCAAATGGAGCCATGCTAATACTTGCTTGATAACTGTTGTTGTAGGAAAACTCCACCAATTGTAAGAACTTGTCCCAACTTCCTTTAAATTCAAGGACACAAAGTCTTAATAAATCCTCAAGAGTTTGAATAGTCCTCTCTGACTACCCGTCCGTTTGAGGATGATACGCCGAACTAAATCGTAAATCTGTGCCCATAGCTTTTTGGAAACTAACCCAAAATCGTGAAGTGAATCTTGGGTCTCGATCAGAAACTATGGATACTAGCATACCATGCAACCTTACAATCTCGTTTATATACATACGAGCAAGACGTTCAAGTGAATAAGTTTCTCGTATAGGTAAGAAATGAGAAGACTTGGTCAATCTATCAACAATGACCCAAATCGCAACTATGCCTTGAGAAACCTTGGGAAGACCAGTAACGAAATCCATGGTAATGTGCTCCCACTTCCATTCTGGAATTTCAAGTGGTTGCAATGGACCTTTTGGCACTTGATGCTCCGCCTTGACTTGTTGACAAGTTAGACACCTTGAGATAAACTCCACTACCTCTCTTTTCATATTGCTCCACCAAAATGTATATCGAAGATCACGATACATTTTGGTACTCCCAGGATGGATTGCAAACGGTGTGTTGTGTGCCTCTATCATGATTTTATACTTCAAATCAGGGTCGTTAGGAACACAAAGTCTAGAGTTGACTCGAAGTATTCCTTCTTTATCGATTCTTGCTTCCGAAATAGCACCTTCTTGCACTTTCTTCTTCATACGCATTAGCTCCAGGTCCGTAAGTTAAGCAACTTTAACTTTATCGATTAAAGTCGGTTCTACTCGTATATTCGCCATTATCACATGGGTATCTGGAGTCTTTAACTCTATCTCCATCCTTTATAAGTCATACAAAATGGGCGCTTGCGTTGACAATATCACACTCGTACCCTCATATGATCTTCAACTCAATGTGTCAACTACTACTCTTTTCCAGGATGGTATTGAAAGGTATGATCGTAATCTTTCAATAGCTCAAGCCATCATCGTTGCCTCATGTTGAGTTCCTTTTGAGTGAAGAATATTTGAGGCTTTTATAATCCGTATAGATCTCCACCTTCTCTCCATATAGGTAATGCCTCTAGATCTCCACCTTCTCTCCATACAGCTGCAAACTCTAGATCATGAGAAGGATAATTCCTCTCATATTCTTTGAGTTGTCGTGAGGCATAGGCTATGACTTTCCCATGTTGCATGAGAACACATCCTAAACCTTTGCATGAAGCATCACTGTAGATGACAAATCCCTCCGAACCAGATGGTATTGTTAAAACAGGTGCTGAAATGAGTCTCCTCTTGAGTTCTTGAAAACTCTTCTCACATTCCTCGCTCTAACCGAATTTTGTATCTTTTCGAGTCAGCTGAGTTAATGGAGTAGCGATTCGAGAAAACCCTTCTACGAATCTCCGATAATAATCAGCTAAGATGAGAAAGCTACGTACTTCGATCACTGACTTAGGTTGCTCCCAGCTTTGAATTGCTTCAATCTTTGTCGGGTCAACAGATATTCCATGATTTGTTATCACGTGCCCAAGGAATGCTACTTTCTCAAGCCAGAACTCGCATTTCTTCAACTTGGCATATAGCTTGTTTTCACAAAGCTTTTGAAGTATCAGTCTCAATTGTTGCTCATGATCTTCCCAGCTTTTGGAATAAATGAGGATGTCATCAATAAAGACGACCATAAAATGATCCAAATATTCCTTGAATACTCGGTTCATCATATCCATGAAGGCAGCAGGAGCATTAGTCAATCCAAAAGACATGACTAGGAATTCGTAATGCCCGTACCGAGTTCTGAAAGCAATCTTTGGGATGTCATCAGTTTTAATCTTTCACTGATGATATCCATAATGATGATTGATCTTTGAAAAGAATTTGGCGCCTTACAACTGGTCAAACAGGTCATCAATACGAGGTAACGGGTACCTATTTTTGATGGTGACATGATTCAACTCCCGATAATCAATACAAAGATGCATACTTCCATATTTCTTCTTCACGAATAGAACAGGAGCACCCCAAGGAGACGTACTAAGACGAATGAAACTGATGTCTAACAATTCCTGTAGTTGGATTTTTAACTCCTGAAATTCAATAGGAGCCATTCGATATGGGGCTTTGTAAATGGGTTTTGTACCAGATTCAAGGTCGATACAAAATTCAATTTCACGCTCTAGGGGTAGGCCAGGAAGTTCTTCAGGGAATACGTCAGGAAATTTATTAACAATAGAAATATCATTCAAATCTGACGTATTTTTATTTAAATCCGTGACATGGGCTAAGAAAGCTTGACATCTGTTTTTCAATAAATGAATAGCTTTATGGCTTGATACGATAGTGATTGACTTTAGTGGTTTGGTTGGTTGAATTTTCATAATAGGTTGGTTAGGAATATGAAAGTTAACAACCTTGCGAAAATAATCAATTTTAGCATGATGAGTAGTTAACCAATCAATCCCTAAAATCACATCAAATGCAAGTATTTTCAAAGAGATAAGATCGACAGGTAACATGCGGTTACCGATTTGAATCAAACAAGACTTATAAACAGTGGATGTAATGAAGGTTTCTCCCAATGAAGTTTCAACAGATAAATCAAAGTCTAATTTCTCCGGAGTTAAATTTAAACATTGAGCGCAAGTAGGAGAAATAAAAGAATGGGTAGAACCGGTATCAAATAAGATATAGACTTCGCTAGAGTTTATGATTAGCTTACCCGTGAACACCTCGTTCTGATTCCTCGCTTTTTGGGAGGTTACGACAAACGCTCTCCCTTGAACTATCAGTTTTATCTTGTCTGGGACGGCCTTTGATGCCTCCATCCCAGCTGGACTTGACTTTGGTACACGACAAAATCGGGCTAGGTGACCTTCTCTTCCATAATTGTAACATGCTTTGGACTGCTGCGTACAGTTTGGACTGATGTGTCCCTCCCCTCCACATTTGTAACATACGACCAACAGTTTTTCTCCTTCCTTAATAACAGGTGCTGGTTCTGACGTTTTTCCATCATTATTGAATCTCCTCTTCTTGAAATTTCCACTTCTATTATCTTGTCCATGATTACCACCGAAGTGGTTACCATTTCTGGCATATTGATTCCCTCTACGTTTGTTGTCACTGCTTCGATGACTGCTACCACTGGTATTATTGACTTGCCAGCTACTCTCTCTTGGTTGGGTTAACTCATTATCGCGCTCCAATAACTGAGCCCTGTTTATAACATCTGAATACAAACACAGTTTGTGAGAAATGAGGTATTTACGTATTTCGGGTCTCAAATCTCGTAGAAACATTCACGTCATTCTCTCCTTATTATCAACCAAATGGGATGCGAACCGGGATAACTCGGCAAACTTAGCCTCGTACTGCGACACGGTCATATTATTTTGCTCCGACTTGATAAACTCCACCTCCTTCATGTGATTTAATACTTTTGGGAAAGTACTTGTCATCGAATGTTCTTCGAACTTTCCCAAGACATTTTGAGTGCGGCAGTCGTGTATGTTTTATCGATTCACACCAAGAATCCGCCTCTCTCTCAACATGAAGGTGGCAAAGGAACCTTTTTTCTCTCGAGCATCCCAAGACATCAAATATCTTGGTGATCTACTTTATCCACGCCTCCGCCTTTAAGTGGTTTTGCTCTCCCAAAACTCGGTGGTCCCAGCCTCCTTGAATCGCTTAGCGTTGACCATCCGAGAGTTGCCAATGTTTCCACCTGCATTTTGAATGTGAGCCGCCTCTACTTTGATGTTGCATGAATTGTATAAAGCCTCTGAACATCCCATCGTTCATCATTTGGTCGGTGTTGTTGTTTACCTGAGGATTATTGTCTTCCTATTGCACATTATCCTAGGTATTGATCGTCGGTGACTCAACGGTTTCATGTGCTTCATTGCTTATCTCGACATTTTCAGATGTCATTTTCAAACACTGCCATAAAACAAGGGTTAATTAACATGCCACATATTATCCCTATACTCTGACCGATCAATTAAATACCAAATAAACTTAGGTAGGTCATACTAGCGACGGAATTCCCCTCCTCTCCCCTCCTAGTTCTTGTCTCACATCTCAGCCAGGGATCATTTTGATACCAACTATGACCCGCATCCAAGACTTGGATAGCACCTCACAATGATACCTATCAACTTACCACCGTTACTCACGACGTCCTCTATGGAAAGTCTGGCTTCGGTGCATCCCAAGACTTAGAAGTCACTAGATAAAGGCTTGGGGCTCTTTTCTATAGCTTTGATACCAACTGTGACGCCCCCAAAATAGGTATACATCACCCATCTTGGGTCGCCAAATACATGGTACTGAATACAAATACAAACTTAATTATACAACATGAGCTGAGAGTTTTTACACGAATATTATCTTCTAGACAATATCCAAACTCAAATGGAGTCCTCATTATATTTATTATCACACTATTTTATAGAATAGTGAGGACTACTATAACACCATCTCTTGACCATCACCCATTCCCCGACTAGTTCCGGTTACGTTCTCATTTCCTGAAGAGAACAATGAAAGTAAAAGGGTGAGCTCAACTAGCCCAGTAAGAAATATTATGACTAAGATAATGCAGAATAAGTTATCGTTAGCCTTCAATAATGTTAAACTAATAGAATATAATAGACATCAAGTTTAACTGCAGGGGAACAAGCAATCCATTAGAAGAGTCAAGTAGAGCATGATATTTACTATCTTCTATAATTTAAAAAGTTTATCATTAACTTTATCGCTGAGACTCAGCTTAATAAATAAACCACATCATCGAATCATCCATGCACTACGGGCCAAGAATATTCATGTAATCATCAATGGTCATAATTATACTGAATAATCCATGGTCATAATCTTACCAACAATTGTCCATCAATGCACTACAGGCCAATGAGGACTTTTACCACATCATTTGTAACATTACGGGTCATGATTATACCGAATGATCCCTGGTCACAATCATACCAATCAACAGTCCATCTATGCATGTAAGCCAAAGATGACTTTCATCACAATATAAGCATAAGGATGATGATAATGATATAAGAATTTAATTAAAAGAAAGCAAAGGATAAATTTTTAAAGATTTATAATTTAATTTATCCAGAATTCAATAATGTCCAAATTATCAACATGATACTGCTTTGTGGAGTAAAATTTAAGAATAATATCCATGCATTAAAAATAATTTGGACAGAAAAGAAATAATTTTTTCGTGAATAGTAGTACCCTGTGAATAGTACCCCGGCATGAAAAGTGCCCCGAATACCTGAGTGAATAATATTTGAGTGAATAGTAACTGAGTGAATAGTAACTGAATGAATAGTAACCTGGGTGAAAATATTGATATTTAATAAGAAAGTCTAGATCAATATTCCAATAAAATGATACTGGATGAAGTGCAAAACTCAAGGATATTCCACTAATTTCAGGGATTATAGAAGCAATACTTACCATAGTAAGTTTAGATTTAAGAATATGAAACGAAATAATATATAAAATTGCAAATAGATTTTCACCTGTCATGCGGTACGTAATCCGCGTAGACAGATTATTCCGACATATTAATGGATGAATACGAAAAATAGTATTCCTTGTGAATACGAAAGAAATAATACCCCTTACCACACGAAAATAACATCCCTTACGAATACAACAAATAATATCCATTACCTTAGTAGAATACTGGATACTGCAATAGTGAAGTAGCGTAATACTCTTCTTCTTCTTCGCTCTATAGTTTCTCTCTATATAGTGTCTCTTGTGAATCTCAAAGAATTCGTGTGAGAATGAAAGAAGAATTAAGCTTCTA
This sequence comes from Panax quinquefolius, assembly GCA_020205615.1. NCBI lineage: Eukaryota > Viridiplantae > Streptophyta > Magnoliopsida > Apiales > Araliaceae > Panax > Panax quinquefolius. Next base: position 132,960,460 of record CM035155.1, read on the forward strand.
TTTATAGGAGAATGGACTAAATAGTAACTGATTCACGAACGGTCCAGATTGATTTACTATTAAAACGGACGGTTCATATTGATTACTATTAAAACCACAACTGATGGTCCAGATTGATTTAATTTTTAAAATCACCACCGACGGTCCAGATTGATTTACTATTAAAACCATCATCGATGGTCCGGATTGATTTACTATTAAAACCACCATCGACGGTTCAGATTGATTTACTATTAAAATCTCCATCGACAGTTCATAAAATTAGTAAATCTTTTCATGGAATACTAAGTCAAACTTACAACAAACGCCTCATAACAAATCCCTATATTTATATCAAAAATTGAATAAATACTTACCAAAAATCATTTATCTTTAATAAACACATTTTTTAATCTATTAACAATTATTCATCATTTATAACTCATAATATTTAACAACCAGATCATTCCTAGGAAAGAGGGGGGTTTTCGATAAGGATTTCTCCCTATTGGTGCGCAATTAGACCAAACCTCTCCTTGACAGAACTTTCTAGACATCATCAATATTGCAAATAATAATATGAATAATTTTGTCGTCTCAATTATTGATTTAATAATATAAAATATTGATACTTTAACAATAATTGAATCAATAATATGACAGATATTATGCAGCAATTACTGTAGCAATAATTGAGTATAATTGAGTGACTTCTCACGTAAGCATCAATAATCAATACCGTGTGCTACTATGCAACCACGCGTATTACTGTACTTTTACCACCGGGTAGTTCAACAGTTTAACGGTAAAACTTTCGCTGTTATTTTTATAAAAAGATAATTCTGTCATTTTTTAACTACGACAATACATTCGTTATGGGGTCCACCAATGATTGTGCCGTCGTACGAATATTCCCTGTTAAAACGAATATTCCGTGACCAATCGAATATTTTATAATAACTTGCTTACTTTGTAAAATTTATAAATATTATCCACAACTATAACATTATATCATATACACACCATAATATTCAAAAATATATTTCAAGAATAATTATTCTTTATTCATAAAAGTTGGGGTCTTACACTCACTCTCTTTGCGGACTCCTCCCTCAAATCATCCTGCATTTCTCGTTCTCAACCATTAACTCTCCCTTTCGATATTCTAACTGTAATAGCTTTTACTCAGACTCTACAATTCATATAGTTAGATCTTAAACCACTGTATCTTTTTTCTCTAGGGCGGTTTGACGCTCTACGACTTGCCCTTCTAATTCTTTGACTCTATCTTATAACTCAATGTTATGATCATACACTATATCAAACATCTCAGTTCCAAATGAGGTAGGTGGTACCTCATCCAAATCTCCCTCTACTTCATCTTTTACTTCAATTTCCTCATATTCTTCTTAAGGATTTGATACAGGCACATACTCTGGGCCTACAAAGGTAATCAATGGAGACTGCTCCCAAACTGTGTAGATGTCTCGAGGCTCCTCTTCCCTACTTTGGTAGGGTTCTACTATCTCAGGCATCCTGTCACCAAAATTATAAGTTTTAATTACTACTCGCAAAAACATAAATCTATTAACAACAAGTAAGCACATAAACAATTTTATTATTTATCTTTAATGAAATTCCTTAATTCATTCCTTAAAACTATATAGGAGTTTTACCAACTGCTATATTTTTGATTTCATATAAGGATATAGCCTAAGGTTTCCCCACCTAAGTTTTATAACCTCTGATTTTGATACAAACCTGTGACACCCCCAAATCCAGGTACCTCAACCCTTGGATCTGTTTCTCACGATCCAATACATACAAGGTTTATTCAACCCATAATATATGATAAAAATCTTCATACTTAATAATCCTAATAAAAAGTTACATACATAAATGTATGTCAGGTCAATTAACCTTTATTATTACATCATAATAGCGAAAAATATAAATAAACCCATTACATAATACATCACAAATAAAAGATAGAATATGAGTCGTCTAATCCTGCATCTTGCCTTTGTTTTTTCTCGAAGAAGGCTCCTCAGGTTTCTTGACCTTAACTGAAATGTTTTATGCAAGGGTGAGCAATCAAATTGCCCACAAGTAGAACAATATACAATAAATAGCATATGAGTGAGCAAAGGTTTATTCTTCAACTGAATAATATGTCCTTTATTGGAATCAATAAGCTGTAAATCAAGAACATGTGAATTCAATGGAATAATCGACTTTAAATTAAATCATAGATATTGAGTTCAAATGTATATACTGAGGGTCACAAGATCCCTAACTATGTCCTAGGTTAACAAGTATATATATTGTAATCTTTATCAACCTAAAGATCGTGGACTATCCATGTCGTACTCCATGTGATCACCCTTCTGTACTATGTATTGTGTATAAACATATTATTGCTATAGTGTAGCTCAGAATTATAGTTTCTGATAACATGTACCCCTGATATAGGGTTGTTCATCTCAGCTTTATCATAGGAATCCGCACCAAAGATAATTTGATTTGGAATAACTTCCTAAAGAATTCTAAACTTTTAGAACGTTCGTCGACTATGGACTAGCCAAATTAAATGGTTTCGATAATCAATCAAGGATTTGATAACAATATTATCTCGAATAATTGTACATAAATAAGTCACAATTCAATAATTTTGTTTAGAAATAAAGCTGCAATGATGCATAATTGACCAAGTATTATTTTTCAAAGTAATCCTTTCAGAAAAGAATTAGAAAGCTTGCATAAACATATGAAATTCGTGCAAGTACAAAGGAATTGTACGGGTTAGGAAACTTTGCTTAATATTAAAGTATAAGCAAAAGTTAGGGAACTAGTCTTGCGCGTTCGCTACAAAATTACGGTACATGTTCTTTAAATACCCTACACATTTAAGTCACGAAGATATAACAATTAGTCACATATCGATATTTATTAATCGATTTCATTAACTTCAAGTCACGTTCCATAATTCTTTATCTTTTAATCGACACTTAGTATTTAAATAAGTGTCTAAGGTTTATTAGGACGTTACGTTATGTAAATATTGTTTATTAAATAATTACACGACCACCACATCTAATTAGGTAGCTAAAGCTTGTTGTTACACCACATTACATGCTTAATGTTAAATTATGTTCATTAAAATAGGTTAGGTAAATATCCCCTGGACCGTACATTAAAAATCTCATTTCTGGGCCTGAACTCCTACCAGTGCGGCCACGCCCAATTTTCCCTTGATAATGGCATGGCAACACCCCTGCGCGACGGCACACAATTTGGCTTGGTTTCCAGCGCGACGGCGCTAGGTCACAGAACCAGTGTTTACAGTTCGCGATTCATACTCTGTTTCTGCTTAAATTCATTTCTTCCTCATCCATTGCCCAAATAAGCTCGTTTTCAAATCTATGAACTCGTTAAACACTGAATAACATATCTATGTTACAATTATAACATTTCAAAAACTTTAACAAACTATTTTAATGCCTCAAATTCAGTGTTCATGCTAGATTTTCATGTTTTGACATATTTTACAAAATCTTCCGCTATGGATTCATTTTAGCTCCGTTTTAGTTCATTCAAATTGGGAAATCTTCGTATCTAAAAGAAGTATAACATACAACCTTCAAACTAAATCTTTAAATGTAAAAAACTGTAATTGGTCTTAAAATAGTCCAAAATCAGTTCATATGCCCATTCTTTCTCCTTTAAGCATATGTTATGATTTGTTGGCTTTGGTTCCACTTGTATGTCATTAAAAGTTAGTCTAACACTCGATACAACTTATATGAACCCTCTAACAACTCATGCAACCAAAACAACTAAACATGAAAAATCTAAGAAATGAAAGTTTAAAGCTTTAAAGTTGATTTCTTAACTCTTAAATCCTCTTAAATGCTAGATAACCTTGCTAGAGTCCTCCTTTCTTCTTCTTTGAGTTCTCCCGAAGCTTTCTTTAAGTTTTCACTGAAGACCCATTTCACTCTCTCTCCAGAAAATTGGTTTTAATGGAGGTTTTGGATGATGAGATGTGATTTAAGATGAACAAGGGATAGAATATGATGTAGATTTGCTAGTTTATTTCTCTCTCTTTTCTTATTAAGCCATGGCCGAACTCTCCATTTTCATCTGATGGTTTTCTTTCTCTCTCTATATTTTCCTTACACTTGCAAATGGGTTGAATGAGAAGTGAACTAATGAATATGGAAGTATAGATTACTGAGCATTCCTTAGAAGATAAAGCGTCAAAGTGGTTGGGAGAGGGCTCAGAGATGTTTCGTTGCTCAAGGCTTTTGGTTTCCTGTGAGTTTTCTTTTCCCTCTCTTCTAATTGATTAACGCCAGATCTTTCTCCACGCCCCAATCACCAAGACGCTATCCCAATATCCCGCATACCAACAAGTCAACACTAAAAGCTTTCGACGTTACCGACTGCACGAGGGATAGCTCCCATGGTGAGAGTCAAGACAAAGCGATCACAAGGTCAACAATGGAGAGAAAAATATTGTCTAGTGTCCGAGAGAGATAGAATAAGAATTCTAATGAAAAAAATGTCTCGTATTATTTACCCTCTTATGTGATCTTAGCCCCACGCATGTTCCACTATCCGCCATCGTACACCCACCACCTTCTCTCGACACCTTTTTCCCTTACTTCCTATTACTTCAAATTAAAAGTAAATACCTACTTTTCATCCCTCTATTATCGCTTGTTATCACGGCCATTTCGAGTCCCATCCTCATTAATGCCATGCAAAGAAAGTGGCGTATACAATAATCAAAAACGTCATTTGGCATAATGATTACCGGGTCAAAATCGGGATTAAGATAATTTATATAATGGGCCAATATAACGACTAAGCCCAAATAATAAGAATGACCCAAGTGACCAGATCCAACCACGACTTAACATAACATGATCCAAGGGAGGAGCCCAATAATTTCTACCAATAAAGAAAAAAAGGATTACGGCCAATATTACCCCCCTAGTCTTATATTAAATGTGTGTTTAATGAAAGACTATAAAATTATAGGCCCGTGATGTAACCATCTCGTGAAAAATCATAAGAGATCCAGAGTGAAACTCACAAAGCCCAAATTGTCATCAGTACAAAAGTGAGAAACCCAATAGATGCAAGCCCACGAAAGTGAAGATATTTAGGTCTAAAACTGACGAAAACCTTCCCATTCATCATCATTGCAAAGTGAATTAAATGTGCCACTTTTTAATTACCGTGTAACCGCCAAGATAAAAGGTAAACTTTACCAATTCTCGACTTGCTTTTACTCGCTAATTCAAAATTTGAACCTTAGAGCTTTCTTCTTCTCTCGCAAATTTCTTTCTCTCGCTTCACAAAATCGAAACAATGGTGATCAAACTTCTAAGCCGTAACTCCCTCATCACAACTCCCATCAAGATCGCTTTCTCCCAATCCAAACCCTAATCAAGAGGGTTCAAGCTCTAACCCTCAATCATCTACTACGGAGGAAACCCTTCTTCGACTTCTTCTACTTCGATTTCTTCAAAGACGGGAACAATTTCCTAATGCCAACATTCGCTCCTCCGCACCGAATCGGAATATGCATGCTCAGAGTCGCTATCGATTCCCCGACATGTATGCAATAGGGGCTCGCCCCCCAAGAGCGATGCATCAAATGACTGACGACTTGGTCGCCATGCCACATTTCTTCCGGAGAAGGGGGTTCACTACCTCTTCATGTCTTCTTCATCATTACCCTTTAGGGTTTATAGGAGGGGCTTCACCAACTAGTGCCCAACTCCTACATCCACATCCCGCATTCATCGCTTTCGTCACTTAACTCGGGATTACTCCTCTCGCTGACATCTTCTTCACCCTCTTCTCTCTTGTAGTCCCGAGAACGGGGTTTCAAAGTATCGAGTAGCAATCTCCCCGACCTAATACTAGGTTCGAGAGAGACCTTTGATGAACACTCCTTCCAAAGAATAAAGGTTGGCACGAGAAGTGGTTTTTCATCACGGGCCCGAGATTTCTTCCTTCCGTAATGGACCACCTCCCACCAAGTCTCTCACGACTTTGGTGATATATCCAAGAACGGTGAGGAGAGATGGCGACTTTTTGAGGAAAATTCTCCAAAGGAATGGAGTTTTACACTTCCGACCAAACAAGCTTGGTTATATAATCACAAATGTAAGTTTGATTAATTCTCGCAATATAATTTTTGAGTCAGATAGTGATACATATTCGATGTGTGGTTTTTTTGCAAGATTCTCCGATTAAACCGACTCTCCGAGGTGAGAGATCCGAAGATTTTTTCGGCAGGGAAATGTCGATGCAAGTGTAGAGCACCCACCAAGGATCTTCCCAGTGTTAACCCTTCTATCGTCGATCCTCCAACTTCTTCCCTTCAAACCGACGAACCTCGTAACGATTTAATCTAATATTCCTCAAGAAAACCTTCGACCGTCAAGAAAAAAAGATCCGCCAAACGAACCAAAACCACCCAACCGTAAGCAAACCCCGATAAAGGATCCCAAACAATCCTCAAGCAACCCCCCAAACAACCTCAACTAATCCCAATCCCCAACCTCCTAACCTATCCCCGTTAGAGAAGTCTTCGATATTCCTTCGCACGACCGCAAGGTCCTTCGTAAAGAAAATAAGAACTAAAATAACTCCTTCGATCGCCAAGAGCTTCGAGTCCCTACTTCTTCTATTGTCACCCTCCAATCATATCCACGTAAACCCCCGTCTCGATAATGAACCAACCGAACCAACCCACACGCCTTCCCCGAAAAAGAAAAAAAATACATCGACATTCACCCCGGTTCAATCTCCCCCGCCTCCTCGCCAACTCCCCGAACGCACGCCGCCGATCTCCTTCTCCTCAAACCGCACACGAGACCTTCACCTCTTCGCTGAAGAACCTCCACCTTCCCCACCAAGAGAACAAACCACCGAGATTGACGGAAGCCATGGCCTCCCCAACAATGTGGCCCCGACTAATCGCTTATTTTCCATTCCAACTATTCAACACCTTTGTTCGTGAAACCGACGATCACCTGGCTTGGGAATAGTTCAATGGAGATCTACTTAAGTAAGGTACGAGCTACTCAAGCAAGGTAAATGAGTATCTTCTTTACTTCAATTTATCTCGCATGTTTATATATCCGAAAACTAATCAAATGATATTGGAAATACACAGCCAAAGGCAAAGTTGTTCGGACGTTTTCGCCCAAGATCTCTCAAGTCAAGCAGGAAGAGATCTTGAGGAAGGAAAATGCCATGTCAAGTCTCGCCATGGAAGGAGAAAACTCAACATGAATGCCTTCTTCATACAAACGAAGGTCTTCAACGAGAGTTAGCCCAAGCCAAAGGAGATGTGAAGGCCTCCAAGGAAGAATTAAAGTCAACCAAAGCTCAAAGACGAGGAAATCGTGAAAATGAACGCCGACTTGGTTCGTAGGAGCGAGATAAGGATGGAAAAGATCGAGGAGCTAAAGGTCGATGCAAAGATCTCGACCAAGACCATCCATAAGTCGGAGGCAAAGCAGAAAATCGCCACACGAAGTAGCGCTCAAACTTGAGGAGGAAATCCGAGAGCTCAAGGCTCTTCTAGACCTCGGGCCTCCATTAACCGACGACCTTCGTAAACAAATATGCTAAGAGTACCGAAACTCCTGACGAGATTAATGGAGAAATAATGAAGATATACTCCGAGAGTTATGAGCTTTGGCCAAGTCGTCGTGGCAAGAGAAGTCGCCCATCAGCCAACTGATCCATCCTTACTCGATTCTTCGATGAAGATGGAGTCCGTCGATGTTTGTCATTGCTTATGTTTTTTTCCGCCTTTAATTTACACAATATCTCGTAAAAATTGTCAATAAGTGTAATTAAATTAAATATTTAATGAAAATAGTTTCATTCCTTATGACTTCGCTTTATTATCCGCCAATACTCCATCATTTCATTAAGTGAAAAATGCACCAACCCCTCACATGTGTTTAACTCGAATCGTTAGATAACAACTAAACATGCCATATAATGTATGAAGTGTAAGAATGAAGTTTTCTCAACTCAACACTTAGAAAAATTTTAGGTAATAAAGTAGAGGGATACTTATTAGTTACCAAGTGTGAGACATATCTCGCTTCATTAGGAATTTGTTTACCCCTAAAAAGCATAATAAAACTAAAAGATGACATTTGCTTACCCCCAAGGGCCCGACAAAGTCTCGAAGATGATGACACTTGCCTACCACGGGGCCCGATAAGGTCTAAGTGTCGACAATTGCCTTACCACGTAGGGCCGATAACGCCTTTTAAAGATGACACTTGCTTACCACGGGGCCCGACAAGGTCTAAGTGACCACCGCTTACCAAGGGTCGCCATCGAATGGCCAAATAGTCCACCAACCTCCTAATACTAACGACGCTTGCCTACCACGAAGGGCCCCGACAAGGTCTAAGACCACCACCGAAGAGGTCGCCATCGAATGGCCAAATGAGTCCACCCGAACCTCCTAACAACACCAACGACGCTCTTTTACCACGGCGGGCCCGACAAACTCATAAGACCCACCGCCAAGAGGGTCGCCATCGAATGGCCAAATGAGTCCACCAACCTCCTAACACCAATGACGCTTGCCTACCACGGCGGGGGCCCGACAAACTCATAAGGACCACCACCCAAAGGTCGCCATCGAATGGCCAAATGAGTCCACCCGAACCTCCTAACACCAACGACGCTTGCTTTACCACGGCGGGGCCCGATAAACTCATAAGGACCACCGCCAAAGAGGTCGCCATCGAATGGCCAAATGAGTCCACCCAACCTCCTAACACCAATGACGACGCTTGCCTACCACGGGGGGCCCGATAAACTCATAAGGACCACTCGCCAAAGAGGTCGCCATCGAATGGCCAAATGAGTCCACCCAACCTCCTAACTTCGATGGTCCGATCAAGAATGAAGACAAAATTTGTTCGAGAAAAAGGAACTTTTATCGATGATTTACATAAATATTTACAAATTTTTCCCATGTATATACATCATTTTTATCGAAAGTACTTTCTAAGCCCGCCAAATAGTGCAAGTATTCTTAATCACGATCCATCTAATGCTTTCAATCGATAAGTTCCCGCCTTAGACTTCAGCTTATTTCATACGGCCCTTCCCATTTTGGGCATCGCCTTTCCTATATTCTCGAGGTGTAGATGCTTCGCTTTCTCCGAGGACAAAATCTCCCACTTCAACCTTCGACATTTTACTCCCTTATTATAATGCTTAGCCACTCTTCACGATAAGTCGCCAACCCGTTAAGGCCATTTTTTTCTTTTTCTTCAAGTAAATCAGAGGCTGGCCTTAAGCCCTTCCTCATTGTAAATTTCTCCAATCAATCAATTCAAGACCGAGATCCAATTTCAACCGAACTAAGGCATCGCATTATAAGCCAATCTAAAGGGTGAATCTCCGTCAGTAGTCCTCGAGTAGTTCGATAAGCCCACAACACACTAAGTAGCTCCTCCGCCCATCCGCCTCGCTTTCATTTAATCTACGCTGATTCCATTCAACAACGCTCGCTGGTCACTTCAACTTGTCCATTCGACCGTGGATGAGCTATCGAGGTCTTTCTATGTTGAATCCCCAGCTTTTTCAAGAATGCCTCAAATTTCGATCCCACAAACCGCGCCCGTCTGTCCGATATCAACACCTTAGAAATCCCGGCCAAACACCACCGACTTTTATAAACTTTAGGCATTCCTCGTTCGCTATCGATCAAGTGGTTTTGCTTCTCCACCCACTTAGTCATATAATCAATAAAGAATCATGACGATTTAAGTCGACCGACCTTTAGCTTTCTGTGAATGGACCCAAAGATATCAACCCCCAGCATAAATGGGGGTATAGAGAGATAAGATCGAGTATAGCTCTTCCGTGGTCAATGGGGATCTGACCGTTGATCCGACATTTCTCGCACTTCTTGACATACTCAAATGTTTTTTAAAGATGGTAGGCCAATAAGATCCCCGACGAAGTATTTTATAAAGCAATGACTTAGCCGCCATATACGGTCACCACAAATACCTTCATGTATTTCCCAAGAGCATAGTCAATACCTTCAGATGGAGTCAAACATTTCAATAATGGAGATGAGAAAGCTCTTCTAATAGATCTCCATCAATTAGAAACAAAATTAGCACTTTTATACTTAATTTTTTCATGAGCATCCGATCCGGCGGTAAGACGCCATCCGCCAGATACTCTATATATGGAGTCAACCAAAGAATTGGTTTGGTCAATGCACATTACCGATTCATAATGGACACTAGATGTTGCAAAGTTTCTAAATAAACCGACCCATCAAAGACGCAACATCCGTAGAGGGCTAATTTGGAGAGTGCATCGCAATCAATTGTTATTACGCCGATCCTCAAAACTCATAAGATTGGAAATATCAAGTCGCTTCCTTCAATTTCAAGTAGATATTTGATCATTTTTGGGCCTCGAGCTTCATATTCCCCGTAAATTTGCTTAACGACATTAGAGAATCACTAAAGATAATTATTCTTTCAGACTTCAAGACTTTTTTTGCCAACCGTGAACCCGCAAGTACCGCTTCATACTCAAATTTCGTTGTTTGTTGCTTTGAAATCAAATCACGGGCTCGTTGTACTTTGAATCCTCCCCGACTCGCCGTAATAATACCGCCCCATCGACGTCTGTGGTAGAAGACCCATCTCATACAAATATTCATGAACTCGCTCATTAAGAACTAAGAATCGCTTCGTTCGATCCTTCATCTTCGCTACAACTTCATCACCTTCTTAAAACGAAAGCATTCAACAACAAAACAGCCAAGGCTTGCCTTTTCATGGCGCTCGGGATGATATTCAATGAAAAATTGTGACAACTCCATCGTCCCACGCAATTTAATCTCCCCGATACCTCGTGTTTACCCATAATCTTCTTTAAAGGTCGATTCAGATATACTATTACCAATCTACCCTCGAAGTATCGCTTAAGCTTTCGATTAGCGCTATTAAAGCGAAAAGCAAACTTTTCAATATTCGGTACTTTGTTTCAAAGATCCCAAGGATACGGCTTACATAATAAACCGTGTCGCTACTTTCCCAACTTCACGCACCAAAACCGCTTCCTACCGCCAATGAACTAGTCCGCTAAGTACAAATATAAAGGTTCAAGAGAACGGCTTCACCAACAAAGGTGCCAAGATAAATAGGACTTGATGCTCAAAAGCGCCCTCACACCAAGTCCATCAAACGCTTTTGCATTCTTCTACTTTTTCAATGTATCAAAGAACTGTAGACATCTTTCCGCCGACTTGACATGAACCCCTTAAAGTCGCAATCCTTCCAAATGACGTTGAACATCTTTAAATGACCGAGGAGTCTTCATGTTCGTGATCGCTCAATCTTCTCGTGATCGGCTTCGATTCCTCTCTCGATCGACAAGATATCCTGTAAATTTGCCACCCCTGCATCAAGGTGCATTTAGTGGATTCAATCTCAAATCAGGTCGATTTAATCGTCTCAAAACATTCTTCCAAATCATCCATATGTTTATGTACCAACATACTTTTTTGACAATCATATCGCCTACATACACCTCCATATTCCTACCCAAATTGATATCCGAAAACACGGTTCATCATTCTCTCGATATGTGGCTCCTAGATTAATGAGGTCAAGGTCATTTTCTTATAAGATATACCGAACGACGCGTAATGAACGCCGCCTTCTAGATATCTTCTTTACACATGGAAATTTGATGGTAACCAGAGAATGCATCCATGAAACTTAATAAAGCATACCCCAAGTGGCATCGATTAGTCGGTCAATGTGGGTAAAGGGTAGAAATCCTTCTGACAAGCCTTATTTAAATCAAGATAGTCGATGCAGATCGCCATTTACCATTTTGCTTCAGCATCAAAGACCACATTTGCCATCCATCATGCGGTAGTCAATCTCAAGATGAAGTCTCGCCAATAATTTTGCAATCTCTTCATCAATTATTCACCGACGCTCAAAAAGCGAAAAATCCTCCTCTTCCGCTTGACCGCTTCTTCGACGGGTTCACTCTCCAAATTGATGCTCAAGAATATCCCCGCTACTCCCTAAGATATCCCGAGGCTCCCAAAGCTAAAATATCAACATAGCTTTGCAAGAGTTCTATAAGATTCGTCCGAGAGGTTCCGCAGATGCGCGAACCTATTTTCACCGCTTTGTTTGCTTTCGCCCGGATGAGATCTATCTCCTCCGCTTTCTTCACCGGTACGACCAATGGTTCGTAACTACTTTCTGAAAGGTTCGATCTCTATTGCCATAAGATGCTTCGCTTTGATATTCCCACTTCAAGTGATCACAAAGATTTCTATAACATCTTCCGCCGATCCAAATCCCCTTCACCTCGCCGAATTCCCCATGAGCCGAGGGAAATTTAATTTTGAAATGAGGAATAGAGGTCACAACAGCAAAGCAATTAGAGCAGCCTTCCCAAAATAAAGATTATAAGCAGTAATCTACATTTACAACATAAAATTTGCAAATAATTTCTACCGTTGGGGGCTCTCAAGATGACCGGCGCTCAATAGTTCCAAATGCACCTTAACCGGGTCATTACTAAAACCATATAAAGGAGCTTCCTCGTCCCAACTCCATCTTTCTACCATCTAGTGCATTCTCCGATAAGCGCGGCATACGTAATATCTACAGTAAGACCCATTATCCACCATCATCCGTTTACATCTACCAACCCACTTCAGGCAAATAACACCAATGATCCTCGTATGGTTCGACACTTCCGGCGGGTAATCTTCATCAAGAAAAGAGATTACCGAACCTGATAAGGTCCGCTGCCTTTCTGGAGGGTACCCCATCATCGCTACGACCAATCCAAATAGCTTCTGCCGCTTTTTTTTCCAACGAAGTTCGCTGTAAGTACCCCAAAGGATGACATCTATCACATGCCTCAGCAGTCGCTCGGAGCAGTAACACTTGTCGAACCGGTTGAGCTACGGAAACAACAGCCTCCGTCTCCGCCGCTGATTGGTTCTCAAACACACATATCAATTAAAGCTCCGCCAGTACTTTCCTTTCAAATAAAGTCCTTCAAACTAGCACAATCGTTGTATTACGATTCAAGCTTGATGATAATCACAATACTTACGAGAATTCCTTTCCAGCTTAATGTTATCTCGAGGTGGTTCAAAATAGGTCGATTCTTAATTTGATCCAAGATAATGTACTCGTCTCAGATTAAGTGTCAGGTACGCTCTATTCACTGTCAGGCCGGAGCTTTTATTTAACGCCCTCCACCCCGCTCTCCAATTATTAAACTTTTTCGATCCGCCTCATAACGGCTTTTTATTACCCTCATTCTTTCTCCGATCTTTATCATTTCGTCTTCGACCGTCTCTCTTAGCTTCTGGCCAAGGTGACGCTTAAGGTCGCCCATAGCTTCCTCTACCACGATATAACCTTCACTTTGTCAAAGGCTTCAAAGAAGACTCTTCTGTGATGAAACATCAACTTCTTCACTAACTTTTCTCGATTCGACCAGATCTAATCCATTCTCAAACAATCCAACGGCCAGCAATCATTCAAATCACACCGTCCCCATCGCTTCACTAATCTCTTCACATATCGCCCAAAGACTCATTCAAAACCGTCGAACCCGAGCCAATGAACCACTTGGTTTTCCCTTCTTTGTTGTCGCCAAAGCGAGCATGAAATTTATCGCATACGTCCGCCCAAGATGAAATCAATTTGAGGGCAAAGTCCCCATCCACCGCTTCAGCATCCTTTCTAAGTGTCATGACAAAAGTATGACACTTTAGCAAAGATCGCTAAAATCATAATAATCCATCAATCTATTTAACGCCGATCAGGGTCATAGGATCCCCGATCCATCATAACTCTCCATACGGGCAACTTGGGGGGTCACTTTTTCTCTAAGAATCTCCGCAGTAAAAGGGATTCTTTCTTTCCGGCGTGTCCTTCGCCTTTCGTATTTCTAAGCAGTCGCTCAAGTTCTTTTTAACTCTTTAACCAAATAATCTACTCTTCCGTCGAGAGACGATGCTTCTTTTTCCGATGACTCTTTTCTCCTATGAAGTAATTCCGCTTACAATGTAACCTTCAACTCTGTAAGGACTTCTTCTATGATTTAGTATCTATAGTATGTACCCCTCGCAGACTTTCTGAGTACAATCTCTAGATATGCTTCGCCTTTGTGCTCTGCACTAAGGCGCAGAATGTGCAACAACAAGGGCTCTCTTTGTGGGTTTCGTAATTACGATCCTCGACCGACCTCTTCGCTCCTCCGATCCTCGCCTCCTTAGAATCGACAGGTGATGTACCTCATCGATCTTTGAGGAGTAAGGCTTCGGATCTTCTTCTTCTCGATTTCTACCGAGACTCTCGGGCCCCGAATGAACAGTTTCTTTCCGCTTTGTCCTCGCCTTCTGACCGATTGTAATCGAAGTTTTTCATCTCTCAACTCATTATTCGCCATCCGCTCACCTATATCCCGTCGCTGCTTCACAAGTACTTCCATAGCTCTATCCGCTTCATCACCCATCTCGCTAATCGTGAAGCCTTTTCATCTTGGTCTTCTCAGATCGAAGTTCTAGCGGCGCCTTCTACTCGCTTCCCACCGCGGCCGACAAGCTTTATCAAGAGGGTAGACTAACCCACGCTTAACCTTACCCATCTTCTTCAATTGAAAATCTTCAAGGATCGCTTGACGCCGTGGTTTGCATTTAACACTTATCACGGGGTCCCAAACGATCTTTAATGTACACTCTGGTGTCGATTCACCGGCGCCTTCTACCGCCTTCTTCGTGTAGGTGTTCTACTCTTCACCATGAATATCGACGAGAACAAACACAGCCAGGATTGAAAATATTCAGACACTAGAACTCACCCTCCTTCTAAATACCAATGTTAACGCCAGATCTTTCTCCACGCCCCAATCACCAAGACGCTGGCCCAATATCCCGCATACCAACAAGTCAACACTAAAAGCTCGACTACCGACCACCGAGGGGATAGCCCCATGAGAGTCAAGACAAAGCGATCACAAGGTCAACAATGGAGAGAAAAATATTGTCTAGTGTCCGAGAGAGATAGAATAAGAATTCTAATGAAAAAATGTCTCGTCTACATTTACCCTCTTATGTGATCTTAGCCCCACGATGTTCCACTATCCTGCCATCGTACACCCACCACCTTCTCGACACCTTTTTCCCTTACTTCCTATTACTTCAAATTTAAAAGTAAATAAATACTTTCATCCCTTCTATTATCGCTTTGTTATCACGGCCATTTCGAGTCCCATCCTCATTAATGCCGCGCAAAGTGGCGTAAAAAGAAAGTGGCGTATAAAACGTCAAACGTCATTTGGCATAATGATTACCGTCAAAATCGATTATTAAGATAATTTATATAACGGGCCAATATAATGACTAAGCCCAAATAATAAGAATGACCCAAGTGACCACCCAATCCAACCACGACTTTAACATATGTATGCACTAGAAACAAACTATATAAATATATATTTAAAATATGAGGATTTTATCTATAAAGACTTCCCTTAATAAGCACTCTCCCTTAAATAGCAATCCTTTATTAAAACTACGTCATTTTGTAGTTTCTTTTAAAAAAACAAGTGGGGTCACGAGTAGCATTTTTGTAAATAAAAGAAAAGCAAGTGGGACCACTCTATTTTAATATTATTTTGTATTTTAAAAGAATATCTGAAATGACGTAATTTTAATAAATGAGTGTTATTTAAGAGAGAGTGTTATTTAAGAGGAGTGTTTTAGATCCGCTCGCTTTAAAATATTATTCAAACCTTTTTATTAAAAAAAAATTACTTAAACATTTCGATGATTAAAATGATAAAACACTATTATTCATACATTTTGAAAATATTAACTATCAAACAACATTTCTTCATTCAAATATAATTATAGACATATGCTCTATACTATTCAAATGTCTAAATATTTTGTTTTATCAAACACAACATAAGTTATCCTTATATTAACTTTATTATGTTTATAATTTTGAGGTATAATGGATTAATAGGGATTATATAAAATAATATTATGTTGATTTCTGTTCATACTCGTTAATTTTTTTGATGAAAAAAATTGACAAGAAAAGTGGCTAAGTTTTCCTATCATTCCTTATCATTGTAGTTTATTTCAAAAAAAAATCAATAATGTTGGGGCACGAGTTTAAGGGTCCGGATGATTCGATGGGACCCATTCCACGTGGAGGAATTATTCTCGTGTAGCAGTATATTTTAATTAAGGGTTTTGACTCTTAAGGAATCTCAGTCCTGATTCTATTTAATTTCCTTCATTTATGGGAACTATAAGACCCCGAATTTTATGAAATAAAAATATTCAATTTTTCTTATAAATAGTATTCTAAATAGTAAGGTGATAATTTAATAAATGCTATAGTTATGGGTGATATGTGCAAATTTTACAAAGTAAGCATGTTGTCATAAAATATTCGTTGTGTCGGAGAATATTCGTTTGGTCGGGGAATATTAATTTTGTCGGGGAATATTCATACGACGGTGCAATCACTGGTGGACCTTACAACGGAATAATTGTCAGATATAGAAAACGATAAAAATTACATTTTTATAAACATAACGGCAAGACTTTTACCGTTAAACTGTTGAAATACCCAGTGATAAAAGTACAAGATATCTGCGTTGTTGCAAAGAATAATACCAGATTGCATAAGATCTCTCGATTATTGATGCTTACGTAAAAAGTCACTCAGTTTCATTCAATAATTGCCACAGTAGTTGTTGCATAATATCTCCTATTATTGACTCAATTATTGTCACAGTATCATATGCATAATATTTTATATTATTAAATCAATAATTAAGACGACACAGTAATTCATATTATTATTTGTATTATTGATAATGTCTAGAAAGTTCTGTCGAGGAAGGGGTTTGGTTATTTAATTGCTCGCCAATAAGGAGAAATTCTTATCGGAAACCCACTCTTTCTTGGAAACGATCTGGTTGTCAATATTGTGAGTTATAATATTAATAATGAATAATTGTTGAAAGATTAGAAATGTGTTGTGGTAATTATTTATTCAATTTTTGATATAAATAGAGGGGTTTGTCATGAGGCGTTTGTTGTAAGTTTGAATTATTATTCCATTGGGGGATGTGCTAATTTTTCATACCGTCGGTTGAAGTTTTAATAGTAAATCAATATGGACCGTCAGTTGAAGTTTTAATAGTAAATCAATATGGACCATCGGTTAAAGTTTTAATATTAAATTAATATGAACCGTTAGTTGAAGTTTTAATAGTAAATCAATATGGATCGTCTGTTTTAATAGTAAATCAATCTAGATCGTCCGTGAATCAATTACTATTTAGTCCATTCTCCTATAAATAGAAGCTCATTTATTCCTTCTTTCTCACCAATTCACTAAAACTCTAGAAAGAGAAACTATATAGAGAATAAGAGAGAAAGAAGAAGAGTATTCTGCTACTACACTATTGCAGTATCCAATGTCCTACTAAGGTAAGGGATATTATTTCTTTCATATTCGTAAAGGATGTTATCTTCTTTCATATTCGTATGTGATAATTCTTTATACTTGTAAGAGTTATCATTTTATTCCTTATAAATCTGTGAGTATAACCTGTCTACGCGGATTACCGCATGCATGGTGAATAACCCTTCGTATTCATCCTTAGTAATCTGTTGGTATAACCTATCTACGCGGATTACAGCATGCATGGTGAATAACCCTTCGTATTCATCCTTTATTAATCTGTTGGTATAACCTATCTACGCGGATTACCACATGCTTGGTGAATAACATTTCGTATTCATTCTTTATTAAATTATGGAAAAGATCTGTCTATGCGGATTATCGCATGACGGGTGAAAATCTATTTACTGTAAGACCCCAACTTATTATAAATAAAATTGAATTTTCTCTATTCATTATTCTAAATTAATAAGGTGTTAAATTGATATAATACTTTGATTATGGGTGAAATATGCAAATTTTGCAAAATAAGCAAGTGGTTATTAAATATTCATTATTGTCGGGGAATATTCGTTTGGTCGTGAAATATTTTTGCTGTCGGGGAATATTCGTACGATGGCGCAGCCATTCTTGGGCCCCATAACAGGATAATTGTCGGATGAAGAAAACGACAAAGTATGAGTTTTTATAAATAACGGCGTAATTGTTACTATTAACACTGTTGGGTTACCTGGTGGTTAAAATACAAATGTCGCTGGCGTGGCACAAAGATGACACTTGCAGTATTGCACTTATTATTGAATTATTGATTCGTACGTAAGAAGGCATTACTCAATAATTGTTACAATGAGTTACTTTATTCAATATTTTATTTTATTGATTCAATAATTGTCATATTGATATTTTATATTATTGTTGTTTCAATAATTGTCACTACACAAGATTTCCCATTATCGGATCAATAATTCATATTATTTGAATAATATTATTAGATAAAGCATTATTGGCAATGTCTAGAAAGTTCTCACAAAGGAGAGGTTTGTCGCCTAATTTGCGCACCAAGAAGAGAAATCCTTATTGAAAGCCCCTCTTCCTGTGAACCCGCCTGGTTGTCATAATTGTGATTCGTAATATTATTTGTGAATAATTAATTAATGATTTATATGATAAGGAAATATTTATTTGATGTGGATATAAATGATGCATTTATATATTTATGAGGTTATAAATGAAGGAATTAATGCTAAGGTATTTTATCAGTATTTTGTTAGAGTGGAGGTATTAAAAATCACCCGTTTGTGGATTTCGGATATTTTCTGTTTGGAATTTGGAAAAACTCAAAGCTACAAAGTTGTAGAGAATTTGATTTCGTGTGGAATGGACATAAAATTCATATTTTTCAGATAAATGGGCTATTTTATATGAATTGCTGAAGTTTCAGAAAATAAAATAATTTTTATTAAATTATGGGTGGGACCCACTTTTTGGTTGGTGTTGAATGCACATGGGCTGCTATATTTTTTAGAAATGAGGGCTGGTCTTGGTCTTTGAAGCATGCGTAGATTTGTATAAATAATAATAATATTTTATTATTTTAGTCTCCTTTGGCGTTCTAGCATTTTCCTATAAATAGATGCTTAGGTTAGAATTGAAAATCACACCGTAAACAAGTTTTCTTTCTCTCTAGATTATCGAGTTTATTTTTGTGAGTATTTTGATACTTTGAGAGTTGTTGTTCTATTTAGTTTCCTTCTACTTATATCCCATATTCCGATCGTAAGTAATTGTTATTTTGAGGTAAGGGATGTTATTTTCTTCTTAAATGATATTATTTTTTTCAATATCATTATGCCAAATATTGGTTTGAACTTTTAATCAAATTTGGAACTTTTGTGTCGGGTTACTATTCACGATACAAAGACTATTCACGATACTGGCACTATTCACTTAATACTAAGACTATTCATCGAAAATGAAATTTTTTCTTTTTATCCAAGATGTCTATTATGGTTACTATCTTTGATTGTATCCATGTTTTGATCTTTATTTTGAATTCGCTTCACAATTGGTTATTATGAAGTATTACCGATCTTGATAAACCGTTATATATTAATCCCTAATATTTGTCCTTCCGTCTCAATGGATTCGCTTTTCTTTAAAATATTTTTCATTATCCTCACTCCCAAATGATGATATTATCAATATCTTTGGCTCAGTAGTAAAAAGATGAATGATTAACTGATGAATATCTTTAGCCCGTAGTGCAAAGATGAACAGGTGTTGAGATGAACATGACCAACTGGTGATACAAATGAATATCTTTGGCCTGTAGTGCAAAGATGATTATTGATTAAAGATGTATACTGATTGATGTTACAGGGATAAAATATTGATGATGAACTTTTAAATCTTAGAAGATAGTAGAATTCATTCTCTACGTAACTCTTCTAATGGATTGTTGTTTCCGCTGCATTTGTTGATCTAAAACTTGTTGTCTATTATATTTTATCAGATTTTTCCTTGTTGAAGACTAATAATAATTTTTTGTATATTATCTTAGTTATAATATTCTTTACTGGGCTAGTTAAGCTCAGCCTTTTCCTTTTTGTTCCATTTTTCTTCTCGTGAGGTGAGAACATAGCAGATCGAGTCGAGTCGTGGTAATGGAGTGATGGTTCTAGAAAGATGTTTTAGCAGTCCTCACTATTTTTGTAAAATAGTGTATGAATAATTGTAATGAGGACTTATTTGAGTGTTGATATTGTCTAGAAGACAATATTTGTATTTAAACTTACAGTATGTGTTGTCGTATTTTGCACGACAATTGTATTATTGAAGTTATAGTTTGCTTTCTGTACCATGTATTTGGCGACTCAGACTGGGTGTTGTATACATATTTTGGGGGCTTCACAGTTGGTATCAAAGCTTAGGGATATGGTCTCTGGCGGAGATCGGGGAATAGAACTAGGAGGGGAGAGATGAGTAAATCCTTCGCTAGTGTGTCCTATCTAAGCTTATTTGTTGGCCGGTCATAATATAGGGATATTATGTGATATGTTAATTTGTTTAATTAACCCTTATTTTATGGCAGTTGTGACGCCCCCAAAATAGGTCCATTCCATCCAACCTATTCTGAGTCGCCAAATACATGGTACAGAAAACAACTACAACTTTATTACAATAATTATCGTGCAAAAAACAACAACACGTATGCTGTAAGTTTTAATACAAATATATACCAACTGTGACTCATGTCCCAACCTTAGATAGAACGTCACAATGGCACCTTACATAAAGGTACAGTCAAAAACTGTTTTAGAAATTTAAATATTTGGGAAGTGCTCAAGGAAACCTTCGTACATGGGAGGCCATACGTCTAGGTTATGATAGATATCATATGTCCACAAAATTATCCTTGGTTGACCCAATAGACCCCAAAGAAAAATGAGAAGATTACTATCATGTTCTTTCCAATGGTGAGTCTTCTCTTGACATATAACTATCTCCACTGTCTCCAGTTGAAAATTCTATTTCACATAAACTCCAAGATCATATAGGTAGTGCTCGTAGATATACTCAGCAAGTGGATGTGCACAACCCTGTCTTATGATAACACGAGGTTGCATGTCATTAGCCATCTTGTATGATAGTGGCAAAACACCCTTCCAAAGTTGGGTTCGCCTCACCCTATTGTTGTTCACCAAAATTAATTATTAAGTGACGTATAATATACGACACACACATCTTAGGTCCTCAATACAATTATATATTGTATGTCATGCCGTTTTATAATATGTTGAGAAACTTTGACAGTCTCGGACCATCACACTATTCCCTTGTTATCCCCGCTCGACCCAGCTACACTCATATTACCTGAAAGGAATTGTGAAGCAAAAGGGTGAGCACAAATAGCTCAGTAAAGAATATCATGACTAAAGATAATTAAATTATCAATAGCCTTTATCAAGAATAAATCGTAGATTTAGAACATATGGTAGATGATAAAACTTTTCAACCATAGTCATAAATGAACAAGCAATCCATTAGAAGAGTCAAATAGACTATAAAGTCTATTATCTTCTCCACATTAAAAGTCCACCAACAATGTTTTATCCTCGTAACACCAATCAACAGCCTTTTTCCACAATTATATGAATAACTCATAATCATAATTGTGATTCTAATTACTCTTCTCATCCAGGACGAAGATAATTTTCATCATCTGTCTTTACATAAAACATCAAAGATCATGGTTATACCAAATCACAGTTCCTGTTTATAATCATACTAATAAATTCATCTTTGCACTACGGGCCAAAGATATTCATTAACAGTTCATCTTTGCACTACAAGCCAAAGATATTCAGCAACATGTCATCTTTGCACTATGGGCCAAAGATATTCAACAACAGATCATCTTTGCACTACAGACCAAAGATATTCATCAATAATTCATCTTTGCATTACAGGCCAAAGATATTAATATCTCAAAGAAATACATAATCATTTCAGAGTTTATATAAACCATAATTATAATCATGTTGATCAATTCGCCTTTGCACTTAAGCTAAAAATATTCAATTGTAAATTCAATGGTCATGATCATACCAGTCAACAATTCAACTTTGCACTACTGGCCAAAGAGAACCCATAGTCATGATCATACCAATAATCTACCCATCTTTACACTTAAGTCAAAGAGAAATTTCATCACCGGGATTATAAAAATATTTTATATGATAATAAAAACAATATGATCAACAACCGCATTTAATTTCAAAAGTAAGATTCATAAATCAATGATTTCATAACACCTTAATCCAAATGTTATAAATTACTTAATAATCTCATAATCTAATATTATTAATATTACCACAATATCTTAATCATTTCTTAAACTTATAAATAATTTATTTTAATTGTTTACACTTTACTAATTAATACATTTAATCATACTAAAATGCCAAACTCATAAGATTTCATCACCAATAACCAACAACCTCATCAAAAATCAGATATACCATATATAGGATTCCCAAGCCATAAAATCCTATTTTTCAATTTTGTTACTTCATATAACATATTTAATTTATTTATTCATAACTAGTCCATTTTCATGAAAAATACCAAATCGGTTCAAAAATATTTCTTTTCCGGTATTTAGCATAATATAGTCCCATATTGAACATATATTTTTCTCGGAATTTTAAAATTCATTTACTATTTTTCATATGGGTCAAAATCTTTCAATATTTAGACATTTATCATAAATTGTACTTTTGACCAAAAATTCTGAAATTTACAAAGATATATTGATGTTATATAGATGTACTCCCAATAAAAATTTCACCAATTTTGAGTTAACCACAAGGAGTTATAAGGGTTTACTTTTAAAATAGTCTTTTCTCATAAAATCAATAACTCCTAATCTATACATCCAAAATAGCCATTTTGGACACAATCAAGAAACTCATCAAATTATCATTTCAAATTTTTCCAGAATTTTTGAAGGTCCGAAAAAAAGTACTGGCCGAAAAACATAATAACCCTTAAAATCTCTTACCTCAAAAAGCAAGATTTCGACCGAATATCTGATGTAAAGTCGGAAGGAAACTTCCAATTGAATAAAGAACTCTCAAAGTATCTAAATACTCACAAAAATACGCTCGATCATAAAGAGAGAAAGAAAACTTGTTTCTGGTGTGATTTTCAATTCTAACCTAAGCGCCTATTTAGAGGAAAATTCTAGAACGCCATAGGAGACTAAATAATAAAATAATAATAATATTATTCAAATTCCTACGCAAGCCACCTTTGAAAAAAAAACTTCAGCCACCACAACGGGGCCTACCCCAAATTCAGCACATGTATTCAACACCAACCAAAAGTGGGTCCCACCCAATTTTAATAAAAATCATTTTATTTTCTGAAACTTCAATAATTCATAGAAAATAGCCCATTTATCAGAAAAATATGAATTTTATGTCCATTCCACACGAAATCGAATTCTCTACAACTTTGTAGCTTTAAGATTTTACAAATTCTAGATAGAAAATATCTGAAATCCATAAACGGACGATTTTCAACACCTTTTAAAATTCATAACAAATCATGCGTTAATTTTTAACGGTTCAAAATTTGTGGACATATACTCAACTTATATATGTATAACATATCCAAAAATCACCACGATCCAACGGTCGGATTAAAATTATAACTCACACAATATATCTCAAGAACACTGGTTTATTTTTAATACCACCAATCCGACAAAATACTGATAAAACACCTCAACATTAATTCCTTCAATTATAGCCACATAAATAAATCCATTATTTATATCCATATCAAAATAAATATTTCCTTATCATATAAATTAATAATTAATTATTCACAAATAATATTACGTAATCATAATTATGACAACCAGTGTCGCTCCTGTGAAAGAGGGGCTTCCCGATAAGCATTTCTCTCATCAAGCCGCAATTAAGTGACCAAACCTCTCCTCGATGTAACTTTCTAGACATTGCCAATAATGCTTTCTAATAATATTATTCAAATAATATGAATTATTGATCCGATAATGGAAAATATCATGCAAAGATAATTATTGAAACAACAATAATATAAAATATCAACGCAAAGAATTATCAATCAATAAAATAAAATATCGAACAATAATAATCGTAATAATTATCGAGTAGTGTCTTCTTACGTAAGAATCAATAATTCAAAATATCGTGCAATACCGTAAAGCTATCTTTACAACCACGCCAGACATCGTATTTTAACCACCGTGTATTCCAACAAAGTTGTTAATTGTGAACTACTACGCCATTATTTATAAAAACTCAAATTTGTCATTTTCTTCATCTGATAATTATTCTGTTATGGGGCCCACGAATGGTTGCGCCGTCGTACGAATATTCCCCGACAACAAGAATATTTCACGACCAAACGAATATTCCCCGACAACAACAACTATTTTATAGCCACTTGCTTATTTTGAAAAAATTTCATATATCACCCTTAACTTTACTTTCTATCAATTTAACCATTTACTGAATAATAATTATAAGAAAAATAGAATACTTTTATTTCATAAAATTCGGGGTCTTACAGCAGTATTTAAGAATGGCTGCTGAGAACGTTAACAATGGAGTGTATGAGACTGTGGAACAATCTTTAGTCACAAACCAGGAGAACGTACAACAGGAAGGCAATATTCCTCCTGCAAACAACGCTACCGAGCAAACGATGAATGATGGAATGTTTAGGAGTTTTTTGCAGTTCATGTAAAATCAGACGAGGGAGACTCGTGTACAAAATACGGGTGGAAGTGATAGCAACATTACCTGGCCTCATCACAACCAAGCAGCTTCAAGGAGTTGGGACCACCAGATTGGGAAAGCCTCGATCCGATTAAAGGCGAAACGCGGTCAAGCAAATTACCAAGATATTCGATGTCTTGGGATGCACGGAGGAATAGAAGGTTCCATTCGCCACCTTTATGTTCCGTGGAGAGGCAGATTACTGGTGGGAATCCATGAAGCGTACCCAGCCAGCCGCACTCAACTGTCTTGGAAAAGATTTCAAAAAATGTTCAATGACAAGTACTTTCCTGAAAGTATTCGTCATATGAAAGAGGTAGAGTTTATTAGACCGAAATGTAACAACATGATGTTGTCTCAAAGACGAGGTGAAGTTCGCGGAATTATCCAGGTTTGCACCTCATTTGGTAGAGAATTAGGAACGTATGACACGGATGTTTCTGAGAGGTCTAAAACCCGAGATTCGTCACTACCTTATCTCTCATAAATTTTCCCTGTATTCAGATGTTGTCAATAGGGCACAATTATTAGAGTGAGATAGTGAGTATGTACAACCGAGGGACCACAACCAGGTCATACTCGGAAGGATGCTAGCTTATCGAGCGATGATAACCAAAGGTGAGAGGAAAAATACTTGACAAAGGCAGTAACCTCTGGGGTAATCGTGGCCATGATAATAGGAGAGGTGAGTCAAGTGGAAATTTCAGAAAGAGGAGATTCAACAATGACGGAAAGACATCAGCAGCAGCACCAACACCAACAACAAATTCTGGGGGAGAAGAACGACCGCCAATTAGGTGTTACAAATGCAGGAAAGAGGGACATATCAGCCCAAACTGTCCACAATAATCCAAGGTATGTTATAACTGTGGAAAGGAGGGCCATATAGCTCGAGACTGCTCTATAGAAAAACCAAGTTCAGCAAGGATGGTGACTCCAAAGGCTGTCCCGGATAAGTCAAAATCAGCGGTTCCAGGAAGAGCGTTTGTCGTAACTGGCCAAAACGCAAAGAACCCGAACGAGGTGATCACGGGTAAGCTAATATTGAATTCTTGCGAAGTTTATACCTTACTAGATACCGGTTCTACCCATTCTTTTATCTCTCCTGCTTGTGCTCAACGTTTAAACTTGACTCCGGAGAAATTGGACTTTAACTTATCTGTTGAAACTCCGTTGGGTGAAACCTTCGTTACATCTACAGTTTATAAATCTTGCTTGATCCAAGTTAGCACTATCACATTACCTGTTAATCTTATCTCTTTAAAGATACTTGCTTTTGATGTAATTTTAGGAATTGATTGGTTAACCACTCATCATGCAAAAATTGATTGTTTTCATAAGGTTGTTAGTTTTTATATTCCTAACCAACCTGTTATGCGAATTCAAGCAACTAAACCACTAAAATCAGTCACTGTCATATCAAGGCACAAAGCTATTCATTTATTAAAAAATGGATGTCAAGCTTTCTTAGCCCATGTTATGGATTTGAATAAAGACAAGTCGATTTGGATAATATTTCGCATTGTTAGAGAATTTCCGATGTATTTCAAGAACTTCCCACCAACCCCGTAACATGATGTCAATTCTTTATCGACCTCAACCGCATAAACCCCATTTCTAAAACCCCATATCGAATGGCTCCTATTGAACTTCGTGAGTTAAAAGTCCAACCACAGGAGTTATTAGACATCGGTTTCATTCGGCCCTAAGTACATCTCCTCGGGGTGCTCCTATTTTATTCAGAAAGAAGAAAGACGAGAGTTTGCGACTTTGTATTGACTATCGAGAATCGAACCATGTCACCATCAAGAATAGGTATCCGCTAACCTCGCATTGATGACATGTTCACCAGTTGCAAGGAGCACAATTCTTTTCAAAGATCGATCTTCGCTCGGATATCATCTCGCAGAAGATTAAATCAAGATATTCTCAAGACCGCCTTCGTAACTCCTGCAGACGCATTATGAATTCTTAGTCATGTCTTTTGGATTGACTAATGCTCCTGCTGCTTTCATGGATATGATGACCCGTGTATTCAAGAAATATTTGGATTAGTTCGTTGTTGTTGTAACGCCCCCAAAAATAGGTATACATCACCCATTTTAGGTCGTCAATAACATGGTACAGAACAACTACAACTTTATGAATACTTCATAAAAACTGTGAGTTTAAATACAAATATTGTCTTCTGCACAATATCCATACCCAAATAAATCCTCATCACAATTATTGATACATTATTTTACAAAATGGTGAGGACTACTAAACAACTTCTAGAATCATCATTCCATACCCCGACTAAGTACTTCGCTTACATTCTCGCCTCCCGAGAAGAAAAAATAGAACAAAAAGGAAAAGGGTGAGCTCAACTAGCCCAAGAAGAATATTATGACTAAGATAATATAGAACAAATTATCGTTAGTCTTCAATGGAAAAAAACCGATAAAATACAATAGATAACAAGTTTCGGATCAATATTCTCAGCGGAAATAATAATTCATAGAAGAGTTACGTACAGAATGAAATCTACTATTATCCATGAATTTAAAAGTCCATCGTCAATATTTTATCCCTGTAACATCAATCAATATTCATCTTGAATCAAATTTTCATCTTTGCACTACAGGCCAAAGATATTCATCAGTCGGTCATGTTCATCTCAATGCACTACGGGCCAAAGATATTCATTATAAAATTATTTATCTTTGCACTACAGGCCAAAGATATTCAATAATATCATCATTTAGGCCTGAGGATGATGAAAAATATTTTAAAGGAAACGAATCCAAAGAAACAAAAGAATAAATATCAAGGATTCAGATTTTACCTATTTCATGTCCAAAAATACCTCATAAATAATCATAGTGAAGTAAAATTCAAGAATGATAAAAACATGGATACAATCAAAGCTAGTATCCATAATAGATATTTTGGACGAAAAGGAAAAAAATTCATTTTTCGATGAATTGTGTTGTATTCGTGAATAGTGTCGTATACGTGAATAGTAACCCCAACACAAAAAGTTCTAAATTTGATTAAAAATTCAAACCAATATTTTGGCATAATGATATTGAAGAAAATAATATCATTTAAAAAGAAAATAACATCCCTTACCTCTAAAAGATAGTACTTTTAGTTGAAACACTAGATATAGGCTATGACTTGAACTTGCACCGTATAGCAACACTCAAAGTATTAAAATACTCACAAGAATATGCTCAATATATCGAGAGAGAAAGAGAGAGAAGATTTTAGTTTCTGGTGTGATTTTCAATTCTAACCTAAGCACCCTATTTATAGGAAAATACTTAGAACACCAAAGCAGAAAATTTAATATAATATTATTATATTTACAAAATTGTCAAGCCCACCTCTTGAATCTGAATTCATCCACCTTGCACATGTTTAATGCAGCCCACCAAGCAAAAAAAACGTTTTTGTAATTAAAAATAATTAAAACTTTCAAAAATCAACTATTTCGGAACTATGGAACTTCAATAATTCATAATAAATATCTCTTTTATCAGAAAAATTCTAACCACATGTCCTTTTCATATGAAATTTCATTCTCTACAACTTTGCAGAAGAAAGTTTTTCCAAATTCCAAACAAAAATTGACCAAATCAACAAACTGACGATTTTTTACAAAGCTATAATCAAATTTCTACAAAGAATTGGGGTCTCTGACACACAAAACATGTGTTAATCATTTAATGCCACAAAATACTCTTCCTCCTCATATACTCATATATCCCACATTCATTGTAAAATATCACCATTAATATATTATTAAAATAATATATTTAAATGAATTATTTTATCGTAAAAAGATAAAATATTAATTTTCAACAATTGTCACATTAAAAATTTTCTCCATCTATATCCGCATAAAATCAATATTTTCCTCATCATATAAATCAATAATTAATTATTCACAAATAATATTACGTAATCACATTATCGACAACCGTGCGCTCCTGTGAAAGAGGGGTTTTCCAATAAGGATCTCTCCTTACTGGCGCGCAATTAGATGACCAAACCTCTCCTTAGACAGAACTTTCTAGACATTGCCAATAATGTTATCTAATAATATTATTCAGAGAATATGAATTATTTCTCCGATAATAGAAAATACTGTGAAATGATAATTATTAAAACAACAGTAATATAAAATATCAACGCAAAGAATTATCGAATCAATAAAATAAAATACTTTACAAGAATTATCGTAACAATTATCGAGTAGTGCCTTCACGTAAGAATCAATAATCGGTGTAATACCGCCTGCTACCGTGTTTTAACCACCGGGTATTCCAACAAAGATAAGCAGAATAACTACGCCTGCTTATTTATAACCAACTTATTCTTGTTGTTTTCTTCATCCAATCGCTTTCCGTTATGGGGCCCACACAAGGCTGCGCCGTCGTACGAATATTCTCCGATAGTAAAAATATTCCACGACCAAACGAATATTCCCTGTCAATAATGAATATTTTAAAACCACTTGTTTGTTTGAAATAATTGCGCATTTTACCCATAACTTACCACATTAATCAAATCAACCCTTACTATTTCAAGATAATAAATAGAGGAAATTTAATTTCATTAAATAATAAGTTGGGGTCTTACAGTTGTCTTTATTGATGACATCCTCATCTATTCCAAAAGCCGTGAAAATCATGAGCACCATTTGAAGCTGATACTTGAAAGGCTTCGTGAAAACAAGCTTTATGCTAAGTCAAGAAATGTGAGTTCGGCTCGAGGAAGTAGCATTCCTTGGGCACGTGGTGTCAAAAACATGGAGTATCTATCGACCAAGCGAAGATTGAAGCAATACAAAGTTGGGAGCAATCAAGTCGAGTGATCAAGCACGCAGCTTTTCGAGTTTAGTTTGGTTATTATCGGAGATTCGTGGAAGGATTTTCTCGAATCGCTATCCGCTAACTCAAATTGACTTTGAAAGATACAAAATTCGTATGGAGCGAGAAATGCGAGAAAAGTTTCCAAGAGCTCAAGATGAGACTCATTTCTACACACATGTTCGCAATACCATGTTTAGACACCACATGCCCAACGAATGCTACTTCCTCGCCGTAACTCGCATTTCTTCAACTCGCATATAGCTTGTTTTCACGAAGCCTTTGAGTACCAAATTTTCAAATGGTGCTCATGATCGCTACTACTCTTGGAATATATGAGAATGTCATCAATAAAGACAACAACGAACCGATCTAAATAGTCCTTGAATACTTGGGTTCATCATATCCATGAAAGTCGCAGAAGCATTAGTCAATCCAAAAGACATGACTAAGAATTCATAATGCCCGCATCGAGTTCTCAAGGCGCCTTTGAATATCCTCGCCTTCTAATCTTCAAATGATGATATCCGTAATCTAAGATCGATCTTTGAAAAGAATTGTGCTCCTTGCAATCGGTTAAACAGTCATCAATACGAGGTAGTGGATACCTATTCTTGATGGTGACATGGTTCAATTCCCGATAGTCAATACAAAGTCGCATACTCCCGTCTTTCTTCTTTAAAAATAAAACAGGAGCACCCCAAGGAGATGTACTAGGATGAATGAAACTGATGTCCAACAACTCCTGTAGTTGGACCTTTAACTCTTGAAGTTCAATAGGAGCCATTCGATATGGGGTTTTAGAAATGGGCTTTGTACCAGGTTCAAGATTAATAAAGAATTCAACTTCACGTTCTGGGGGTAGACCAAGAAGTTCTTCAGGAAATACGTTAGGAAAATCAATAACAACAGGAATATTATTCAAATCTGACGTGTCTTTATTCAAATTCATAACATGGGCTAAGAAATCTTGACATCCGTTTTTCAATAAACGAATAACTTTATGACTTGATATGACATTGATTGATTTTAGTAGCTTAGTTGCTTGAATTCGTACAACAGGTTGGTTAGGAATATGAAAACTAACAACCTTACGAAAGCAATTAATTTTGGCATGATGAGTAGTTAACCAATCAATCCCTAAAATTATATCAAAAGAAAGCATCTTTAAAGAGATAAGGTCAACAAGTAAGGTGATGGTGCCAACTTGAATCAAACAAGATTTATAAACAGTGGATGTGATGAAAGTTTCTCTTAACGGAGTCTCCACAGATAAATCAAAGTCTAATTTCTCTTGAGTCAAGTTTAAACATTGAGCACAAGCAGGAGAGATAAATGAATGGGTAGCACCGGTATCAAGTAAGGTATAAACTTCTCAAGAATTAATGATTAGCTTACCCGTGATCACCTCGCTTGGGTTCCTCGATTTTGACCAACACGACAAACGCCTTTCCAGAACCGCTGACTTTGACTTTTCTAGATGACCTTTTTTTGAGTCACCGTCCCCCCTGGACTTGGTTTCGCTATCGTACAATCTCGAGCGATATGTCCTTCCTTTCCACAATTATAACATACCTTGAACTGTTGTGGGCAGTTTGGACTGATATGTCCTTCTTTCCCGCACTTATAGCATATGACCAGTGGTCGTTCTCCTCCCTTGGAACTAGTTGCTGCTGGTGTTGACGTCTTCACATTGTCATTGTTAAATCTCCACTTTTTAAAATCCCCTCCTGACTCGCTTCTTCTATTCTCATGGCCATGACTACCACCAGAGTGGTTACCATTTTTGTCCGTCTTTTTCTTTTTCCAATGGTTATCGTTATTCTGTTGACTGCTATCTCCGGTATGATCCTGGTTATGGTCCCTCGGTTGAACGTACTCGTTATCTCGCTCTAATAATTGAGCCCTGTTGACAACATCTTAATAGAGAGAAAATTTATGAGAAATGAGATACTGACGTATGTCGAGTTTCAAACCTCTCAGAAACATCCGCGTCATACGTTCCTCATTCTCCACCAAATGAGGTGCAAACCTGGATAACTCTGCATACTTTGCCTCGTACTGGGACACCGTCATATTATTTTGTTCCAGTCTAATATACTCCACTTCCTTCATATGACGAATACTTTTAGGAAAGTACTTGTCATTGAACAGTTTCTGAAACGTCTCCCAAGACATGCTGAGTGCGGCTGGATGGGTACGCTTCACATATTTACGAAGCACAGATATGTGAAAAACATTATGAACACGAGACATACTTGGAGGTAATGCGAGTCAATAGGCCACAGTTCCTACTCGATCGAGGATTTCAAATGGACCAATAAATCGAAGGTTGGAGCTTTCCTCACATCGCCAATTCTCGCTTTTGGAATAACAACTTCTTGCACCTCCTTCTTCATATTCATCAGCTCTGGTGTGTAGCTTGAGCGGTTTTAACTTTATCGATTAAAGTCGATTCTACTCGTATATCATCACGTGAGTCCCTAGAGTCTTTAACTCTATCTTTATCATTTGTAAGTTATACGAAATGGGTCTTTGACAATATCGCACTCGTACTCGTATACGATCTTTTACTCAACACGTCAACTACCACGTTCGTTTTTCTAGGATGGTATGGTCAGAACATGTGCCGAAATGAGTCTCCTCTTGAGTTCTTCGAAGCTCTTCCCACATTCCTTGCTCCATTCGAATTTTGTATCTATACGAGTCAACTGAGTTAATGGAGTAGCAATTCGAGAAAATCTTTCCACGAATCTCATATAGTAACCAACTAAGCCTAAAAAGCTACGTATTTCAATTACTGACTTAGGTTGCTCTCAATTGTGACTCATATCCCAATCTTGGATAGCACGTCAAAATGGCACCTATCAGTTTACTACCGCACGAATATGGTGTCCCCTACGGAGAGTCTGGCTTCGGTGCATTCCACAAAGGAAGTCACCAGATAGAGGCTCGGTTATCAACTTCTATAGTTGGGTTTTTTAACTCCTGAAGTTCAATAGGAGCCATTCGATATGAGATTTTAGAAATGGGTTTTGTACCGGGTTCAAAGTCGATACAAATATCAATATCACGCTCTGGGAGTAGGCCAGGAAATTCTTCAGGAAATACGTCAGGAAATTTACTAACAACAGAAATATCATTCAAATCTGACGTATTTTTGTTCAAGACCATGACATGGGCTAAGAAAGCTTGACATCCGTTTTTCAATAAACGAATGGCTTTATGGCTTTATATGAAAGAATTTGACTTCAATGGTTTGGTTGCTTGAATTCGAATAACAGGTTGCTTAGGAATATGAAAACTAACAACCTTACGAAAGCAATTAATTTTGGCATGATGAGTAGTTAACCAATCAATCCCTAAAATCACATCAAAAGAAAGTATCTTTAAAGAGATAAGATCAACAGGTAATGTGATGGTGCCAACTTGGATCAAACAAATTTTGTAAACAGTGGATGTAACGAAAGTTTCTCCTAACGGAGTCTCCACAGATAGGTCAAAGTCTAATTTCTCCGAAGTCAAGTTTAAATGCTGAGCACAAGCAGGAGAGATAAATGAATGGGTAGAACCGGTATCTAATAAGGTATAGACTTTGCAAGAATTTATAATTAACTAACCCGTGATACCTTCATTTGGGTTCCTCGCATTTCGGACAGTCACGACAAGCATTCTTCCAGGAACCGCTGACTTTGACTTGTCCGTATCCGCCTCTGGTGCCACCGTCCCAGCTAGACTTGATTTCGCTATAGGACAAAATCGAGCTATGTGACCATCTTTTCCACAACTAAAACATTCCTTGGAAGGCTGTGAACAGTTTGGACTTATGTGTCCCTCCTCTCCGCATCTGTAGCATCTAACTGGCGGTCTTTCTCCTCACTTAGAATTTATTGCTAGTGCTGGTGCTTCTGCCGACGTCTTCCCGTCATCGTTAAATCTTCTCTTCTTGAAATTTCCACTTGAATTATTTCTTCTATTATCTTGGCCATGATTACCACCGAAGTGGTTACCATTTCTGGCATGATAATTTCCTCCACGATGGTTATCATTGTTCACGATCGCGGCCCCGCATGATGCGATTATCATCGAGTTATTGGTCGTTATTCTTCGCTTGAGCTGACTCATTATCGTGCTCCAATAACTGAGCCCTATTCACAACATCTGAGTATAAAGAAAATTTATGAGAAATGAGATATTGACGTATGTCGGGTTTCAAACCTCTCAGAAACATCCGGGTCATACGTTCCTCATTCTCCACAAAATGAGGTGCAAACCTGGATAACTCCGTGAACTTCATCTCGTACTGGGACACGGTCATGTTGTTCTGTTCTGGTCTAATAAACTCTACCTCCTTCATATGACGAATACTTTCAGGAAAGTACTTGTTATTGAACAGTTTCTGAAACGTTTTCCAAGACATGTTGAGTGCGGCTGGATGGGTACGCTTCACAGATTCCCACCAGTAATATGCCTCATTACGGAACATAAAAGTGGCGAATGGAACCTTCTGTTTCTCCGTGCATCCCAAGACATTGAATATCTTGGTAATTTGCTTGACCCATGTTTCCGCCTTAATCGGATCCGGCTTTCCCCAGAAATCTGGTGGTCCCAACTCCTTGAACTGCTTGGTTGTGACAAACCGCGCATTACTATCATTTCCACCCGTATTTTGTACACGAGCCTCCCTCGTCTGATTTTGCATAAACTGCAAAAAGCTCATAAACATCCATCATTCATCATTTGCTCGGTAGTGTTGTTTACAGGAGGAACATTGTCTTCCTGTTGCACGTTCTCCTGATTGGTAAGTAAAGGTGTCTCCACGGTCTCATTTACTCCACTGTTAACATTCTCAGTTTCCATTCTTAAATACTACCATAAAACAAGGGTTAATTAAAGAAATTAACATATCACATAATATCCCTATATTCTGACCAACCAACAAATAAGCTTAGGTAGGACACACTAGCGAAGGATTTACTCGTCTCTCCCCTCCTAGTTCTATTCCCCGATCTCCGCCAAAGACAATATCCCTAAGCTCTGATACCAACTGTGACGCCCCCAAAATTGGTCCAATCCACCCAACCTATTCTGAGTCGCCAAATACATGGTACAGAAACAACTACAACTTCATTATTACAATTGTCGTGCAAAATACGACAACACATACTGTGAGTTTAAATACAAATATTGTCTTCTAGTCAATATCAACACTCAAATGAAGTCCTCATTACAATTATTGATACACTATTTTACAAAATAGTGAGGACTACAAAAACAACTATCT
This sequence comes from Panax quinquefolius, assembly GCA_020205615.1. Classification (NCBI taxonomy): domain Eukaryota; kingdom Viridiplantae; phylum Streptophyta; class Magnoliopsida; order Apiales; family Araliaceae; genus Panax; species Panax quinquefolius. Next base: position 132,995,480 of record CM035155.1, read on the forward strand.
TAAACCATCACTCCACACCCCGACTAATACTCGCTACATTCTCGCCTCCTGAGAAGAAAAATAGAACAAAAAGGAAAAGGGTGAGCTCAACTAGCCCAGTAAAGAATATTATAACTAAGATAATGTACAACAAATTATCCTTAGTCTTCAACAGGAAAAAATATGATAGAATACAATAGACAACAAGTTTTAAATCAATAACTGCAGCGGAAACAACAATTCATTAGAAGAGTTAAATAGAGAATGAAATCTACTATTATCTATGAATTTAAAAGTCCATCATCGATATTTTATCTCTGTAACATCAATCAATATACATCTTGAATCAAATAGTCATCTTTGCACTACAGGCCAAAGATATTAACTAGTCGGTCATGTTCATCTCAACACATGTTCATCTTTGCACTACGGGCCAAAGATATTCATCAAGAAATCAATCATTTTTGCACTACAGGCCAAAGATATTCAGTTATATCATCATTTAGTACTGAGGATGATGAAAAATATTTTTAAAAAAAATGAATCCAGTGAGACAAAAGAACAAATATTAAGGATTCGTATTTTAGACAATCCAAGTTCAAAAATACTCCATAATAAACTATTGTGGAGCGAAATTCAAAAATGAAGATCAAAACATAGATCCAATCAAAGATAGGAACCATAACAGAAAATCTTGGACACGGAAAAGAAAATTTAATTTTTCTGTGAATAGTGTCGTATTCGTGAATAGTGACATATACGTGAATAGTACCGTATACATGAATAGTAACTCCGACACTAAAAGGTAGAAATTCCACAAGAAAAATCATCATGCTTTGTGAATAGTACTCGTGAATAGTAACTCGTAAATAGTAACTCGTGAATAGTAACTCGTGAATAGTAACCCCGACATAAAAAGATAAGAATTTCACAAGAAAAATGTAAGACCCCAACTTTTATGAATAAAGAATAATTTTCTCGAAATATTTTTTGACTATTATGGTGTGGATTTGATATAATGTTTTAGCTATGGGTAATATTTACAAATTTTGTAAAGTAAGCAAGTGGTTATATAATATTCGATTGGTCGGGGAATATTCGTTTTAACAGGGAATATTCGTACGATGACACAATCATTAATGGACCCCACAACCAAGTATTGTTGTAGTTAAAAACGCATATAATTATCTTTTGATAAAAATAATTCATGGAAGTTTTACCGTTAAACCGCTGAACTATCCTAGAGTAAAAGTACAAGAATAATCGGTGGTTGCATAGTAGCACACCAGATTAATTATCGATGCTTACGTGAGAAGTCACTCATTTATACTCAATTATTGCTACAATAATTCTTTGATCATATCTCTCATATTATTGATTCAATTATTGTCACGTAATCATCTTCATTATATGATATATTATTAAATCAATAATTGAGACGATAAAGTTATTTATATTATTAAATTACAATATTTACAATGTCTGTAAGTTCTCATATGAGAGGTTTGGTCATCTAATCATGGCGCTAATAAGGAGAAATCCTTATCTGAAAGCCCCTCTTTCCTCGGAACGACACGGTTGTTAAATATTGTGAGTTATAATATTAATGATGAATAAGTTCGTGTTGATTAAAGATGAAATTGATAGTTCCATTGTGTTAATTATTAGTTTTAGTGGAAATCGGCATTTATTTCGATATTAATTGATGTCCAAAAAGTTATACCGACTAGTGGAATAATTAACCTAATAAATGAGAAATTAATTGCTATTAATTCACATGATTATAATTATTTATTCATATGTGTGTACTATTGATTCACATTCATGTACTATTAGGGGAGTCAAAAAGAAGATTGATAATACTTGCATGACTAAGTTAAAGATGGAGGTATAGATGGAGGTACTATAATCGTTATTCAGATTTTCACATGATTACAACTATTGAATCACATGATTAAACTATTGATTCACATTATTTACTATTAGGGAGGTGGTGCAAGTTTGATAATACTTGTAGGACTAAATTAAAAATGAAAGAAAAGTCAAGGTATTGTCTCGTAATATTTCGAGCCCCAAAACGTGTAATTATCGAAACTATATTTTACTATAAAAAGAAGCTCATTCTTCCTTCATTTCTCACCAATTCACTAAAGCTATAGAGCAATTATTATAGAGAGAAATTATAGAGAGAAAGAAAAAGAGAAGTCTGCTACCTCTACTCCAAAGATCCAGCTTTTTCTAAGGTAAGGGTATTATTTCTTTCAGATTAATAATGAGAGCTTCATATTCCATTCTTTATTATTATGTTGGAATAACCTCGCCTATTCAAGTACCGCATACATGGTGAAATTATTTTGTTATTCTATTCTTTATTATTCTCGTTGGAATAATATGTCATGCAAAGCTCCTATCGCATTTACGGTGAATTCTTTTGTTATTCCATTCTTTATTATTCTGTTGGAATATCCTGTCTATGCGAAGTACCGCATACATGGTGAAATTATTTTTTTATTCCATTCTTTATTATTCGCTGAATAACCTCGTCTGCGTATGGCCTATTGCATGCATGGTGAATTCTTTGTTATTCCATTCTTTAATATTCTGCTGAATATCCTCGTCTCAGATTTGATTACGCTTAGACCGGTTCCATTCTTTATTATTCTGTGGAATAACTCCGTCTCGCAATGGCCTATCGCATACTTGGTGAATTCCTTGTTATTTCATTCTTTATTATTCTTGCTGAATATCCTGCTCTGCAAGCGGATTACGCTAGACTGGTTCCATTCTTTATTATTCATTGAATAATGCATACATGCGTATATCGCATGCATGGTGAATTCTTCATTATTCCATTCTTTTTTTCTCATTGGAATATCCCATCTCGTATGGATTACGCATGGCCCGGTTCCATTCTTTATTATTCTCGTTGAATAACTCGCCTCGTGTGGATTATCACATGCACGGTGAATGATCCTTCATATTCATTCCTTATTAAATTTTGAAAATGATCCGTTCTACGTGAGATTACCGTGATAATGGTGAAAATCCATTTGCATAGCTTTCATATATTTTATGATACTCATTTGGTTAAAGTTTTGGCTTCTATACTCTATGAAATTAGTAGAATATCCAAGATAGTTGCGCTTCATCCGGTATCTTTTTATGGAAATATTCTTCTGAGTATTCTTAAATTTTACTCCATAAAGCAGTATCATGTTGACAATTTGGATGCAATTGATTTCAAGATAAATTAACTTATAAATCTTTAAAATTTATTCTTGAACTTGTTTTATTGAATTATTATGTCATTGTCATCATCCTTATGCTTATATTGTGATGAAAGTCATCTTTGGCTTACGTGCATAGATGGACTTGGTATGATTATGACCAAGGATTATTCTAAGATAATCACGACACGTAATGTTATAAATGATGTGGTAAAAGTCCTTAGTAGCTTTTACATGCGTTGATGGACGCTTTTGGTATGATTATGACCAGTGATTATTCTTGATAGTCATGACCATTGATGATTTAATGAATATCCTCGGCCCGTAAAGTGTGGATGATCGATGATGTGGTTTATTTATTGTCGAGTCTCAAAGAATAAAATTGAAGAAAACATTTTAAATCATAGAAAATAGTAGATATTATGCTCTACTTGACTCTTCTAATGGATTGCTTATTCCACCGCAGCTTAAACTTGATGTCTATTGTATTTTATCGCTTTTACATTATCAAGACTAATGATAATTTATTCTCGCATTATCTTAGTCATAATATTTCTTCTTGGGCTAGTTGAGCTCACCCTTTTTGCTTTCATTGTTCTCTTCGTAAAATGAGAACGTAATGGGACTAGTCGGGGAACGGAGTGATGGTCCGAGATGGTGTATTACTAGTCCTCACTATTCAATAAAATAGTGTGACAATAAATGTAATGAGGACTCTATTTGAGAGTGGATATTGTCTAGAAGGCAACATTCCTGTTTAAACTTTCAGCTATGTTTTGTCGTATATTACACGACTGTTGTATAATTAATTTTGTATTTATATTCTTTACCATGTATTTGGCGACTCAAGATGGGTAATGTATACCTATTTTGGGGGCGTCACAGTTCGTATCAAAGCTTAGGGATATTATCCCTGGTTGAGATGTGAGACAAGAACTAGGAGAGGAGAGACGGGGAATTCCTTCGCTAGTATGACCTACCTATGTTTATTTGGTATTTAATTGGTCGATCAGAGTATAGGAATAATATGTGATATGTTAATTAACCCTTGTTTTGTGGCAGTATTTGAAAATGGCATCCGAAAATGTTAAGATAAATAATGAAGCACATGAGACCGTTAAGTCACCACGGATTAATGCCCAGGATAATGTGCAACAGGAAGACAATAATCCTCATGTAAACAATAACACCAATGAAATGGTAAACAATGGGATGTTCAGAGGCTTTATACAATTCATGTAACATCAGACGAAAGTGGCTCCTGTCCAAAATGCAGGTGGAAACACTGACAACTCTCGGACGGTCACCGCTAAGCAGTTCAAGGAGCTGGGACCACCGAAGTTTTTTGGAGAGCCAAAACCACTTAAGTCGGAGACGTGGATAAAACAAATCAACAAGATATTTGATGTCTTGGGATGCTCCGAGGAGCAAAAGGTTCCCTTTACCACCTTCATGTTGCTAGCAGAGGCAGATTACTAGTGGTAATCTGTAAAGTGTACTCAACTTGCCGCATTCAAAATGTCTTGAGAGAAGTTCCAAGAGTTGTTCAATGACAAGTACTTTCCTGAAAGTATTTGTCACATGAAGAAGGTAGAGTTCATCAAGCTTGAGCAAAACAATATGACAGTGGCGTAGTACAAAGCTAAGTTTGATGAGTTGTCTCGGTTTGCGTCCCACTTGGTTGATAATGAGGAGAGAATGACGCGGATATTTCTAAGAGGTTTGAAACCCGAGATACGTCAATACCTAATTTCTCACAAACTGTGTTTGTATTCAGATGTTTTGAATAGGGCTCAGTTATTGGAGCGTGATAATAAGTCAACACAACCAAGAAAGAGCAATCAACAAGTCGATAATACTAGTGTTAGCAGTCATCGAAGCGGTGACAACAAACGTGGAGGGAATCAACATGCCAGAAATGATAATCATTTCGGTGGTAATCATGGCCATGACAATAAGAGTGGACTTTTCAAGAAGAGGAGATTTAACAAGGATGGAAAGACGTCAGCACCAGCACCTGTTGTTAAGGAAGGAGAACGACCACCGATCGTATGTTACAAATGTGGAGGGGAAAGACACATACGTCCTAACTGCATGATGCAATCCAAAGCATGTTATAATTGTGGAAAAGAAGGTCACCTAACCCAATTTTGTCGTGCACCAAAGTCAAGTCCAGCTAGGATGGAGGCATCAAAGGGTGTCCCAGACAAGACAAAACCGATAGTTCAAGGGAGAGTGTTTGTCGTAACCTCCCAAAAAGTGAGGAATCCGAACGAGGTGATCACGGGTAAGCTAATCATAAACTCTAGCGAAGTTTATACTTTATGTGATACCGGTTCTACACATTCCTTTATTTCTCCTACTTGCGCTCAACGTTTAAATTTGACTCCGGAGAAATTAGACTTTGACTTATCTGTTGAAACTCCGTTAGGAGAAACCTTCATTACATCCACGGTTTATAAGTCTTGTTTGATTTAAATCTATAACCGCACGTTACCTGTCGATCTTATTTCTTTGAAAATACTTGCATTTGATGTGATTTTAGGGGTTGATTGGTTAACTACTCATCATGCTAAAATCGATTGTTTTCGTAAGGTTGTTAGCTTTCATATTCCTAACCAAACTATTATGTGAATTCAAGCAACCAAACCACTAAAATCAATCACTGTCATATCAAGTCATAAAGCTATTCGTTTATTGAAAAACGGATGTCAAGCTTTCTTAGCCCATGTCACGGATTTAAATAAAGATGCGTCAAATTTGAATGATATTTCTATTGTTAATAAATTTCCTGCCGTATTCCCTGAAACTTCCTGGCCTACCCCCAAAGCGTGAAATTAAATTTTGTATCGACCTTGAATCCGGTACAAAACCCATTTCCAAAGTCCCATATCGAATGGCTCCTATTGAACTTCAGGAGTTAAAAACCCAACTACAGGAATTGTTAGACATCGGTTTCATTCATCCTAGTACGTCTCCTTCGGGTGCTCCTATTCTATTCGTAAAGAAGAAAGATGGAAGTATGTGACTTTGTATTGATTATCGGGAGTTGAATCATGTCACCATCAAAAATAGATACCCGTTTCCTCGTATTGATGACTTGTTTGATCAGTTGCAAGGAGCCAAATTCTTTTCAAAGATTGATCTTCGTTTCGGATATCATCAATTGAAGATTAAAACTGATGACATTCCAAAGACTGCTTTCAGAACTTGGTACGGGCATTATGAATTCCTAGTCATGTCTTTTGGATTGACTAATGCTCCTACTGCCTTCATGGATATGATGAACCAAGTACTCAAGGAATATTTGGATCACTTTGTGGTCGTCTTTATTAATGACATCCTCATATACTCCAAAACCCACGAAGACCATGAGCAACACTTGAAAACAAGTTGAAGACAAAATGCGAGTTCTGGCTTGAGGAAGCTTCGTGAAAACAAGCTTTATGTCAAGTTGAAGAAATACGAGTTCTAGCTTGAGGAAGTTGCATTCCTTAGGCACGTGATATCAAATCATGGAATATCTGTTGACCCGGCAAAGATTGAAGCAATTCAAAGCTGGGAGCAACCTAAGTCAATGTCCGAAGTACGGAGCTTTCTCGGATTAGCTGGTTATTATCGGAGATTCATAGAAGGGTTTTCTCGAATCGAAACTCCATTAACTCGGCTGACTCGAAAAGATACAAAATTCGGTTGGAGCGAGGAATGTGAAAAGAATTTTCAAGAACTCAAGAGGAGACTCATTTCAGCACATGTTCTGACAATACCATCTGGCTCAGAAGGATTTGTCATCTATAGTGATGCTTCAGGCAAAGGGTTAGGATGTGTTCTCATGCAACATGGGAAAGTCATAGCCTATGCCTCTCGACAACTCAAAGAATATGAGAGGAATTATCCTACTCATGATCCGTAGTTAGCGTGATGCTTTTTTTTTTAGGTTAAGATTTGGAGGCATTACCTGTATGGAGAGAAGGTGGAGATCTATACGGATCATAAAAGCCTCAAATATTTCTTCACTCAAAAGGAACTCAACATAAGGCAACGACGATGGCTTGAGTTATTGAAATATTATGATCATACCATCCAATACCATCCTGGAAAAGCGAACGTAGTAGCTGACGCATTGAGTAGAAGATCATATGCAAGTACGAGTGCAATATTGTCAACGCAAAGACCCATTTTGTATGACTTACGAAGGATGGAGATAGAGTTAAAGACTCCAGGGACCCATGTGATGATGGCGAATATACGAGTAGAACCAACTTTAATCGATAAAGTTAAAGCTGCTCAAACTACAGACCTGGAGCTGATGCGTATGAAGAAGAAAGTCCAAGAAGGTGTTATTCCGGAAGCAAGAATCGATGAAGAAGGAATACTTCGAGTCAACTCCAGACTTTGTGTTCCTAAAGATTCTGACTTGAAGTATAAAATCATGACGGAGGCGCACAACACACCGTTTGCAATCCATCCTGGGAGTACCAAAATGTATCGTGATCTCCGACATACATTTTGGTGGAGGAATATGAAGAGAGAGATAGTGGGGTTTATCTCAAGGTGTCTAACTTGTCAACGGGTCAAGGCGGAGCATTAAGTGCCAAAAGGTCCATTGCAACCACTTGAAATTCCAAAATGGAAGTGGGAGAACATTACCATGGATTTTGTTACTGGTCTTCCCAAGGTTTCTCAAGGCATAGATGCGGTTTGGGTCATTGTTGATAGATTGACCAAGTCTGCTCATTTCTTACAGATACGAGAAACTTTTACACTTGAATGTGTGACGCCCCCAAAATAGGTATACATCACCCATCTTGAGTCGCCAAATACATGGTACAAAATTCAAATACAACTTAATTATACAACAGTCGTGTAAAATACGACAAAACATAATTTAAGAGTTTTAATAAGAATATTGTCATCAAGAAAATATCCACACTCAATGGAGTCCTCATTACATTTATTGTCACACTATTTAACAGAATAGTGAGGACTACTAATGCTATCATCTGGACCGTCACTCCATTCCCCGACAAAAAGAATATTCCCGACTACGTTCTCATTTCCTGAAGAGAACAGTGAAAGAAAGGGTGAGCTCAACTAGCCTAGTAAGAAATATTATGACTAAGATAATGCAAAATAAATTATCATTAGTCTTCAACAAAGTTAAACTGATAAAATATAATAGACATCAAGTTTAATCTGCAATCTAATAAGCAATCCATTAAGAGTCAAGAGAGCATGATATCTACTATCTTCTATGTTTTAAAATGTTTTCATCAATTTTTATCACGAGACTCAAATTTTAATAAATAAACCACATTATCGAATCATCCTCGCACTACGGGCCAAGGATATTCATTAAATCATCAATGGTCATGACTATACCGAATAATCCTCGGTCATAATCATACCAAAATTGTCCATCAACGCACTACAAAGCCACCGAGGACTTTTACCACATCATTTATAACATTACAGTCATGATTATACCGAATGATCCTCGTCATAATCATACCAAGTCCATCTATGCACGTAGCCAAAGATTTACTTTCATCACAATATAAGCATGAGGATGATGACAATGATATAAGCATTAATCAACGAAAAGAGGATAAATATTAAAGACTTTAAATTTATCCAAATATTATCAATCACTTAATAAACTCATCATCTAATATTATTAATATTATAACAATATTTTAATCACTTCTTAAACTTATAAACAATTTAGTTCAATAATGCATTTAATCTTTCAAAAATGCCATACTCATAAGATTTCATCACCAATGATCAAATCCCTCATCAAAAATATGCATATACCCTATATAGGATTCCCAAGCCATAAAATCCTATTTTCCAATTTTGTTACTTCACATAACATATTTAATTCATTTACTCATAACTAGTTCATTTTCATGAAAAATACCAAATCAGTCCCAGAAATATTTCTTTTCTGGGATTTAGCAGAACATAGTCTCATATTGAGCATATATTTTTCTCGAAATTTTTAAAATTCATTTACTATTTTTCATATGGCCAAAACTGCCAAATATTTAGACATTTATCATAAATTGTACTTTTGCCCAAAAATTCCGAAATTTATAGGGCATACTCCTGTTATATACATGTACTCCCAATAAAAATTTCATCAATTTTGGAGTTAACCACAAGGAGTTATAAGGGTTTACTTTTAAAAGAGTCTTTTCCCATAAAATCCATAACTCTTAATCTATACATCCAAAAATCGCCATCTTTGGACACAATATAGAAAACTCATCAAATTATCATTTCCAATTTTTCCAGAATTTTTGAGGGTTAAAAAAATTACGAAACTGCAATTGGATTTTCACCCGCCATGCGGTAATCCACGTACTCAGATCATTTTCACAATTTAATAAAGAATGAATACAAAGGATCATACAACATGCATGCGGTAATCCATATAGACAGGTTATTCCAATAGAATAATAAAGAATGGAATAACAGAAGAATTCACCATGCATGTGATAGATAATCGACATGCATAAAAGTTATTCCCAATGTAATAATAAAGAATGGAACCAGTCACGCGTAATCCGCACGATGCATGAGATATTCCAATAGAATAATAAATAATGGAACCAAGTCATGCGTAATTTGAAAAGACAGGATATTCTAACAGAATAATAAAGAATGGAATAACAACCGAATTCACCAGGCATGCGATAGATCAAAGAATGATAACAGCGAAGTTATTCCAATGTAATAATAAAGAATGGAATAATGAAGAATTTCACCATGTATGCGGACTTCATGACAGACAAAATTATTCCAACATAATAATAAAGAATGAAATAACAACCCTTACGAGTATTGAAAAAAAAATAACTCTCTTCATGAAAAAGAAAGAATAGTACCCCTTACTATAATAATAATATCCCTTACTTCAAAAGAAGACTTGATATTGGAATAGTGAGGTAGCAGACTTCTCTTCTTCTTTCTCTCTATAATTTCTCTCTATAATAATTGCTTTATAACTTTAGTGAATTGGTGAGAAATAAAGGAAGAATGATCTTCTATTTATAGAAAAATATAGTTTCGATAATTGCACGTTTTGGGGCTCGAAATATTACAGTACAATACCTCCAACTTTTATTTCATTTTTAATTTAGTCCTGCAAGTATTATCAAACTTGCACCACCTCCCTTAATAGTAAATAATGTGAATCAATAGTTCAATCATGTGAATCAATAGTTATAATCATTTGAAAATATGAATTACAAAGATAAGACTTCCATCTATACCTCTATTTTTAACTTAGTCATGCAAGTATTATCAATCTTGCACCAACTCCCCTAATAGTACAAGAATGTGATTCAATAGTACACACATGTGAACAAATAGTTACATAAGTATATGAATTAGTAGCAATTAATTTCTCATTTATCCGATTAATTACCCGATAACTTCTAGACATCAATTATTATCGAAATGAATGTCAATTTCCACTAACACTAATAATCCCAACACAATGGAACTATCAAATTCATCTTTAATTAACACGAACTTATTCATCATTAATATTATAACTCACAATATTTAACAACCGTGTCGCTCCTGTGAAAGAGGGGCTTTCCGATAAGGATTTCTCCTTATCGGCCCGCAATTAGATGACCAAACCTCTCCTCGACAGTAACTTCTGATATCAGTAAATATTACAATTTAATAATATGAATAACTTTGTCGCCTCAATTATTGATTTAATAATATATAAAATATTATGCAGATGATACTATGACAATAATCGAATCAATAATATGAGAGATATGATGCAGCAATTACTGTAGCAATAATTGAGTTTAATTGAGTGACTTCTTACGTAAGCATCAATAATCAATATCGTGTGCTACTATGCAACCACGCATATTACTGTACTTTTACTACCGGGTAGTTCAATTGTTTTAACGGTAACACTTTCGCCGTTATTTTTATAAAATGATAATTCTTTCATTTTCTAACTACGACAATACTTCTGTTGTGGGGTCCACCAATGATTGTGCCGTCGTACGAATATTCCTCGACCAAACGAATATTTTATAACAACTTGCATAGTTTGCAAAATTTATAAATATTACCCACAACTATAACATTATATCAAATCCACACCATAATATTCAAAAAAAATATTTCGAGAAATTTAAATCTTTATTCATAAAATTTAGGGTCTCACAATCTCCCCTCCTTATGAAATTTTGCCCTCGAAATTTACGTATGTACCTAGTATGCCGAAGAGGTGAGGATACCTTGACTTCATTTCAGATTCTAACTCTTGAGGTATAACCTTTGAGTGTCGAATAGGATCCTTCTTATCCAAGATTTTAACATGTATCTCCTCATACATTAAAACTTCTGCTATCTCGTCTAGTTCCAAATCAATAATGTGGTTCGGGTCATCCACATATTTATGTAACATCGATACATGAAAAACATTATGAACACGCGACATACTTAGTGGTAAAACGAGTCTATAGGCCACAGTTCCTACTCGATCGAGGATTTTAAATGGGCCAATTAAATTAAGGGTTGAGATTTTCTCTATTCATCGATTCTTGCTTCTAGAATAACGCCCTCTTGAACCTTCTTCTTCACATTCATCAGCTCTGAGTATGTAGCTTGAGCGGTTTTAACTTTATCGATTAAAGTCGATTCTACTCGTATATTCGTTATCTTCACGTGGGTCCCTAGAGTCTTTAACTCTATCTTCATCATTTGTAAGTTATACGAAATGGGTTTTTGTTTTAACAACATCGCACTTATAAATGCATACGATCTTCTACTCAACGCGTCAGCTACCATGTTCGCTCTTCCACGATGATATTGAGTGGTATAGTCATAATCTTCAACAGCTCAAGCTAACGTCTTTGGCACATAATACATTCCTTCTAGGTGAAGAAATATTTAAGGGTTTTAGAAATGGGTTTTTTACTGAGGTCAATACAAAATTCGATTTCACGCTCTAGGGGTAGGCTAGGAAGCTCTTCAAGAATACATCAGGAAATTTATTAACGATAGAAAAAAAACTGTGACTCTCATCCAAGACTTAGATAGCACGTCACATTGATACCTATCAACTTGCCACCGTTATTCACGACGTCCCCTATGGATATTCTCGCTTCGGTGTATTCCAAGACTTGAAGTCACCAAATGAAAGGCTCGGGGCTCTTTACTTATGGCTTGATATGAAAATGATTGACTTTTAGTGGTTTGGTTGTTGAATTCACATAACAGTTGGTTAGAAATATAAAAAGCTAACAACCTTACGAAAAGCATGATGAGTACTTAACCAATTGATTCCTAAAATCACATCAAAGGCAAGTATTTTCAAAGAGATAAGATCGACAGATAACGTGAAAGTGTCGATTTGAATCAAACAAGATTTATAAATAGTGGAGGTAATGAAGGTTTCTCCCAATGGAGTTTCAACAGATAAATCAAAGTCTAATTTCTCCGGAGTCAAATTTAAACATTGAGCATAAGTAGGAGAAATAAAAGAGTGGGTAGAACTGGTATCGAATAAGGTATAGACTTCGCAAGAAGTTATAATTAACTAACCCGTGATAACTTCATTTGGGTTCCTCACTTGTTGGGAAGTCATGACAACCACTCTCCCTTGAACTACCCGACTTTAACTTGTCTGGGGCAGCATTTGGTGTCATCACTACCGTTGAAATTAACTTTTTTATAGGGCATATTCCACCCCCAACTGCTTCATCGAACTCCTGTTTCATGATCTGAATCATAATCTTCGATCCATATCTAATTGAGGTCGACCATAATGCATGTGGTAATTCAAAACTCAATGTTGGGTTCTCTCAATCATTCATTCAAAAAGAGAAATACATATCATCTATTTTAGCCTTCTTAGATCGGACGTCTCTTTCCATAATATCAACGCCATCGTGCGGCTTTTACCCATGCATCACTTATTCTCACTCTCACATTTGTTTCTTCTTTCAAAAATTTTCAGATTCCAGCTTTTATCATCTTATACTCGCCAAAGAGTGCTTTTGTTCAAGCATCACATATCGGGTAAATACAAGCTTGAATTGTTGCATCCTTTTGCTCCACGACGACCGCCACCGCTCTTCACCGCTTCTTCTAACTCATGAACACAATTTTGCAATTCTAAATTTCGATCATAAAATTCTTCTAATAAATTCTCCTCGTTTCCTCTTCTTCCTCTTCTTCCTCACTCTCACCGCTACCTCTCACTGACTATCTCTCGGTGCAACTATCAATTCTTCACTCACCACACGGATATTCTAATTTCCTTCTTCGCCGACATCACATTATCCTCGGTTGGTGATTAGAGGTGTTTCCACGATCTCATTCACTCCATTGTTAACATTTTCAGCTGCCATTCTCAAATACTGCCACAAAACAAGGGTTAATTGACATGTCACATATTATCCCTATACCCTGACCGACCAATTAAATACCAAATAAACTTAGGTAGGTCATACTAGTGAAGGAATTCCCTGCCTCTCCCTCTAGTTCTTGTCTCACATCTCACCAGGATCATATCCCTAAGCTTTGATACTAACCGGTGACGCCCCCAAAATAGGTATACATCACCCATCTTAAGTCGCCAAATACATGGTACAAAAATTCAAATACAACTTAATTATACAACAAATGTGTAAAATACGACAAAACATAATTTAAGAGTTTTAATAAGAATATTGTCAACTGATAATATCCACACTTAATGGAGTCCTCATTACATTTATTGTCACACTATTTAATGTAATAATGAGGACTACTAATGCTATCATCTGACCATCACCCGCTCCTCGACTAAAAAGAATATTCCTGCCACGCTCTCATTTCCTCAAGAGAACAAAGGAAAGAAAAGATGAGCTCAACTAGCCCAGTAAGAAATATTATGACTAAGATAATGCAAAATAAATTATCATTAGTCTTCAACAATGTTAAACTGATAAAATACAATAGACATCAAGTTTAACTGCAGCGGAATAAGCAATCCATTAGAAGAGTCAAGTAGAGCATGATATCTACTATCTTCTATATTTTAAAATGTTTTCATCAATTTTTATCGATGAGACTCAGCTTAATAAATAAACCACATCATCGAATCATCCCTGCACTACGTGCCAAGGATATTCATTAAATCATCAATGGTCATAACTATACCGAATAATCCCTGGTCATAATCATACCAAAAATTATCCATCAATGCACTACAGGCCACTGAGGACTTTTATCACATCATTTATAACATTACAGGTCATGATTATACCGAATGATCCCTGGTCATAATCATACAAAGTCCATCTATGCACGTAAGCCAAAGATGAATTTCATCACAATATAAGTATGAAAATGATAACAATAATATAACCATTAATCAAACGAAAACAAGGATAAATATTAAAGACTTTAAATTTATCCAAATATTAGCAATCACTTAATAAACTCATCATCTAATATTATTAATATTATAACAATATTTTAATCACTTCTTAAACTTATAAAAAATTTATTTCAATTGTTTACACTTTACCAAATAATGCATTTAATCATTCAAAAATGCCATACTCATAAGATTTCATCACCAATGATCAAATCCTCATCAAAATCAGATATACCCTATATAGGATTTCCAAGCCATAAAATCCTATTTTCTAATTTTGTTACTTCACATAACATATTTAATTCATTTACTCATAACTAGTTCATTTTCATGAAAAATACCAAATCAAATCCAAAAATATTTCTTTTCTCGGGATTTAGCGTAATATAGTCCCATATTGAACATATATTTTTTCTAAAAATTTAAAATTCATTTACTATTTTTCATATGGCCAAAATCGCGAAATATTTAGACATTTATCATAAATTGTACTTTTGTCCAAAAATTCAAAATTTACAGTGGTATACTCTCGTTATATACATGTACTCCCAATAAAAATTTCACCAATTTTGAGTTAACCACAAAGAGTTATAAGGGTTTACTTTTAAAATAGTTTTTCCCATAAAATCCATAACTCTTAATCTATACATCCAAAAATCGCCATTTTGGACACAATATAGAAAACTCATCAAATTATCATTTCAAATTTTTCCGAATTTTTGAGGGTCGAAAAAATTATGAAACTATAAATGGATTTTCACCCGCCATGCCAGAAATCCACGTAAAAATCATTTCCACAATTTAATAAAGAATGAATACAAAGGATCATTCACCATGCATGCAGTAATCCACATAGATAGGTTATTCCAATGTAATAATAAAGAATAAAATAATGTAAGAATTCATCATGCATGAGATAGATCATACGCATAGTCGTGTTATTCCCAATGTAATAATAAAGAATGGAACCAGTCAGTCACGCGTAATCCGCACATGCATGTGTTATTCCCAATGTAATAATAAAGAATGGAACCAGTCATGCGTAAACCGCATGCATGATATTCCAAATGTAATAATAAAGAATGAAATAACAATGAAATTCACTATGCATGCGATAGAATAATTATGATAGGTTATTCCAATGTAATAATAAAGAATGGAATAATGTAGAATTTTCACCATGTATGCGGTATATTCATGAAGACAAAGTTATTCCAACATAATAATAATAAAGAATGGAATAACAACCCTTTCACGATTATTGAAAGAAAATAACTCTCTTCATGAATAAAGAATGAATAATAATTTCTTTTACTTAATATAATAATAATATCTCTTACTTCAAAAGAAGACTGGATATTGTAATAATGAGGTAGCAGGCTTCTCTTCTTCTTTCTCTCTACAATTTCTCTCTATAATAATTGCTCTATAGCTTTAGTGAATTGGTGAGAAATGAGGGAAGAATGAGCTTCTATTTATTGGAAAATATTGTTTCGATAATTGCACGTTTTGGGGCTCGAAATATTACAGTACAATACCTCCAACTTTTTTTTCATTTTTAATCTAGTCCTGCAAGTATTATCAAACTTGCACCACCTCCCTTAATAGTAAATAATGTGAATAAATAGTTCAATCATATGAATCAATTGTTATAATCATGTAAAAATACGAATAACAGTATAGTACCTCCATCTATACCTCTATTTTTAACTTAGTCATGCAAGTATTATCAATCTTGCACCAACTCTCCTAATAGTACAAAAATGTGATTCAATAGTACACACATGTGAACAAATAGTTATATAAGCATGTGAATTAGTAGCAATTAATTTCTCATTTATCCGATTAATTACCTGATAACTTCTAGACATCAATTATTATCGAAATAAATGTCGATTTCTACTAACACTAATAATCCCAACACAATGGAACTATCAAATTCATCTTTAATCAACACGAACTTATTTATCATTAATATTATAACTCACAATATTTAATAACCAAAGTCGCTCCTGTGAAAGAGGGGCTTTCCGATATAGATTTCTCCTTATCATGCCAAGCAATTAGATGACCAAACTCTCCTCGATGTAACTTCTAGACATTGTAAATATTGCAATTTAATAATATGAATAACTTTGTCGTCTCAATTATTGATTTAATAATATATAAAATATTATGCGATGATACTGCATACAATAATCGAATCAATAATACGAGAGATATGATGCAAAGAATTATCGTAGCAATAATTGAGTATAACTGAGTGACTTCTTACGTAAGCATCAATAATCAATACCGTGTGCTACTATGCAATCACGCGTATTACTATACTTTTACTACCGGGTAGTTCAACAGTTTTAACGATAACAATTTTGTCGTTATTTTTATGAAATGATAATTCTGTCGTTTTCTAACTACGATAATACTTCTGTTGTGGGGTCCACCAATGATTATGCTTATTGCATTTGATATTCCCCGACCAAACGAATATTTTATAACAACTTGCATACTTTGCAAAATTTATAAATATTACCCACAACTATAACATTATATCAAATCCACGCCATAATATTCAAAAAAAATTCGAAAAATTTAAATCTTTATTCATAAAATTTGTGGTCTCACAGAACGTCTTGCTAGTATATACATAAACGAGATCGTAAGATTGCATGGTATGCCAGTATCCATAGTTTCTGGTCGAGACCCAAGATTCACTTCAAGATTTTGGGTTAGTTTACAAAAAGCTATGGGCACGGATTTACGATTTAGTTTGGCATATCATCCTCAAACGGATGGGCATTCAGAAAGGACTATTCAAACTCTTGAAGATTTATTAAGACTCTATGTCCTTGACTTCAAGGGAAGTTGGGACAAGTTCTTACCATTGGTGGAGTTTTCCTGCAACAATAGTTATCAAGCAAGTATTGGCATGGCTCCGTTTGAGGCGTTGTATAGAAGAAAGTGTTATTCTCCAGTATGCTGGGATGAGGTGGGTGAAGCAACGTTGTTGGGACCGGATTTGGTACGAATGACTACGGAAAAGATTTAAACGATCCGACGAAATATAAAAACCTCACAAGATCGACAAAAGAGTTATGCTGATCTTCATCGAAAAGACGTGGAATTCAATATTGGAGATCATGTGTTGTTACGTATTGCTCCATGGAAAGGAGTTACAAGATTTGGAAAGTGAGGAAATCTCAATCCTTGATTCATTGGCCCATTTTAAATCCTCGGTCGAGTAGAAACTGTGGCCTATAGACTCGCCTTACCGCCAAGTATGCCACGTGTTTATAACATTTTTCACATATCTATGTTACGTAAATATGTGAAAGACCCGAACTATATTATTGAATTAGAACCAAACGAGATAGAGGAAGATTTAACGTATGAAGATTTACCTGTTAAAATCTTGGATAAGAAGGATCATATTCTACGCTCTAAAGTTATACCTCAAGTTAAAGTTTTATGGAGAAACCACGATGTGGAAGAAATGACCTGGGAGTTAGAATCTGAGATAAAATCAAGGTATCCTCACCTCTTCGACATACCAAGTACGCACCCTAATTTCGAGGACGAAATTTTATAAGAAGGGAAGGTTGTAAGATCCCAACTTTTATGAATAAAGAATAATTTTCTCAAAATATATTTTTGAATATTATGGTGTGGATTTGGTATAATGTTATAGTTGTGGGTAATATTTACAAATTTTGCAAAGTAAGCAAGTGGTTATATAATATTCGATTGGTTAGGGAATATTCGTACGATGACACAATCATTGGTGGGCCCCACAACGGAAGTATTGTCGTAGTTAGAAAATGACATAATTATCTTTTTATAAAAATAATGGCGGAAGTTTTATCGTTAAACTGTTGAACTACCCTTAGTAAAAGTACAAGAATACGCAGTGGTTGCATAAGAGTACTCGGTATTGATTATTGATGCTTACGTGAGAAGTCACTCGCTTATACTCAATTATTGCTACAATAATTGCACGCATCATATCTCTCTCATATTATCGATTCGATTATTGTCACAAAGATCATCTCGCATAATATTTTATATATTATTAAATAAATAATTGAGACGACAAAGTTATTCATATTATTAAATTGTAATATTTACAATGTCTAAAAGTTCTATCAAGGAGAGGTCAATCATCTAATCAACGCCAATAAAGAGAAATCCTTATCTAAAGCCCCTTTCCTCGGAACGAATTCGTTGTTAAATATCGTGGAGTTATAATATTAATGATGAATAATTTTGTGTTGATTAAAGATAAAATTGATAGTTTCATTGTGTTAGAATTATTAGTGTTAGTGGAAATCGACATTTATTTCGATATTAATTGATGTCTGGAAGTTATACTGACTAGTCGGGTAATTAACCGAATAAATGAGTAATTAATTGCTATTAATTCACATGATTATAACTATTTGTTCACATGTGTGTACTATTGATTCACATTCTTCTACTATTAGGGGAGTTGGTGCAAAATTGATAATACTTTCATGACTAAGTTAAAGATGGAGATATAGATGGAGGTACTATACTATAATTCGTATTTTCACATGATTATAACTATTGATTCACATGATTGAACTATTGATTCACATTATTTACTATTAGGGGAGGTGGTGCAAGTTTGATAATACTTGCAGGACTAAATTAAAAATAAAAGAAAAGTTGAAGGTATTGTACTGTAATATTTCGAGCCCCAAAACGTGCAATTATCGAAACTATATTTTCCTATAAGTAGAAGCTCATTCTTCCTTCATTTCTCACAAATTCACTAAAGCTATAGAGCAATTATTATAGAGATAAATTATAGAGAGAAAGAAGAAGAGAAGTCTGTTACCTCTCTACTCTAGTATCCAGTTTCATTCTAAGGTAAGGGGTATTATTTCTTTCAGATTCATGAAGAGAGCTTCATTATTCCATTCTTTATTATTATGTTGAATAACTCGCTCTACGCCAAGTACCGCATATATGGTGAAATTCTTCTCGTTATTCCATTCTTTATTATTCTGCTGAATAACCTCGTCTGCTCTATTTCTATCGCATGCATGGTGAATTCTTTGTTATTCCATTCTTTATTATTCTCGTTGAATATCCTATCTCGTGCTAATTACACTAGACACGGTTCCATTCTTTATTATTCATTGGAATAACTCATTCTCATGCGGCTTATCGCATGCATGGTTAATTCCTTGTTATTCCATTCTTTATTATTCTCGCTGGAATATCCTGTCTCATGCAGATTACGCTTAGACACTCGGTTCCATTCATTATTATTCTCGTTGGAATAACTCGCTGCATGCGCCTATCGCATGCACGGTGAATTCTTCTATTATTCCATTCTTTATTATTCTCATTGAATATCATATGCATGCGGATTACACATGACCTGGTTCCATTCTTTATTATTCTGTTGGAATAACCTGTCTATGTGGATTATCAGATGCATGGTGAATGATCCTTCATATTCATTCCTTATTAAATTGTGGAAATGATCTGTCTACGTGAATTACTGCATGTAAGGTGAAAATCCATTTGCAGTTTCATATATTCTATGATACTCATTTGGTTAAAGTTTTGGCTTCTATACTCCATGAAATTAGTAGAATATCCTGGATATTTGTGCTTCATCCGGTATCTTTTCATGGAAATATTCTTCTGAGCATTCTTAAATTTTACTCCACAAAGAAGTATCATGTTGACAATTTGGACGTAATTGATTTCAAGATAAATTAACTTATAAATCTTTAAAATTTATTCTTGAACTTGTTTTATTGAATTATTATGTCATTGTCATCATCCTTATGCTTATATTATGATGAAAGTCATCTTTGGCTTACGTGCATAGATAGACTTGGTATGATTATGACTGTGGATTATTCGGTATATAATCATGACCGTAATGTTATAAATGATGTGGTAAAAGTCCTTAGTAGCACTGTAGTGCATTGATGGACGCTTTTGGTATGATTATGACCGTGGATTATTCGGTATAGTCACACCATTGATGATTTAATGAATATCCTCGGCCCGTAGTGCGAGGGATGACTCGATGATGTGGTTTATTTATTAAGTTGAGTCTCAAATGATAAAATTGAAGAAAACATTTTAAATCATAGAAGATAGTAGATATCATGCTCTACTTGACTCTTCTAATGGATTTCTTATTCCGCTGCAATTAAACTTGATGTCTATTGTATTTTATCAGTTTAACATTGTTGAAGACTAATGATAATTTATTCTGCATTATCTTAGTCATAATATTTCTTACCGGGCTAGTTGAGCTCACCCTTTTGCTTTCATTGTTCTCTTTAGGAAATGAGAACGTAGCCGGGACTAGTCAGGGAACGGAGTGATGGTCTGAGATGGTGTATTTTTAGTCCTGACTATTCTATAAAATAGTGTGACGATAAATGTAATGAGGACTCTATTTGAGAGAGGATATTGTCTAGAAGGCAATATTCCTGTTTAAACTCTTAGCTATGTTTTGTCGTATATTACACGACTATTGTATAATTAAGTTTATATTTGTATTCTGTACCATGTATTTGGCGACTCAAGATGGGTGATGTATACCTATTTTGGGGGCGTCACAAAAAATCTTACCAATATTTTGGCATAATGATATTGAAAGAAATAATATCATTTTTAAAAAAATAACATCCCTTACCTCAAAAAGATAGTACTTCTGACTGGAATATCAGATATAACGCTGAAGGAAACTTGCACCGTATAGCAACACTCAATATATAAAAATATTCACAAAAATACGCTCGATAAAAATACTCAGTTTCTGGTGTGATTTTCAATTCTAACCTAAGCACCCTATTTATAGGAAAATGCTTAGAACACCAAAGTAGAAAATTTAATAAAATAATAATATTTATAAAAATATTATACGCACTCTTTGAAATCTGAATTTCAGCATATTTTGCAACACATGTGGGGCTCACCAATTACACAAAACATGTTTTTATCATTTAATGCAACAAAATCAATTCAGCTCCAATATTCCGGAACTTCAATAATTCATAATAAATAGCCCTTTTATCAGAAAAATTCAAATCTTATGTCTATTTCATAGAAAATTTAATTCTCTACAATTTTGCAGAAGAAAGTTTTTCCAAATTCCAAATGAAATTGAATCGACATTCACATACCATTTATTTTGCGGTATAATCAATTTTCAATCAAAAATGGGGTCCATCAACACACAAAACATGTGTTAAACATTTTTTGTAACAAAAATACTCTTCCTCCTCATTTATTCACATATCACACATTCATTGTAAAAATATCACCATTATTATATTATTATAATATAATAATATATTTAAATGAATTATTTTATCAGAAAAGAAAAATATCAATTTTCAACAATTGTCACTTTAAAAATTTTCTCCATCTATATCCACATAAAATGAATATTTTTCTTATCATATAAATCAATAATTAATTATTCACAAATAATATAACAGAATCACAATACTGACAACCAGGTCGTTCCCAGGAAAGAGGAGGCTTTCCAATAAGGATTTCTCCTTCATCGGCCAGCAATTAGGTGACCAAACCTCTCCTGAGATGTAACTTTCTAGACATTGCCAATAATGCTATCTAATAATATTATTAAAATAATATGAATTATTGATCTAATAATGAAAAATACTATGTAGCGACAATTATTGAGACAACAATAATATAAAATATCAACGTAGCAATTATTGAATCAATAAAATAAAATATTGAATAGTAATTACTGTAATAATTATTGAGTAGTGCCTTCTTACGTAAGAATCAATAATAGGTTCAATCAGTGCCATCTTGCAACAACGCATATTATCAGTGTTTTAACCATCGGGTATTCAATGATGTTAATTGTAAATAACTACTGTAGTTATTTATAAAAACTTATACTTGTCTTTTTGTTTATCCAAACGCTTTCCTTTATGGGGCCCACAAAAGGCTGCGCCGTCGTACGAATATTCCCCGACAGTAAGAATATTCCACGACCAAATAAATATTCCCCAACAGCAATGAATATTTTATAACCACTTACTTATTTGAAATATTTGTGCATTTTACCCATAACTAATCACATTAATCAAATCAACCCTTACTATTTTAAAATAATTAATGGAGGAAATTCTATTTTATTAAAAAATAAATAAAAATTGGGGTCTTACACCCGAACCACATTATTGAATTAGAACCGAACGAGATAGCGAAAGATTTAACGTATGAAGAGGTACCTGTTAAAATCTTGGATAAGAAGGATCATATTCTACGCTCCAAGGTTATACCTCAAGTCAAAGTTTTGTGGAGAAACCGCGATGTTGAGGAAATGACCTGGGAGTTAGAATCTGAAATGAAGTCAAGGTATCCTCACCTCTTCGACATACCAGGTACGTACCCTAATTTCGAGGATGAAATTTCATATGAAGGGGAAATTGTAAGACCCCAACTTTTATGAATAAAGATTAATTTTTCTCGAAATATATTTTTAAATATTATTATGTGGATTTGATATAATGTTATAGTTGTGGGTAATATTTACAAATTTTGTAAAGTAAGCAAGTGGTTATATAATATTCGATTGGTCGGAGAATATTCATTTTAACAGGGAATATTCATACGACGGCACAATCATTGGTGGACCCCACAACGGAAGTATTGTCGTAGTTAGAAAATGACAGAATTATCTTTTTATAAAAATAACGGTGAAAGTTTTACCGTTAAACTATCGAACTACCCATGATAAAAGTACAATGAATACGTGTGGTTGCATAAGAAGACACGGTATTGATTATTGATGCTTACGTGAGAAGTCACTCAGTTATACTCAATTATTGCTACAGTAATTACTGCATAATATCTCTCATATTATTGATTCAATTATTGTCACAGTATCAATATTTTATATTATTAAATCAATAATTGAGACGATAAAGTTATTCATATTATTATTTACAATATTGACGATGTCTAGAAAGTTCAGTCAAGGAGAGGTTTGGTCACCTAATTGCGCGCTAATAGGGAGAAATCCTTATCAGAAAGCCCCCTCTTTCTTGAGAATGATCTGGTTGTTAAATATTGTGAGTTATAATATTAATGATGAATAAGTTTGTGTTGATTAAAGATAAAATTGATATTTCCATTGTGTTGGGATTATTAGTGTTAGTGGAAATCGACATTTATTTTGATAATAATTGATTTCTGAAGGTTATATTGACCAATCGGGTAATTAATCGGATAAATGAGTAATTAATTGCTATTAATTCACATGCTTATAACTATTTGTTCACATGTGTGTACTATTGATTCACATGCATGTACTATTAGGGGAGGTGGTGCAAGATTGATAATACTTGCATGACTAAATTAAAAATGGAGATATAGATGAAGGTACTATACTGTAACTATTTTTTTCACATGTATAGTACAATTGATTCACATGAATGTACTATTGATTCACATGATGTATTATTAGGAGAGGTGGTGCAAATTTGATAATACTTGCAGGACTAAATTAAAAATGAAGGAAAAGATGAAGGTATTATACTGTAATATTTTGAGCCCCAAAACGTACAATTATCGAAACTATATTTTTCTATAAATAAAAGTTCATTCTTCTTTCATTCTCACCAATTCATTAAGACTCACAAGAGCAATTATAGAGAGTGAAGCTATAGAGAGAAAGAAGAAGAGAAGTCTACTACCTCACTATTCCAGTATCCAGTCTTATTCTGAGGTAAGGTGTGAGATCCCGAATTTTATGAAATAAAAGTATTCAATTTTTCTATTTTTGGTAAATAGTTAAATTGATAAAAGTTTAAAGTTAAGGGTCATATTTGAAAATTTTTCAAAATAAGCAAGTTGTCATAAAATAACCGGTAGTAAAAGTACAAAGAATGTCTGGCGGGTTGCATAGTAGCACACGGTATTGATTATTGATGCTTATGTGAGAAGTCACTCAGTTATACTCAATTATTGCTACAATAATTGCTGCATCATATCTCTCATATTATTTATTCAATTATTGTCACAGTATCATCTACATAATATGTTATATATTATTAAATCAATAATTGAGACGACAAAGTTATTCATATTATTGTTTGCAATATTAACAATGTCTAGAAGTTCTGTCAATGAGAGGTTTGGTCACCTAATTACACGCCAATAAGGAGAAATCCTTATCGGAAAGCCCCCTCTTTCCTGGGAACGACCTGGTTGTTAAATATTATGAGTTATAATATTAATGATGAATGTTATTAAAAATCGAATTTGAGTTCGGAGTTGAATTTGGAGATGCGGACGTGATATTTGAGTCCGGAACGATGAAATTATTAGAAATAGACTATAAACACAAAATTTGTCAAGGTTGACTTTTTGGTCAAAAAAGTCAACCGTTGACTTTTTCAGAAAAAGTCAAACTTCAAAATTTTAAAAATGAAATTTTTGAGAAAAATATTTCCATTGTGTTGGGATTGTTAGTGTTAGTGGAAATCGACATTTATTTCGATAATAGTTGATGTCTGGAGGTTATATTGACCAATCGGGTAATTAATCGAATAAATGAGTAATTATTTGCTATTAATTCACATGATTATAATTATTTGTTCACATGTGTGTACTATTGATTCACATTCATGAACTATTAGGGGGGGTGTAAGATTGATAATACTTGCATGACTAAGTTAAAAATGGAGGTATAGTTGAAGGTACTATACTGTAATTCGTATTTTCACATGATTATAACTATTGATTCACATGATTGAACTATTGATTCACATTATTTACTATTAGGAGAGGTGGTGCAAGTTTGATAATACTTGCAGGACTAAATTAAAAATAAAGAAAAAGAGGAAGGTATTATACTGTAATATTTCGAGCTCCAAAACGTGCAATTATAGAAACTATATTTTCCTATAAATAGAAGCTCATTCTTCCTTCATTTCTCACCAATTCACTAAAGTTATAGAGCACATATTATAGAGAGAAATTATAGAGAGAAAGAAGAAGAGAAGTCTGCTATCTCACTATTCTAATATCCAGTTCCTTCTAAGGTAAGGGGTATTATTCTTTCGTATTCATGAAGAGAGTTATTTTCTTTCAATACTCGTAAGGGTTGTTATTCCATTTTTTATTATTATGTTGAATAACATGTCTATGCTTTATCATTCGCATACATGGTGAAATTCTTCTCATTATTCTATTCTTTATTATTCTCATTGGAATAACCTATCTGTGCGGCTTCATCGCATGCCTAGTGAATTCTCGTTGTTATTTCATTCTTTATTATTCGTTGAATATCCTGCGTCATGCGGATTACGCATGACACGGTTCCATTCTTTATTATTCTATTGGGAATAACTCATGTCTGTAGGTGGTCTATCGCATGCATGGTGAATTCTTCTATTATTCCATTCTTTATTATTCTGTTGAATAACCTTGTATGTGGATTACCGCATGCATGGTGAATAATGTGACGCTCCCAAAATAGGTATACATCACCTATTCCAAGTCGCCAAATACATGGTATAAAATACAAATACAATCTTAAATATATAACAAGAGCTGTGAGTTTTAATACAAATATTGTCTTTTCTGCAAATATCCACTCTCGTAATAAGTCCTCATTACAATTATTATCACACTATTATATAGAATGGTGAGGACTACTAAGACACCATCTCGGACCGTCACTCCGTTCCCCGACTAGTCCTGGCTACATTCTCATTTCCTGAAGAGAACAATGAAAGAAAGGGTGAGCTCAACTAGCCCAGTAAGAAATATTATGACTAAGATAATGCAGAATAAATTATCATTAGTCTTCAACAATGTTAAACTAATAAAATACAATAGACATCAAGTTTAACTGCATTGGAACAAACAATCCATTAAAAGAGTCAAGTAGAGAATAAAATCTACTATCTTTTATGATTTAAAAAGTTTTTCATCACTTTTATCGCTGGGACTCAGCTTAATAAATAATCCACATCATCCCCCTCATCTACTACTAATGATATTCATTAGTATCACGACCATAAATTATCCATGCACTACGGGCCAATGATATTCGTGTATTCATCAATGGTCGTGATCATGCCAACAACTCGTCCATCAATGCACTACGGGCCAACGAGGACTTTTACCACGCTCATTTGTAACATTACTACCATGATTATACTTGAATAATCCTCGGTCATAATCATACCAAGTCCATCTATGCACTACAGGCCACAGATGACTTTAAAAAAATATAAACATGAGGATGATGATAATGATATAAGAATTCAATAAAACAAGTTCAAGAATTAATTTAACTAAGAACTAATAACGTCCAAATTGTCAAAATGATACTTCTTTGTAGAGTAAAATTCAAGAATGCTCAGAAGAATATTTCCATGAAAAGATACTGGATGAAGCGTAAATATCAAGGATATTCCACTAATTTCATGGAGTATAGAGGTCAAAACATTAACCAACTGAGTATAATAAAGAATGGAATAACGAAAGAAATCACCATGCATGCGGTATTATGATGACAAAGTTATTCCAATGAATAATAAATAATCGGAACTGTGTCAAAGCGTAATACGCACCGCATGTGATATTCCAAATGTAATAATAAAGAATGAAATAACAATGTAAATCACCATGCATGCGGTATTGTGACATGTGATAAAGTTATTCCAATGTAATAATAAATAATGTAATAACAGTCCCACAGAAAAAGCATGCAGATGATATATTCCAATGTAATAATAAAGATGGAACCAGTCCCAGATAAAACGCATGCATAAGATATTCCAACAGAATAATAAAGAATGGAATAACAATGTAACAATAAAGAATGGAATAATGTAAGAATTTCACCAAGTATAGGGTAGTCCGCGTATACAGGTTATTCCAACAGAATAATAAAGAATGGAATAACAGAAGTTCTCTTCATGAATACAAAAGGAATAATACACCCTTACCTTAGAATAAAGCTGAATACTGGAATAGTGAAGTAGCAGGCTTCTCTTCTTCTATAGATTTTCTCTCTATAGCTTCTCTCTATAATTTCTCTCTATAATAATGGCTCTTAAAGCTTTAGTGAATTGGTGAGAAATGAAGGAAGAATGAGCTTCTATTTATAGAAAAATATAGTTTCGATAATTGCACGTTTTGGGGCTCGAAAAATTACAATACAATACCTCCAACTTTTCTTTCATTTTTAATTTAGTCCTGCAAGTATTATCAAACTTGCACCACCTCCCCTAATAGTAACTAATGTGAATCAATAGTTCAATTATGTGAATCAATCGTTATAATCATGTGAAAATACGAATTACGGTATAGTACCTCCATCTATACCTCCATCTTTAATTTAATTATGCAAGTATTATCAATCTTGCACCAATTCCCCTAATAGTATAAGAATGTAACTCAATAGTACACACATTTGAACAAATAGTTATATAAGCATGTGAATTAGTAGCAATTAATTGCTCATTTATTCGATAAATTGCCCGATTTATCAATATAACCCCCACACATCAATTATCATCGTAATAGATGTCGATTTCAACTAACACCAATAATCCCAACACAATGGAACTATCAAATTTATCTTTAATTAACACGAACTTATTCATCATTAATATCATAACTCGCAATATTTAACAACCAGTGTCATTCCCGTGAAAGAGGGGCTTTCAATAAGGATTTCTCCCTATCATGCACAATTAGGTGACCAAACCTCTCCTCGATGTAACTTCTGACATTGTAAATATTGCAATTTAATAATATGAATAACTTTGTCGTCTCAATTATTGATTTAATAATATATAAAATATTATGCGATGATATCATCGTGACAATAATCGAATCAATAATACGAGAGATATGATGCAAAATTACTATAGTAATAATTGAGTATAACCGAGTGACTTCTCACGTAAAGATCAATAATCAATACCGCAGTAGTATACTATGCAACCACGCGACATTACTATACTTTTACTACCGAGTAGTTCAAAGCAAGATTAATCGGTAAAACTTCCGCCGTTATTTTCATAAAAATATTTTTGTCGTTTTCTCAATCCAATAATAATTTTGTTGTGGGGTCCACCAATGATTGCGCTGTTGTACGAATATTCCCTGCTAAAACGAATATTCCTTGACCAATCGATTATAACAACTTGCATACTTTGCAGAATTTATAAATACTACCTACAACTATAACATTATAAAAAAATTCATTCCATAATATTCAAAAATGATAATTATAGAAAAATCATTTTTTATTCATAAAAATTGTGGTCTTACAATCTCTCCTTCTTATGAAATTTCGCCATCGAAATTAGGGTACGTACCTGGTATGTCGAAGAGGTAAGGATACCTTGATTTCATTTCAGATTCTAACTCCCAGGTCATTTTCTCAACATCGTGGTTCCTCCATAAAACTTTGACTTGAGGTATAACCTTGGAGAGTAGAATATGTTCCTTCTTATCCAAGATTTGAATAGGAACCTCTTCATACGTTAAATCTTCCGCTATTTCGTCCGGTTTTAACTCAATAATGTGGTTCGGTCTTTCACATATTTTACGTAACATGGATATATAAAAAATATTATGAACACGAGACATACTTGGCAGTAAAGCAAGTTTATAAAGCTACAGATCCCTACTCGATCGAGGATTAAAATGGGCCAATGAATCGAGGATTGAGCTTTCCTCTCTTTCCAAATCTCGTAACTCCTTTCCATGTAGCAACACGTAATAACACACGATCTCCAACATCAAATTCCACGCCTTTTCGATGAAGATCGGATAACTCTTTTGTCGATCTTGTGAGGTTTTTATACGTTGGCGGATCGTTTGAATCTTTTTCGTAGTCATACGTATTTCAACTCTCCCAACCAACAACGTTGCTTCACCCACCTCATCCCAAAGATACCGAGAAACGACACTTTCTTCCATATAACGCCTCGAATGGAGTCGTGCCAATACTTGCTTGATAGCTGTTGTTGTAGGAAAATTCCACCAATGGTAAGAACTTGTCCCAACTTCCCTTGAAGTCAAGGATACGGAGTCTTAATAAATCTTCAAGAGTTTGAATAGTCCACTCTGATTGTCCGTCCGTCCGAGGATGATATGCCGAACTAAATCGTAAATCCGTTCCCATAGCTTTTTGAAAACTAACCCAAAATCGTGAAATAAATCTTGGGTCTCGATCAGAAACTATGGATACTGACATACCATGCAATCTTACAATCTTGTTTATGTACATACGAGCAAGACGTTCAAGTGTATAAGTTTCTCGTATTGGTAAGAAATGAGCAGACTTGGTCAATCTATCAACAATGACCCAAATTGCATCTATACCTTGAGAAACCTTGGGAAGACCAGTAACGAAATCCATGGTAATGTGCTCCCACTTCCATTTTAGAATTTCAAGTGGTTGCAATGGACCTTTTGGTACTTGATGTTCCACCTTGACTCGTTGACAAGTTAGAAACCTTGAGATAAACAGCGCTATCTCTCTCTTCATATTGCCCCACCAAAATGTATGTCGAAGATCATAATACATTTTGGTACTCCCAGGATGGATTGCAAACGATGTGTTGTGCGCCTCCATCATGATTTTATACTTTAAATCAGGGTCGTTAGGAACACAAAGTCTGGAGTTGACTCGAAGTATTCCTTCTTCATCGATTCTTGCTTCCGGCGTAGCACCTTCTTGTACTTTCTTCCTCATATGCATCAACTCCAGGTCTGTAGCTTGAGCAGCTTTAACTTTATCGATTAAAGTCGGTTCCACTCGTATATTTGTCATCATCATGTGAGTCTCTGGAGTCTTTATCTCTATGTCCATCCTTTTCAAGTCATACAAAATGGGCCTTTGCGTTGACAATATCGCACTCGTACCCGCATATGATCTTCTACTCAATGCGTCAGCTACCACGTTTGCTTTTCCAGAATGGTATTGGATGGTATGATCATAATCTTTTAACAATTCAAGCCAACGCCACTGTCGCATGTTGAGTTCCTTTTGAGTGAAGAAATATTTGAGGCTTTTATGATCCGTAAAGATCTCCACTTTTTCCCCATACAAGTAATGCCTCCAAATTTTAAGTACGAAAACAACAGCTGCCAACTCTAGATCATGAGTACGATAATTCCTCTCATATTCTTTGAGTTGTCGAGAGGCATAGGCTATGACTTTCCCATGTTGTATGAGAACGCATCCTAACCCTTTGCACGAAGCATCATCAGAGATGACAAATCCTCCGAGCTAAATGGTATTGTCGTAACAGTGTCTTAAAATGAGTCTTCTCTTGAGTTCTTGAAAACTCTTCTCACATTCCTCGCTCCAACCGAATTTTGTATCTTTTCGAGTCACCGAAGTTAAGGGAGTAGCGATTCGAGAAAACCCTTCTACTTAATCTCCGATAATAACCAATTAAGCCAAGAAAGCTACGTGCTTTTCCATCGATTTAGGTTGCTCCCACTTTGAATAGCTTCAATCTTTCTTTGGGTCAATGATATTCCATGGCTTGAAACCACGTGCCCAAGGAATGCTACTTCCTCAAGCCAGAACTCGCATTTTTTCAACTTGGCATAAAGCTTATATTCACGAAGCTTTTGAAGTATCAGCCACAAGTGTTGCTCATGATCTTCACGGCTTTTGGAATAAATAAGGATGTCATCAATAAAGACGACCACAAAGTGATCCAAATATTTCTTGAATACTCGGTTCATCATATCCATGAAGGCAGCAGGAGCATTAGTCAATCCAAAAGACATGACTAAGAATTCATAATGCACGTCTGCATTATATTTTATCGAGTTCTCGCCGTCGCCTTGGAATATCATCGGTTCTAATCTTCAATTGGTGATAACTGGAACGAAGATCAATCTTTGAAAAGAATTTGGCTCCTTGTTACTGGTCAAACAGGTCATCAATACGTGGCAATGGGTACTTATTTTTGATGGTGACATGGTTCAACTCCCGATAATCAATACAAAGTCGCATACTCCCATCTTTCTTTTTCACGAATAGAACAGGAGCACCCCAAAGAGAAGTACTAGGGACGAATAAAGCCAATGTCTAAACAATTCCTGCGCAGCTGGGTCTTTAACTCCTCAAGTTCAATAGAGCCATTTGATATAGGGCTTTGGAAATAGGTTTTGTACCAGGTTCAAGGTCGATACAAAATTCAATTTCACGCTCTGGGGGTAGGCCAGGAAGTTCTTTAGGGAATACGTCAGGAAATTCATTAACAATAGAAATATCATTCAAAACTGACGTATTTTTGTTTAGATCCGTGACATGAGCTAAGAAAGCTTGACATCCATTTTTCAATAAATGAATAGCTTTATGGCTTGAGATGACAGTGATTGATTTTAATGGTTTGGTTGCTTGAATTTGCATAATAGGTTGTTTAGGAATATGAAAGCTAACAACCTTACGAAAATAATCAATTTTTGCATGATGAGTAGTTAACCAATCAATCCCTAGAATTACGTCAAATGCAAGTATTTTCAATGAAATAAGATCGACAGGTAATGTGAGGGTACTGATTTAAACCAAACATGACTTATAAACAGTGGATGTAATGAAGGTTTCTCCCAATGGAGTTTCAATAGATAAGTTAAAGTCCAATTTCTCTGGAGTCAAATTTAAACGTTGAGCGCAAGTAGAAGAAATAAAAGAATGGGTAGAACCGATATCAAATAAGATATATACTTCGCTAGAGTTTATGATAAGCTTACCCGTGATGACCTCGTTCGGGTTCCTTGCTTTCTGGGAGGTCACGACAAACGCTCTCCCTTGCACTACCGGCTTTGACTTTTCTGGGACGGCCTTTGGTGCCTCCACCCTAGCTGAACTTGTCTTCGATGAACGACAAAATTGGGCTAGGTGACCTTCTCTTCCACAATTATAACATGCTTTCGACAGCATCGCACAGTTTGGACTAATGTGTCCCTCCCCTCCGCATTTGAAGCATATGATAGGTGGTTGTTCTCCTTCCTTAACAACGGGTTCTGGTGCTGACGTCTTTCCATCATTGTTGAATTTTCTCTTCTTGAAATGTCCATTCTTATTGTTTTGGCCATGATTACCACCGAAGTCGTTACCATTTCTGTCGTGTTGATTTCCTCCACGCTTATTATCACCGCTTCAATGACTGCTATCACTAGTATTATCATTTTGACGGCTGCTCTCTTTTGGTTGGGTTGACTCATTATCGCGCTCCAAAAACTGAGCCTTATTAACAATATCTGAATACAAACACAGTTTATGAGAGATAAGATATTGACGTATCTCGGGTTTCAAACCTCTTACAAACATTCGCGTCATTCTCTCCTCATTATCAACCGAATGGGACGCAAACCGGGACAACTCGGCAAACTTGGCTTCGTACTGCGACACGGTCATGTTGTTTTGCTCCAATTTGATGAACTCTACCTCTTTCATGTGACGAATACTTTCGGGAAAGTACTTGTCATTGAACAATTCTTGGAACTTCTCCCAAGTCATCTTCAGTGCGGTAGGTTAAGTACGTTTTACAGATTCCCACCAGTAATCTGCCTCTACACGCAACATGAAGGTGGCAAAGGGAACCTTTTACTCCTCGGAGCATCCCAAGACATCAAATATCTTACAGATCTGTCTTATCCACGTCTCCGCCTTGAGTGGTTTTGGCTCTCCAAAGAACTTCGGTGGTCCCAGTTCCTTAAACTGCTTGGCGGTGACCGTCCGAGAGTTGCCAGTGTTTCCACCTGCATTTTAGACAGGAGTCACTCTTGCCTGATGTTGCATGAATTGCATAAAGCCTCTGAACATTCCATCATTCATCATCTGGTCAGTGTTGTTATTTGCCTGAGGATTGTCTCCTTCCTGATGCACATTATCCTGAGTATTGATCTGTGGAGACTCAACGGTCTCCTGTGCTCCATTGCTAATCTCAACATTCTCAGATGTCATTTTCAAATACTGTCACAAAACAAGGGTTAATTAACATATCACATATTATCCTTATACTCTGACCGACCAATTAAATACCAAATAAACTTTGGTAGGTCATACTAGCGAAGGAATTCCCCGTCTCTCCCTCCTAGTTCTTGTCCCACATCTTAGCCAGGATCATATCCCTAAGCTTTGATACCAATCTTGTGACGCCCCAAAATAGGTATACATCACCTATTCCGAAAGTCGCCAAATACATGGTACAAAATACAAATACAATCTTAAATATACAACAAGAAAGCTATGAGTTTTAATACAAATATTGTCTTCTGATAATATCCACTCTCGTAATAAGTCCTCATTACATTTTTTATCATACTATTATATAGAATGGTGAGGACTACTAAGACACCATCTCGGACCGTCACTCCGTTCCCCGACTAGTCCCGGCTATGTTCTCATTTCCTGAAGAGAACAAAGAAAAGAAAGGGTGATCTCAACTAGCCCAAAGAAGAAATATTATGACTAAGATAATGCGTAATAAATTATCATTAGTTTTCAACAATGTTAAACCGATAAAATACAATAGACATCAAGTTTAATCTGCAATGAACAAGCAATCCATTAAAAGAGTCAAGTAGAGAATAAAATCTACTATCTTTTATGATTTAAAAAGTTTTTCATCACTTTTATCACTGGGACTCAGCTTAATAAATAATCCACATCATCCCTGCACTACAACCAAAGATATTCATTAGTATCACGACCACAAATTATCCATGCACTACGGGCCAAGGATATTTGTGTATTCATCAATGGTCATGATCATGCCAACAACTGTCCATCAATGCACTACAGGCCAATGAGGACTTTTACCACATCATTTGTAACATTACGGTCATGATTATACCGAATAATCCCTGGTCATAATCATACCAAGTCCATCTATGCACTACAGGCCACAGATGACTTTAAAAAAATATAAACATGAGGATGATGACAATGATATAAGAATTCAATAAAACAAGTTCAAGAATTAATTTAACCAAGAACTAATAACGTCCAAATTGTCAACATGATACTTCTTTGTAGAGTAAAATTCAAGAATGCTCAGAAGAATATTTTCATGTAAAGATATTGGATGAAGCGCAAATATCAAGGATATTTCACTAATTTCATGGAGTATAGAGGTCAAAACTTTAACCAACTGAGTATAATAAAGAATGGAATAACAAAAGAAATCACCACGCACGCATACAGATTGCCAGATGTATAGTGTTATTCAAATGAATAATAAATAATCGGAACCGGTCAGCGTAATACGCATTAGCGGGTGATATTCCAACAGAATAATAAAGAATGAAATAATAACGTAAATCACCATGCATGTGGTACTTGTGATGTATAAAGTTATTCCAATGTAATAATAAATAATGGAACCAGTCCCACAGAAAACGCATGCATGAGATATTCCAATGTAATAATAAAGATGGAATCAGTCCAACGTAAAACGCATGCATTGCATGATATTCCAAATGTAATAATAAATAATGGAATAACAACAGAACAATAAAGAATGGAATAACAGAAGAAATTCACCAAGTATAGGGTAGTCCGCGTATACAGGTTATTCCAACAGAATAATAAAGAATGGAATAACAACAGAACAATAAAGAATGGAATAATAGAAGAATTTCACCAAGTATAGGGTAGTTCGCGTATAAAGGTTATTCCAATAGAATAATAATGAATGGAATAACAGAAGTTCTCTTCATGAATACAAAAGGAATAATACCCCTTACCTTAGAATAAAGCTGAATATTGGAATAGTGAGGTAGCAGGCTTCTCTTCTTCTATAGATTTTTTCTCTATAGCTTCTCTCTATAATAATGGCTCTTAAAGCTTTAGTGAATTGGTGAGAAATGAAGGAAGAATGAGCTTCTATTTATAGAAAAATATAGTTTCGATAATTGCAAGTTTTGGGGCTCGAAAAATTACAGTACAATACCTCCAACTTTAATTTCATTTTTAATTTAGTCTTGCAAGTATTATCAAACTTGCACCACCTCCCCTAATGGTAAATAATGTGAATCAATAGTTCAATCATGTGAATCAATAGTTATAATCATGTGAAAATACGAATTACGGTATAGTACTTCCATCTATACCTCCATCTTTAATTTAATCATGCAACTATTATCAATCTTGCACCAATTCCCCTAATAGTATAAGAATGTGACTCAATAGTACACACATGTGAACAAATAGTTATATAAGCATTTGAATTAGTAGCAATTAATTGCTCATTTATCCGATAAATTACCCGATTTATCAATATAACCCCAGCACATCAATTATCATCTAATAGATGTCGATTTCAACTAACACCAATAATCCCAACACAATGGAACTATCAAATTCATCTTTAATCAACACGAACTTATTCATCATTAATATCATAACTCATAATATTTAACAATCAGGTCGTTCCCGGGAAAGAGGGGGCTTTCCAATAAGGATTTCTTCCTATTGGCGCGCAATTAGGTGACCAAACCTCTCCTTGACAGAACTCCTTGACATTGTAAATATTGTAATTTACTAATATGAATAACTTTGTCGTCTCAATTATTGATTTAATAATATATAAAAATATTATGCAGATGATACTGTGACAATAATCGAATCAATAATATGAGAGATATGATGCAGCAATTACTATAGCAATAATTGAGTATAACTGAGTGACTTCTCATGTAAGCATCAATAATCAATACCGTAAAGCTACTACGCAACCACGCCAGACATCGTATTTTGTACTTTTACTACCGAAAGTAGTTCAAAGAAGATAAATCAAAACTTTTCGCCGTTATTTTCATAAAAATATTTTTGTTGTTTTCTCAATTCGACAATAATTTTATTGTGGGGTCCACCAATGATTGCGTCCTTGTACGAATATTCCCTGCTAAAATGAATATTCCCCGACCATTCGATTATAACAACTTGCATACTTTGCAGAATTTATAAATACTACCCACAACTATAATATTATAACAAATTCATTACATAATATTCAAAAATGATAATTATAGAAAAATCATTTTTTATTCATAAAAATTTGGGTCTTACAAATAATCCTTTGTATTCATTCCTTATTAAATTGTGAAAATGATCTGTCTACGTGGATTACCGCATGGCGGGCGAAAATCCATTTACAGTTTCGTAATTTTTCTGACCATCAAAAATTCTGGAAAATTTTGAAATGATATTTTGTTGAGTTTTCTAGATTTTGTCCAAAAATGGCGATTTTTGGATGTATAGATTAGGAGTTATGAATTTTATGGGAAAAGACTATTTTAAAAGTAAACCCTTATAACTCCTTATGGTTAACTCCAAAATTGGTAAAATTTTTATTGGGAGTACATGTATATAACAGGAGTATACCCAGTAAATTTTGGAATTTTTGGACAAAAGTACAATTTATGATAAATGTCTAAATATTCGCCAGTTTTGGCCATATGAAAAATAGTAAATGAATTTTAAAAATTCCGAGAAAAATATATGTTCAATATGGGACTATATTCTGCTAAATCCCAGAAAAAAAATATTTTTGGAACTGATTTGGTATTTTTTATGAAAATAAACTAGTTATGAGTAAATGAATTAAATATGTTATGTGAAGTAACAAAATTGGAAAATAGGATTTTATGGCTTGGGAATCCTATATAGGGTATATACAGATTTTTGATGAGGGATTTGATCATTGGTGATGAAATCTTATGAGTATGGCATTTTTTGAATGATTAAATGCATTATTTGGTAAAGTGTAAACAATTGAAATAAATTATTTATAAGTTTAAGAAGTGATTAAATATTGTTATAATATTAATAATATTAGATTATGAGTTTATTAAGTGATTGATAATATTTGGATAAATTTAAAGTCTTTAATATTTATCCTTGTTTTTCGTTGATTAATGCTTATATCATTGTCATCATCCTCAGTGTTTATATTGTGATGAAAGTCATCTTTGGCTTACGTGCAAAGATGGATTTGTTGATTATTGATTTTACAATTGTATATCTTTGGCTTACGTGCAAAGATGGATCGTTGATTATTAGTTTCTGATTGTATATCTTTGGCTTACGTTCGAGGATGGACTATTGATTATTGGTTTTATGAGTTGTATATCTTTGGCTTACGTGCAAAGATGAACTATTGATTGATGAGTATCTTTGGCTTATATGATTTGCATAGATGAATGACGGGATCATTCGGTATAATCATGACCCGTAATGTTATAGATGATGTGGTAAAAGTCCTCATTGGCACAGTAGCGCATTGATGGACGAGTTATTGGTATGATTATAACCGAGGATTATTCGGTATAATCATGACCATTGATGATTACATGAATATCCTTGGTTGTAGTGCGAGGATGATTCGATGATGTGGATTATTTATTAAAATTTGAGTCTCGTGAATAAAATATTGATTATACACTTTTAATTCGAAAAAATAGTAGTAGATATCATGCTTCTACTTGACTCTTCTAAAATACTGATTGTATGTCTTTGGCACAGAAGTAGTGCAAAAGATGAATTGTTAATGAATATCTTTGGACGTAGTGTAAAGATGAATTTATTAGTATGATTATGAGCAGGAATTGTGATTTAGTATAACCATGATTTTTGATGTTTCAGGTGAAGATAAGTGATGAAAATTATCTTCGTCCCGGGTGCGAAGAGGAATTTAGAATCACAATTATGATTATGAGTTATTCATATGATTGTGGATAGGAATTATTGATTGATGTTACAGGGATAAAACATTATTGGTGGACTTTTAACATGGAGAAGATAATAGACCTGATGGTCTATTTAACTCTTCTAATGGATTGCTCGTTCCGCTGCAACTATGATTGAAAAGTTTTATCATCTACCATATGTTCTAAATCTCTGATTTATTATTGACGAAGGCTATTGATAATTTAATTATCTTTAGTCATGATATTCTTTACTGGGCTATTTGTGCTCACCCTTTGCTTCATAATTCCTTTCAGGTAATAAGAGTGTAGCTGGGTCGAGCGGGGATAACAGGAAAATAGTGTGATGGTCCGAGACTATCGAAGTTTCTCAATACATTATAAAACGGCATGACATGCAACAGATACTTGTATTGAGGACCTAAGATGTGTGTGTCGTATTTTATATGCCACTTAATAATTGATTTTGGCGAACAACAATAGGGTGATGAGAACCCGACTTTGAAAGCGTCAAAAGTGCACCTTATTAGAATGAATATGATAGTAATCTTCTCGTTCTTCTTTGGGGTCTTAAAATATTTACTACTGTATTTTTATATGGCATTGTAAAAATTTGAGTTTGGATACTATCTACGAGATAATATTGTATTAAAACTCACAACTTATGTGTTTGTCGTACTCACTACGCGACGATTCAACAATTATATATAAATGAAGTTTGTATTTGATTTTTATAATATGATATCCGCAACTCGAATGGGTCGTGTGGACCTATTTTGGGGCGTCACAAATGGTATCGAGCTTAGAGATATGGTCATTTGGCGGAGATAAGAGTCTAGAACTAGGAGGGAGAGACGAGTTATATACTTCACTTAGTGTGTGACTTACCTAAGTTGAAATTGTTTACTTGATAAGTTGACAAATTGTGATATGTCAATTAACCTTTGTTTTGAAGATATATTCTAGAATGATATCTGAAATACAGGAGATGAGCAATGGGAAAATCATGATACAGAGGAAATAACCAGGAAGGTACAATCCGAAAAAAAACAAGGTATTCTCATTTATTCGAACTACCAGGTACGTAAATTTCTAGGGCAAAATTTCATAAGGAGGGGAGATTGTGAGATCCTGAATTTTATGAAATAAAAGTACTCAATTTTTTTATTTTGGTAAATAGTTAAATTAATAAAAGTTTAAAGTTAAGGGTCATATTTAAAAAATTTTCAAAATAAGCAAGTTGTCATAAAATAACCTAGAGTAAAAAAAATACGATGTCTGGCGTGGTTTGCATAGTAACATACAAGATTGATTATTGATTCTTATGTGAGAAGTCACTCGGCGATTATACTCAATTATTGCTACAATAATTGTTGCATCATATCTCTCTCATATTATTAATTCAATTATTGTCACGATTATCATCGCATAATATGTTATATATTATTAAATCAATAATTGAGACGACAAAGTTATTCATATTATTATTTGCAATATTGACAATGTCTAGAAGTTCTGTCAAGGAGAGGTTTGGTCACCTAATTACGCGCCAATAAGGAGAAATCCTCATCGGAAAGCCCCCTCTTTCCTGAGAACGACCTAATTGTTAAATATTGTGAGTTATAATATTAATGATGAATGTTATTAAAAATTGAATTTGAGTTTGGAGTTGAATTTGGAGACGCGGACGTGATATTTGAGTCCGAAATGATGAAATTATTAGAAATAGACTATAAACACAAAATTTATCAAGGTTGACTTTTTGGTCAAAAAAGCCAACAGTTGACTTTTTCGAAAAATTCAAACTT
The DNA here is from genome assembly GCA_020205615.1 of Panax quinquefolius. Taxonomy (NCBI): domain Eukaryota; kingdom Viridiplantae; phylum Streptophyta; class Magnoliopsida; order Apiales; family Araliaceae; genus Panax; species Panax quinquefolius. The sequence continues at coordinate 133,035,649 of CM035155.1, forward strand.
CAAAATTTTAAAAATAAAATTTTTGAGAAAAATATTTCCATTGTGTTGAGATTGTTAGTGTTAGTGGAAATCGATATTTATTTCGATAATAATTGATGTCTGGAGGTTATATTGACCAATCGGATAATTAATCGAATAAATGAGCAATTAATTGCTATTAATTCACATGATTATAATTATTTGTTCACATGCGTGTACTATTGATTCACATTCATATACTATTAGGGGAGGTGGTGCAAGATTGATAATACTTGCATGACTAAGTTAAAAATGGAGGTATAGTTGAAGGTATTATACTGTAATTCGTATTTTCACATGATTATAACTATTGATTCACATAATTGAACTATTGATTCACATTATTTACTATTAGGGGAGGTGGTGCAAGTTTGATAATACTTGCGGGACTAAATTAAAATAATGAAAAGAGGAAGGTATTATCTTTGTAATATTTGAGCCCCCAAAACGTGCAATTATCGAAACTATATTTTCCTATAAATAGAAGCTCATTCTTCCTTCATTTCTCACCAATTCACTAAAGTTATAGAGCAATTATTATAGAGAGAAGAGAAGAAGAGAAGTCACTTACCTCCACTATTCTAATATCTAGTTCCTTCTAAGGTAAGGGGTATTATTCTTTTCGTATTCATGAAGAGAGTTATTTTATTTCAATACTATAGTAAGGGTTGTTATTTCATTCTTTATTATTATGTTGGAATAACTTTACATGCATGCTAAGCACCGCATACATGGTGATATTCTTGTGTTATTCCATTCTTTATTATTACATTGGAATAACCTTTTATGCATCTGGTTCTATCGCATGCACGTGAATTCTTTTGTTATTCCATTCTTTATTATTACATTGGAATATCACATGCATGCGGATTACGCATGACACGGTTCTATTCTTCTTTATTATTACGTTAAAATATCACATGCATGCGGATTACATACGACCGTTCCATTCTTTATTATTACATTGGAATAACTTTTCTGCATGCGATTATCGCATATCCGTGAATTCATTTGTTATTCCATTCTTTATTATTCTATTGGAATATCCTCGCATCATGCGGATTACGCATGACACAGTTCCATTCTTTATTATTACATTGGGAATAACTCGTATCATGCGCGGTCTATCATGTATGGTGAATTCTTTTGTTATTCCATTCTTTATTATTCTGTTGGAATAACTTTATCTATGGATTGGATTATCGCATGCATGTTGAATGATCCTTTGTATTCATTCCTTATTAAATTGTGGAAATTATCTATCTACGTAGATTATCGCATGGCGGGCAAAAATCCATTTGCAGTTTCGTAATTTTTCTGACCTTTAAAAATTTTGGAAAAATTTGAAATGATATTTTGTTGAGTTTTCTAGATTGTGTCCAAAAATGGCGATTTTTTGGATGTATAGATTAGGAGTTATGAATTTTATGGGAAAAGACTATTTTAAAAGTAAACCCTTATAACTCCTTGTGGTTAACTCCAAAATTGGTAAAAATTTTATTGGGAGTACATGTATATAACAGGAATATACCCTGTAAAATTTAGAATTTTTGGACAAAAGTAAAATTTATGATAAATGTCTAAATATTTGGCAGTTTTGGCCATATGAAAAATAGTAAATGAATTTTAAAAATTCCGAGAAAAATATATGTTCTATATTGGACTATATTCTGCTAAATCCCGGAAAAGAAATATTTTTGGGGCCCGATTTGGTATTTTCATGAAAATGAACTAGTTATGAGTAAATGAATTAAATATGTTATGTGAAGTAACAAAATTGGAAAATAGGATTTTATGGCTTGGGAATCCTATATAGAGTATATCTGATTTTTTGATGAGGGATTTGATCATTGGTGATGAAATCTTATGAGTATAACATTTTTGAATGATTAAATGCATTATTTGGTAAAGTGTAAACAATTGAAATAAATTATTTATAAGTTTAAGAAGTGATTAAATATTGTTATAATATTAATAATATTAGATTATGAGTTTATTAAGTGATTGATAATATTTGGATAAATTTAAAGTCTTTAATATTTATCCTTGTTTTCGTTGATTAATGCTTATATCATTGTCATCATCCTCATGTTTATATTGTGATGAAAGTCATCTTTGGCTTCGTACGTGCAAAGATGGATGGATTATTATTGATTTTACAATTGTATATCTTTGGCTTACGTACATGCAAGATGGACCGTTGATTATTAGTTTTACAATTTGTATATCTTTGGCTTACGTGCAAAGATGAACTATTGATTTATATCTTTGGCTTATATACATAGATGAACCGGATCATTCGACGAGGTATAATCATGACCCGTAATGTTATAGATGATGTGGTAAAAGTCCTCATTGGCACGTAGCGCATTGATGGGCCGATTATTGGTGATTTATAACCAGGAGGATTATTCGGTATAATCATGACCATTGATGATTACATGAATATCCTTATTCAGTAGTGCGGGGTTGATTCGATGATGTGGATTATTTATTAAAAATTTGAGTCTCAAAGATAAAATATTGATTATACACTTTTAATTAAGTAAAAATAGTAGATATCATGCTCTACTTGACTCTTCTAAAATACATTTGTATGTCTTTGGCCTGTAGTGCAAAGATGAATTGTTAATGAATATCTTTGAACGTAGTGCAAAGATGAATTTATTAGTATAATTATGAGCAGGAATTGTGATTTGGTATAACCATGATTTTTGATGTTTCAGGTGAAGATAGGTGATGAAAATTATCTTCGTCTTGGGTGCGAAGAGGAATTTAGAATCACAATTATGATTATGAGTTATTCATATGATTGTGGATAGGAATTGTTGATTGATGTTACAGGGATAAAACATTATTGGTGGACTTTTAACATGGAGAAGATAATTGACCTGATGGTCTATTTGACTCTTCTAATGGATTGCTCGTTCCGCTGCAACTATGGTTGAAAAGTTTTATCATCTACCATATGTTCTAAATCTCTGATTTATTATTGAGGAAGGCTATTGATAATTTAATTATCTTTAGTCATGATATTCTTTATTGGGCTATGCTCACCCTTTGCTTCACAATTCCTTTCAGGTATTAAGAGTGTAGCTGGGTCGAGCGGGGATAACAGGGAAATAGTGTGATGGTCCGAGACTATCGAAATTTCTCAATACATTATAAAATGGCATGACATGCAATAGATACTTGTATTGAGGACCTAAGATGTATGTGTCGTATTTTATACGTTACTTAATAATTGATTTTGGCGAACAACAATAGGGTGATGAGAACCCGACTTTGAAAGCGTCAAAAGTGCACCTCATTAGAATGAATATGATAGTAATCTTATCGTTCTTCTTTGGGGTCTTAAAATATTTGCTGCTGTTTTTTTATATGGCATTGTAACAATTTGAGTTTGGATACTATCTACGAGACAATATTGTATTAAAACTCACAGCTTATGTTTTTCGTCGTACTACTCGCACGACGCTTCAATGATTATTATAAATGAAGTTTGTATTTGATTTTTATAGTATGATATCTGGCGACTCAGAATGGGTCGGGTGGACCTATTTTGGGGGCGTCACATAAGGGATATTTTTTTTGTTTAGTATTCATAAGGAATAATATTTTCTTCCATACTCTGTAGTATGTGAGTAATATTATTTCGCCTTATATTCTGATTATACCTCATTCTCGTTAAAGTATTGCTTCTATACTCAAGTGAAATTAGTAGAATATCCTTGAAATTTAAGGCTTCATCTATTATCGCTTCACAAGGATATTTTTTGCACATTCTTGTTAAATTTTAAGCTTTTCATGTTTGAAAATCGTCCATGAGTACTATTTCATTTATACTGGATTACTATTCACAAAGTATTATTCACGGGTACTATTCACAAAGTACTATTCACGAAGTACTATTCACAAAGTACTATTCAAGGAATACTATTCCTTAAGTACTATTCACGGGGTACTATTCACCCGGGTACTACTCACCCGGAGTACTATTCATGACAAAAATTGATTTCTTTTTGGTCCAAATCATTTTTGATACAATATCATTCTTGAATTTTACTTCACAAAGCAGTATCATATTGGCAATTTGATCATTATTGAATTCTGGATAAATTAAATTATAAATCTTTAAAAACTTATCATTTGCTTTCTTTTAATTGAATTCTTATATCATTGTCATCATCCTCATGCTTATATTGTGATGAAAGCCATCTTTGGATTACGTGCATAGATGGACTGTTGATTGGTATGATTATGATCAGGGATTATTCGGTATAATCATGACCCGTAATTTTATAAATGATGTGGTAAAAGTCATCATCGTTGTAGTGCATTGATGGATGCTTATTGGTATGATTATGACCAGGAATTATTCGGAATAATCATGACCATTGATGATTACATGAATATCCTTGGCCCGTAGTGCAGGGATGATTCGATGATGTGGTTTATTTATTAAGTTGAGTCTCAGCAATAAAGTTGATGAAAAATTATTTAAATCATAAAAGATAGTAGATATCATGTTCTACTTGACTCTTCTAATAGATTGCTTGTTCCGCTGCAGTTAAACTTGATTTTTATTGTATTTTATCAGTTTAACACTGTTGAAGGCTAATGATAATTTATTCTGCATTATCTTAGTCATAATATTTCTTACTGGGCTAGTTGAGCTCACCCTTTTGCTTTCATTGTTCTCTTTAGGAAATGAGAACGTAGCCGGGACTAGTCGGAGAATGGAGTGATGGTCCGAGATTGTTGTTTTAGCAGTCCTCACTACTTAGTGTAATAATAAATGTAATGAGGATTGAATTTGAGTTTGGATATTGTCTAGAAGACAATATTCATGTAAAAACTCAGCTATATTTTGTCGTATTTTTACACGACAGTTGTATTAAAGAAGTTTGTATTTGATTTATGTACCATATATTTGGCGACTCAAAATGGGTGATGTATACCTATTTTGGGGGCGTCACAGATACTGCATAGTGTAGTAACATAATACTCTTCTTCTTTCTCTCTGATTCTCTCTATAGCTTTCTCTTGTGAGTCTTAATGAATTGGTGATAATGAAAGAAGAAATAAACTTCTATTTATAGAAGATTTCTAGCTTAGTCCTTGCAATGTGAAGAGGCAAGTGGCTTGACGACTGGTAATGTGAAAAGGCAAGTGGTTTGACGCCTGTAATGTGAAACGAAAAGTGGTTTGACACCTGTAATGTGAAACGGCAAGTGGTTTGATATCTAGTAAAGGCAAGTACTATTGGCGAAAGTGACTCTTAGATGATGACATATGGGTCCCATAGAATAAACCAAACTTACAACAAACGTCTCATAACAAACCTCTTATTTATATCAAAGATTGAATAAATATTTACCACAAATCACTTTATCTTAAATTAACACATTTTTGATCTTTCAACAATTATTCATCATTAATATTATAACTCACAGTATTGACAACCAGATCATTCCCAGAAAATAGGGGGCTTTCCAATAAAGACTTCTCTTTATTGGCGCGCAATTAGGTGACCAAACCCCTTTCCTCGACAGAACTTTCTACGTCTTAATTATTGATTTAATAATATAAAATATTGTGCAGGTGATATTGTGACAGTAATTGAATCAATAATATGAGATACTATGCAGCAACTACTATTGCAATAATTGAATAAAACTGAGTGACTTCTTACGTAAGCATCAATAATTAGAGACATTGTGCAATATCGTGTGCTAGTGTGAAACAACGCGTATTACTATTCTTTTATCACCAGGTATTTCAACAGTTTAACGGTAAAAGTTTTGTCGTTATTCTATGAAAATGTTATTTTTGTTGCTTTTTATATCCGACAATTATTCCGTTGTGGGGTCCACCAATGATTGTATCGTCGTACGGATATTCCCCGACAAAAAAGAATATTTTATGACAACTTGCTTACTTTACAAAAATTTACACATATCACCCATAACTATAGGATTATATTAAATTAACATCTTATTATTCAAAATAATATTTAGAGAAAATTCAATATTTATTCATAAAAAGTTAGGGTCTTACAAAATCGGTCAGTCATTAAGTACGTTTGTTTTGAAAAAAAATCGTCTGAATGGTTGAATCAGTCAGATAATTGAGCTGAATGACTAAGTCAAAATTTTTTTGCCTAAATGACTGAATGAGTAGCTGAATAAAGTAAAAAAAAATATTAACTATTATATTAAGTAATATTAAATAAATTTACAACAACTTTGAATTTTTTTAGAGGGATAAAATAATAAAATTCTGTCATTCAGATGTTTCAGACATATTAATTATCAAACAACTTTTTTCATTCTGATTCAGATTCAGATCAGCTCAGATTCAGATTCAGATTCAGATTATTTCAATTTTTATCAAACACCCCCTAACATGTACCCCCTTCATTTCTAAATATAGGTCGTTTTGAATTTTCTTTCTTATTCTTAATTATTTGACGTTTGTTGTTATCTAGGAAAATTGATCACAGTTGTTCTCAAATTACCCCTTATAATTAAGGTGTTTTATGGGAAGAGAAAAATAGAAAGAAAATAAGAGTAAATGAGACCATTGAATTTTTTTAGGAGTAAATTATGGGAAATATCGAAGACATAGTATGGGATAAGTGAGGTAAAGAATATTTTAAACAATTAATGCTATAGTTAATATTTTTTATTTATTTTTTTAATTCTTGTGTATAAATCTTAACGAGGAGTAGTATCAAAAACACATATTACTCCCCTATAAATGTAAACAGCAGGGAAGACCATAATAAGCCCGTGGCATCATTCTTTCTTCTTAAAATTTTCTTCATTTGTATATTAACTTAAAAAATCCTCTCTTTTTTCTCTTTAAAACCCTAAACCCTAAAAACAACATTATCAGCCTTCATCTTACATTAAACCCCAAATTCGAATTTTCTTGCTATACTAACGCAGAAGGTAATAACAATAATAATGGAGAAAATTCCAGTATGGGACTTGCCGGACGTGCCAAAGGGGCAGCTCCCCCATCACCTAGAACAACAGAGAACTCGCGTTTTCTGTAATTCTGATGCTCCAACTCATGTATCTCTCTCTCCCCCTTTATATATATATATATATATATATATATATATATAAATATATGTATATCTTTAATTTTTACTTTGAAGAGTTCATGCCTTTTTGTTTGAATGATTTTATTGGTGGGTTTATGTTTAATTTTGGTTTGTATATATCTGAACTTGTTGTAGACAGAGAACATACACTACTCTGGTGCATATTCATCTATGGGAGTGGATAACAGCTTGCGGTTGGACCAATTCCGCAAAAACTTTAGAGTAGAAGTAATTCGAGTCACCGAGGATGAAATGGAGTTTGATATGATTGGTATTGATCCCTCACTTGCTAATGGGTTTCGGAGAATCCTCATTGCTGAGGTGGGTTTGTTCGTACCCCCGAATTCTTACATTTGTGTTTAATATAATGGTCACTTGTTAATGTTATTGTTTGGTATTACATAAGTTATGTCTTCTAAAGTTGTACTAGCTCCTTCAGATTCTAAAGTATAAAATTTAAAATAATAATAATAAAAGAACATTTCATGCACTACGTAGAATTCCTCATTGTAGTGCACGTTATTGGCCAATAGTTTGTAAGAATTAAAAGATGAAAGTGTATGACTAGAGAGAGCTTTTGATATGCTGATGCAACTAAAACTTCTTGGCTTTAATTCCAATTGCAGTTCTTATTCTGTTTTCTTTCTTTGGTTTTGGCGAACTGATTTTTTTTGTCTAGAACATGACATTGAGCCTTGAGGCCCATACTCCATAGATAGAGGAGGCGTGAAAATTAATTGCAAACATATTTCTTGGAGGTACTTATGGACAGTTGGCAGGTGAATCTAGAATTTTTTCCAATGGCGTCACTAATGCAAACATAATCACATATAAATTTTGTTATAGAAAATATTTATAATTTTACTTTCACCAAAGAGGTCATTGGTTTTCATATGATTTTGACATCAATATATAAGTTTATATGTTGTAAAAATAATATTTGCACTTATTTCTACGTAGTCTCATTTCTTAAATTTTTCTTATGGGTTTTTTCATTTTTTATACTATTAAAAATGTCTTTCTCAATATCTAGCAGAACACAACCATCTTATCTATGATTGTTCAAGGTCCAATTTATATTTTTTTACTTTATCTATCATAGGATTATAACGCGAATGCATAGTTGTCACGGTGTCGCCTAGGCGTTGTCTTGGTGCATGAGCATGCAGCAAGTCGGGGGTAAGCTGTCAAGGCGCTCGCCTTGACAGCTAGGCGTCCACAAGTCGTCGCCAAGGCGACGCCTTAGCCGCCTAGCTACCAAGGCTAGCGCCAAGGCAGCTTGGTCAAATTGGAAGACAACCCTAAAAACTTCTGTCCACTTTAACTTACCGACTCACACACAACATTACTCTATGATGGTTGCGACACACACATAACAACTATATAGAAAACTAATTAATTATGGATCACATACTAGAGTCAATATAGAAAACCAAGATGTTGCAACCGGTAATACTTAAGGTGTCATGTTCATTCTCATTGTTGCAATACTGGTTCATTTTCCATCTTCTTTTCCAACTTGATTAAAAAAGGAGAATTTCCACTTAAAGTAACAGCGAGTGGTAGTTATCTAATGAACATACACCATTATCCGTATGGTGTGCCTTCAGTAGTGTGGAAGATTGCGTCTGAACAGATGAACATAATTTATGACTTGGTGTTATTGGTATCTTATATTTTTTTCCTTTCATTGTTTCTGTGTGCAGCTTCCAACAATGGCTATTGAAAAGGTCCTTATTGCAAACAACACATCAGTGATTCAAGACGAGGTGCTTGCCCACAGATTGGGTCTCATTCCAATCAATGCTGACCCGAGGCTGTTTGATTATATTTCAGGTTTTATCTTACATTCTTACCTGCTGGTTATATGTTTGATTATTTAACATCTACCTCAATGATTTAGACAGCTAATGGCGATCTAGTTTTTATTTCTCAGAAAATGATGTACCAAATGAAAAGAACACCATCGTTTTCAATCTTCATGTTCGTTGTGAAAGAGGTGGTCAACGCATCACGGGTATAGTTAATTTGTTTTGTAGATAATGGCCTTAGCTTTAAATTTTTACAACCATTTAGTTTCAAATTATTCTAGTGCTGCTCCATTATTTTATTTTTGTATGATGGTATTGTTGTTGACTGCAGTAAAATCAAAGGAGCTGAAGTGGTTGCCAAATGGGAGTGAGTTTCCACTTGCCACAGAAACTTCAGCTTCAAAATCACCTTCAAAACCAAAAACCTATACTTCATTTAGCTCTAGCCAGGACAGTTTGCCTGAATTTTCTGAGAAGCCGATATCACCCTGCCATCGTGATATTATTTTAGCTAAGCTTGGACCTGGACAGGTAAAGACTTCAACCTGGCTCATTTTTTTTTATAATTCCGTACAAGAGCTAGAAGGACTAATTTAAGAAAAGGATATGCTATTTTTGCAAGGAGATATATTAATTTTACAATGTCCCTCTCACAGGATACTAGGTTGATCCCTCAAAGGAGACCTTGTGGAACTAACAAAATATTTCATGGAAATAGTCCTCTCCTTATACTAGGAGAACTATTGTTGTATCTGCTGTTAATTTTGATGACATCACAAGTGAAATAACTGTTTCTCTCTATGGAAATCCATGTGGTCTTTATCGGAATATTTATAACTGGCTGATGATTCATAAAAAATGCTTCTTCTCCAATCTAACTTGCATTTAGGTTTACATACATACATACATACATACATACATACATACATACATACATACATATATATATATATATATATATATGTACGTGTATATATATATAGGTATATATATATGTGTATATAACACCATTTACTTGGAATCAAATTCTTAAATAAATTCAAATTCCCAAGTAAATGGTGTCCAACCCATTTACTTATAAATAAATAAATTAAATTCCTAAGTAAACTGTGTCTAACCGGTTTACCTAAACCAAATTCATACATAAATTTAAATTTTCAAGTAAATGGTGTCTAATCCATTTACTTAAAATCAAACTCTTAAATAAATTCAAACTTCCCATGTAAATGGTGTATAAGCCATTTACTTAAAAATCATATTCCTACGTTAAATTAAATTCCCAAGTAAATGATGCCAACACGTCTACTTAAACCAAATTCTTAAATAAATTTTACACGGACTACGAACTGGCTTGATCCCGTTACGGGTATGTAGACAACCTAAGTAAATAAAATTATTTAGGCTCAACCACTAAATCAAATAAATCCCCAAAACCCCCAAATTAAATAATTAGACTTATAAATTGGAGTCAAAAGGTGTTCCCTTGAAATAAAGGGATGTAATCAAGAGCCATAATCTCAAATAGGTCCGACCTACATTAATAAGAACTCGTGTACTTCAATTGCACGAGTGAAATTATGTCGAGTAATTATTTACAATTTTTGCTCAACATAGTTTTATATTCATATACACATATATACACACACACACACACACACACACACACGTATGTGCTTGTTAGTATATACTGGAGTAATAGAGATGCAAGGCCATGCAATTGTTTTCCTGCAAGGTAGTGAAACACTTGACCTTTACTCGAACAATCCAACCATATAAACGCAAAGAACATACAAAAATATTATAGTGTTATTTTTTGTTTGACAATTTGATTTGAGGTTATGGAGCATTATTATAACCATGTAAAATAAGTATATTTTTTTACATTTGTTTATTTCCATTGTTATGAAATTGTTGATTCATAGCATTACATTATAAGAAGATTTACATGCTCTCATATTTTTGCATGCTCCTTGTATCTGTAAGGTTGGATTGTGATGAAGACCCAAAACTACTTCGTTTCACCTACCTTGCACGAGAAAAAATATATGAATTTACGTGGCCTTATACCTCCATTATGCATGTAAATTCACTAATTCAACAAAAGTTACAAAAGTTATCTTCAAACCTTTAGAGCCTGTATAAAAAGTGGCAGTTTATGGAGTGTATATGTTATTTTTTCATGTATTTTGACAAGTAAAGTGCATATCACTTCAAATGATGCTTAGATCAACTTCTACAATGATATTTTTGGTTCAATCTTTGGCGCTTTGTTACTATGATAGCTACAATTTATTCTTAGCCATGTTACTTCTCATTTATACTTTTGAAGAAAAATTTATTGTTGACATATTCAATTTTGAAACTTAGGAGCAATGATCTTAGTTGGGTGGAAAATACGCTTATAAAATAAATTCAAAATGTAGGAAGGTATCGAACTTAGGTGTGAGGAATGCATGTGGTTAAGACCAGTTGGGTGATGGCTCTGGTGGAGGGTGGGGGGGGGGGGGGGGGTTTCATGGGTAGGAAGAAGGGCTGCAAAACTTAATATTATTCTGTAGCCCATAACCATACCGTTGAAATGCTGAGAAGAGGGGGATGTGTTCTATTATTAACATCATTTGAGTGAAGTTTTACTAAAAAAAATTTGTGCGAGTGTCTCATTGTTCGAATAGTTGATATGATTTTGGTCAGCTCAAAATTTGGCAATTTGCATCAGCTGCGGTTTGAACCATTAATCAAGTCTAATATGTAACGTATGAACTGACTGTATTATGAATAAGAAAGGATATATTGTAGACAAAAACCCCAGCAAGAAGGTTGATTGCAAAATTCTGGCCCCTCATCAAGGAAGCTCTGGAGTACAGCCACTAGGATACTTGGTTTAAGATTCGTGGATAAAGATTTTGTCATTAGAAAATTTTAGATTAAAGAAATGTTTTTGGTCGCAAGTTGTGTATCTTTCTCCTCTGCTGAAAATTTTGAGGGAGATATGAAACAGCTCATCTCTCTATCAGATTGAGAGAGAAATATTGCAGATAGGAGTTTGCGAGAACTACTTTTGAATTCATAATTATTTTGTAGCCCTTAAAAAATGCTTATAGCTATTATCTAACAGACCTAATGTTTAAGTACATCCACTAGATTACAATATTGAGTGTACACTTGGCAATGACTTAGACTTTAAGATTATAAATTGATATTTTAGAATCTAGGTATATTAAGTCCTAAAATTTTGAAGCATTAGGCAAGACTAACATTCAAAAGCTAACAAGTGAACCATAATATTACTGGTGATTTATCTTGTTGCCGAATGCCATTTTCAGAAAATGGCTGACCTTTTATCTCTGAAGGTTATGTTTACTTGCCAGTAATGAATCTAACTTGCTATTTTTGTAGGAAATTGAGCTAGAAGCACACGCTGTTAAAGGCATGGGGAAGACGCATGCAAAGTGGTCACCAGTGGCCACTGCTTGGTATAGAATGCTCCCAGAGGTGAGTTTGTTTTTTACATGTAGCTTTTCTGTTTACAATTGAAACAGTGCCACTCCAGATATTAGTGAGAGGAGTTTGTGTTGTGACTTCTAGTCAAATTTCCCCTGTACAGGTTGTACTATTGCAAGAATTTGAAGATGAGAAAGCAGAGGAACTTGTTAAAAGATGCCCTGTTAACGTATTTGACATTGAAGATATTGCTAATGGTAAAGTGGTATTCATTAGACTTTTTCTCTATATACTTAAATCATAGAATCCAACGATTGAACAGAAGCATTTAGTTTATGTTTTTGGCTTGATTACTAGAAGAGATTGTCACTTTCCCTCGTTACTGGTTAGGTAAGAAGAGAGCTACTGTGGCACGGCCACGGCTTTGTACCTTGTGTAGGGAATGCATCCGTGGGGATCAATGGGAAAATGCTGTGGCACTTCGACGTGTGAAAGATCATTTCATTTGTAAGTAATGTGGCTTGTGCATAGAGCAATATATACCGATATTTGAAGTTCAATTAATACTGGTGACTTATTGGCTTCATCTGACCACTTTGATATATTTGCCTGATTCAATTGGTACCTCTCCTATAGGTGCTGCATGCAATACGATTTAAATCGTCAATGGGCAATCCCTTTTTCCTTTTATTGTTTCGCGTAGGATTTTATCAAAACAAAGAATTTGGTAACAAGTACAAAACAAAAATGGGAGCAAACCTCCCTAGCAGACTAGATACTGCCCTAGAGGTTCAAGTAGACGCAGATGCCCAAAATCTAAAAATAATTAAGAACTCGGGAAGGCATGTTTTGTATGTAAAAATAACTCAGAATGCAAAGACCACCTACCTTCAGGACTTTTAGCTATATAGGTTAACCCAGGGGGTTATCATCCTGAAGGGGAGTCAAGGTTTTAAAGAAGAAAAAAATGAACTTTCTCCAATAGAGAGATGAAATTTGCTGCTTGATCTAGAAGCATTTTTTTTTTTTTTTTTGTTTTGTGGGGTGGGGTGGGGTGGGGTTGGGTGGGGTGGGGTGGGGATGCTAATCCTAAACAGTCTACTTTAATAGGACTGTGAATTTGATAATCCCTTCCGCACAACAGATAACTTTTCAGTAGTATGAAGATTCTCTAAACGAATAGATGTTTAGGTTCAATATAATTCAATGGAGGCTAAAGGGAGATGGTTTATGTTGTTGTTGGACCCTATATATGTTATTATCAGGCACTGTGTATACTTGCCCTATTTTGCTTCCAAACTATTTATATGATTTGATTATTTTTTTACCAACTTTGGATTACTTGAATCACTATATTTAATATAGAGAAGGTTTTGACAATGCAAATACTTCATTCTTTGTTCTTATTCTTTTACCCCCCTAAATTCCCTAGTTACTATCGAGTCAACTGGAGCATTAGATGTTCTGGTTCAATACAATGCAGATACTTCATTTTTGTTTCTTCCCTCTCTCTTAAATTCCCTAGTTACAATCGAGGCAACTGGAGCATTCGATAATCACTTCGGCACAACAGAGAACTTTTTCGGTAATATAAGAGTCTCTGAGCGATCAGGTGTTTTGGTTCAATATAATGCACTGGGGGCTTAAGGGAAGAGACATGGTTTATGATGCTGGACCGACCCAATATAGGTAATTATTATGTTATACGATTCTTAACTTTGCCCTAAAGTACCCGTGTCCCAAACAAGGATATGGGTATTGGACGCTTCATTTTAGCGTAAAAAATTGGCAAAATTGAGGAGTACTTGCCTGTGTCGGACTTATGAAAATATCGTGTCCAACGGGACAGACGGACACTCCATCCGAGTCCGTGTAAAAATAGGTTATTATCATGATCTGCTTATACTTGCACAATTTGCTCCCAAACCAAACTTTTAATATGATTTGGTTCATTTCACAGTTGTTTGGATTACTTGAATCACTATATTTATATAGAGAAGGTTCTGAATTCTGACAATGCAGATACCTCATATTTTGTTCTTATTCTTCTTCATTTTTTCTCTTAAATTCCTTAGTTACAATCGAATCAACTGGAGCATTACCTCCCGAAGTGCTGTTCACCGAAGCTGTGAAGATATTGGAAGACAAATGCGAACGAGTGATAACGGAGCTCTCATGATCTTCTCCCAAGAAATTTGCATCTCGGGGATTTGTATTTTTTGGCTGCTTGTAACATAATTTTTATGTCATAAATTGTTTTCCCTTTTTTTTTGTTTAATTATATCATAATCTAGCATGGTTGGCTCCATAAAATTATGAGAACAGAAAGCAGCTTTTTAGAAGTATACTGTGGAAACTCTTATAATTAACAAAAGGGACCATGGTTTTATTGATTCTGAGGCTTACCAAACAAATCTTGGAGATTTTCCAAGCATATATATACTTAATGCACAACACTAGGGGGTATAATATATGCTGTTTATTAATTGGACAATTTCAGTTAATTTTTCTTAACCTCCTTGGGATTAGTTACTTCTTCATTGAAGAGACGTTGTTCACAATCTTCACAAAAAAGTCCCTTCTTTTTTCACTCGTCTATTGGTTTGATACACCCTTCTTTCCTTCTTATGCATCTATTTAGGTAGTGTTTTTATTTTTTTGCAGATTTTCAAGGCAGTAATACCGACTTGGGGTCGGTTTGGGAATTACTTATTTTAAAATGACTTATAAATTAGAAATTGTTGTGTAATGATAGATAAAGTAAATTAAGAAGAGAACAGAATAGATATATTAATAATCTCTTGCATTCAAGTGGTCATCCACAATTCTTTTGATATCAAATCAATTTCTTAGATGTGGTGTCTCTGTCCAAAATTTACTTCTGCGGCTCTTTCTATACAAAATATATATAACACCAACTAACATTTACATTTCAATAACTTAAGTTGCATTAAAGCAATTTAATGGCTTAAGTTTCCACTATTTATTTTGGTAGTTACTTTCTTCCAATTAATTCATTTCTAACACTCCCCCTTGGATGACCACTTCTTAAGAATATGCCTCGTTAAAAACATTACCAAAGAAAAATCCTGTGAGAAAAAATTTGGCTAAGGAAAAGAGTACAATATTCTTGTATAACTTCTAGTGCCATAGGATTGCCTCATTAAAACCTTGCAAAGGAAAGCCTAATGGGAAAAAACCTTAGCGAAGGAAAAAGAGTACAATCAGCACATATCCTTCAGAAAATTTACTCCCCCTCATGAGTACCACTGTTCATGGTAAAAATATCCTTAAGTCGACGCATGCCAATATTGTGCCTCATCATTTTAAAAGTCGCAGTTGGTAATGGCTTAGTGAACATATCAGCCAAATTATCACATGATCGTATCTGCTTTACATCAATATCACCACTCTTCTGGAGCTCATGTGTATAAAAGAATTTTGGTGTAATATGTTTGGTTCTATCACCTTTGATATAGCCTCCCCTAATTTGAGTGATACAAGCGGCATTATCCTCATATAATATTGTTGGACTATTTATGATTGATGATAATCCACAGTTCTCACGAATATGCTGAATTACCGATCTTAACCAAACACATTCACGACTCGCTTCATGAATTGCAATAATCTCTGCATGATTTGAGGAAGTAGCAGAAATTGTTTGCTTAACAGATCTCCATGAAATAGCAGTATTCCAAAAGTAAATAAATATCCTGTTTGTGATCGGCCTTTGTGTGGATCAGAAAGGTAACCTACATCAGCATATCCAACTAACTGTGATTTTGATCCATTTGGATAAAATAATCCAAAATCAGTAGTCCCGCGAAGATATCGGAAAATATGCTTAATTCCATTCCAATGTCTTCGAGTTGGTGCAGAACTATACCTTGCTAGTAAGTTAACTGCAAATGCTATATCAGGTCGTGTGAAATTTGCAAGATACATCAAAGCACCAATTGCACTAAGATATGGTACTTCAGGACCAAGAGTTTCTTCATCATTTTCTTGTGGTCGAAATGGATCTTTCTTAACATCAAGTGACCGACTCACCATTGGAGTGCTCAAAGGATGAGCCTTATCCATGTAAAATTGCTTCAGAACTTTTTATGTGTATGTTGATTGATGAACAAGAATTCCATTCGGAAGATGTTCAATTTGCAGGCCAAGACAAAATTTTGTCTTACCAAGATCTTTCATCTCAAATTCATTTTTTAAATAATTTGTTGTTTTTGTTAACTCTTCTGGAGTCCCTATAAGATTTAGATCATCAACATATCTTTAAACAATAGCAAATTCGAATTCTGATTTCTTGATAAAAACACATGGACAAATTAGATTATTTTTAAATCCTTCTTTCAAAAGATATTCACTGAGGCGATTATACCACATGCGTCCGGATTGTTTTAACCCATATAAGGATCTTTGTAGCTTGATAGAATACATACTTCGAGATGTAGAATTATATGCTTCAGGCATTTTATATCCTTCAGGGATTTTTATGTAGATATCATTATCTAATGATCCATACAGATATGCTGTAACAACATCCATTAATCGCATATCCAAATTTTCTTTTTCTACCAAGCTAACTAAAAATCTGAATGTAATTGCATCCATTACAGGAGCATATGTTTCTTCATAATCAATACCGGGTCTCTGCGAGAAACCTTGTGCTACAAGTCGCGCTTTGTACCTTGTAATTTCATTTTTCTCATTTCGTTTACGTACGAATACCCATTTATATCCAACAGGCATTACACCTTTAGGTGTTCGGACTACAGGTCCAAACACTTCACGTTTACATAGTGAATTTAATTCTGCTTGAATTACCTCTTTCCACTTTGACCAATCATTTCTTCTTTGGCATTCATCAACGGTTTGTGGTTCATATTCATGATCATCACTTCTGGTGATATCGAGAGCAACTTTGTATGAAAATATATTATCAACAACAATTTTATTTCTATCCAATACTTCTCCTGTATGTGCATAATGTATTGAGATCTCATTATTTTAATGTGCTTGATCCTCTTCGGGAGATAACTCATCTGTTTCAAGAGATAACTCTTCAAGAGTTTTATTTTCAGGAGATTTTTGTTCATAAATTTTGGATTGATCAATTATCTCTGTGGTTTGTTTAATGGGTATAACCTCTTTATGGGCTGCAACTTGTTTTTCTTGTACTTTCCTCTTCCGGGGAATTTTATCTTTAACATCGATTGGTCTTCCACGCTTTAGGTGTGGTTTTGATTCATTTGCTGTTGTATTAACTGATTGTCCTACAGGGACTTCAATCCGTGCTGGAGTATTAGCAGCTGGAATATGAGATTTCACTATTTTCTTATTATCGGTGAATACATCTGGTAATTGATTTGCAATTCCTTGTAAATGAATAATCCTTTGAACTTCTAGTTCACATTGATTTGTATGAGGATCAAGATGAGATAACATCGAAACATTCCAAGTAATCTCACATCGTGCTTCAGGCAACGATTTTTCTCCCCCTAATTGTGGGAAAATTGTTTCATTAAAATGACAATCCTCAAAACGTTCCTTAAAAATATCACCAGTTAGAGGTTCAAGATATCTAATGATAGATGGGGAATCAAAACCCATATAAATTCCAAGTCTACGTTGAGGACCCATCTTTGTGCATTGTGGGGGTGCAATAGGTACATATATTGCACAACCAAATGTGCGTAAGTGAAAAATATTTGGTTGTTGGCCAAGCACAAGTTGCAATGGTGAGAATTTATGATAAGCAGTTGGCCTAATGCGAACTAATGATGCAGCACGTAAAATAGCATGACCCCAAGCAGAAACTGGTAATTTTGATTTCATAAGCAAAGGTCGAGCAATAATTTGAAGTCTCTTGATAAGAGATTCAGCTAAACTATTTTGAGTATGTGTATGAGCAACAGGATGTTCAACATCAATTCCAATTGACATGCAATAATCATCAAAAGCTTGGGATGTGAATTCACCAGCATTATCTAAACGAATTTTCCTAATTGGATAATCAGGAAATTGTGCTCTCAACCTAAGTATTTGAGCAAGAAGTCTAGCAAATGCAACATTTCTAGTAGACAGTAAACATACATGTGACCATCTAGTTGATGCATCAATTAAAACCATAAAATACTTGAATGGACCACAAGGTGGGTGCATTGGTCCACATATATCACCCTGAATTCTTTCTAAGAAAGATGGGTACTCAACAACAATCTTTGAATGTGATGGTTTGATAATTAATTTACCTTGAGAACATGCACTACATGAATAATCAGTAGTTAAAAGAATCTTCTGGTTCTTTAAGGGATGTCCGTAGGAGTTATCAATAATTCGACGCATCATTATAGATCCTGGATGACCAAGACGATCATGCCAAAGCATAAAAATCTTTGGGTCAGAACACTTCTGGTGTATTGCAACATTTATTTCAATTGTTCTCATTGTAGTGTAATATAACCCAGAAGAGAAAATAGGCAATTTTTCTAGTATGAGCTTCTGGCCCGATACAATTGAAGTAATATAAAGAAATTCTTCACTGCCTTCGTTATTGGTTTCAATATGATAACCATTATAACGTATCCTTAAAGCTGAGTAAATTTCTTCTTGATTTAGAAAAATATAAAACATCATCTTTACAAAGTTGTGTGTCCTTTGGCAATATTATAATCGCTCTTCCAGAACCTTCAATCAAGTTCGATGCACCTGATATGGTATTGACATTGGCTTTGCATAATTTTAAAATTTGAAAATATTTTTTATCTTTGAGTATCGTATGAGTTGTTGCACTGTCCGCTAGACAAAAATCTTCCATAGTCATCTTGGAATTGATTTTACCAGTTGAACCCATGCATCTTCATATATACAAAACATAAATTAAACTTTATAAAAATACTTATTACATTTCCATAATATAATAAAAGAAAAATAATTATTTGGTTTGGACATTTCCATCACCAATCATACTTATTAAGATGCAGTAAAAGAAAATAATTAATTGGTATGAACATTTTCATCACCGATTAAATTGTCAAATTTTCCATCAACATTCTCATAGAAATCAGTGGCATCAAGATAAGTCATATCCACTCTATTTTGAAGATCAAGATAATTCATGGGATCCTCAACATCATTATGATCAATAAAGTTTGTTTCAATTCCTTTTCCCTTTTCTTTTATGGAGGCTTGGTACAATTCTACCAAATGTTTAGAAGTCTGACAGTAAGTGCATGCGTGACCAATGACCTTCCATTCCACACCTATAACACTTATTTTCATGGCCATTTGATAGTTTATTTTGTAAACCCTTGCCATTTTTATTCTTCTGATGGTAAGGTGTGTTATTCCCTTTTGAAGAATTATGAGTATGATCCTCTTTATATTGATTATTCCTTCCACGCCAACGATAATTGCCACGCCCACGACCACGACCACGACCACGACCACGACCACGAACATAATTTTCTTTATGTTTATCAAATGAGGTTCCATTCGCTTCAGGGAATGGAGTAGAACCGGCCGGGCGAGATTGGTGGTTTTTCAGCAAAAGCTCATTATTTTGTTCAGCCACTAGAAGACATCATATTAGTTTAGAATATTTTGTGAACTTACGCTCTCGATATTGCTGCTACAGAAGCATATTCGAGGCATGAAATGTAGTAAATGTTTTCTCTAACATATCTTCATCAGTGATTTTCTCCCCACATAATTTTAATAGTGAGAATATTTTAAAAAGTGCAGAATTGTACTCACTCACACTTTTAAAATCTTGCAACCTCAGGTGCAACCAATTATAACGAGCTTTTGGAAGAATTATAGATTTTTGATTCTCATATCTCTCTTTTAAATCATTTCACAAGACAAGAGGATCTTTCACAGTAAGATACTCAGATTTTAATTCTTCATGGAGATGATGGCGAATAAAAATCATTGATTTTGCACGATCCTGCAGGGATGCGTGATTGCCAACCTTAATTGTATCTCCAAGATTCTTTGCCTCTAGGTGAATCTCAGCATCAAGGGTCCATGACAGGTAATACTTGTCCGAGATGTCAAGGGCAGCATATTCAAGTTTTGTAAGATTTGTCATCTAAAAAAAAACACACATGCAATAATATGAAATACAACTAGTTAGTAATAATTAAACATATCTAAAAATGATGGTAGATATTGTGACGCCCCCAAAAATAAGTATACATCACCCATCTTGGGTAGTCAGATACATGGTACAGAATTTAAATACAACTTACTAATATAACTGTCGTGTACAATACGACATAAACTGTGAGTTTGGATACAATATTGTCTACTAGAGATCATACAAACTCAAAAGGAGTCCTCATTACAATTATTATCACACTATTTCACAGAATAGTGAGGACTACTAATGCTATCCTCTGGACCATTACTCCGCTCCCCACTCGTCCCAAAATATATTCTCATTTCAAGAGAATAAAGAAAGAAAGGGTGAGCTCAACTAGCTCAAGAAGAAATATTACGACTAAGATAATGCGAGAATAAATTATCATTAGCCTACAACAAAATGTTAAACTGATAAAATATAAATGAACATCAAGTTTAACTACAAAGAGAACCAACAATCCATTAAAAAGAGTCAAGTAGAAAATAAAATCTACTATCTTTTATGATTTTAAAAGGTTTTCATCATCAAGTTATAGCCGAGACTCGACTTTAATAAATATTCCATATCATCAATCACCCCACACTACTACGGCCAAGGATATTCTTTAAGATCACGACCACAATTATTCACGCTCTACGGGCCAAGAATATTTGTGTATTCATTAATGGTCATGATCATGCCAACAATCATCCCATCAATGCACTACGGGCCATCGAGGATTTTTACCACATCATTTGTAACATTACTATTAAATGATTACAATCAATAGTCTCTGTCATAATCATACCAAGTCCATCTATGCACTACAAAGCCATGATGACTTTCAACATAATATAAACATGAGGATGATGACAATGATATAAGAATTCAATAAAACAAGTTCAAGAATTAATTTATCTAGGAACTAATAACATCCAAATCACAACATGATCTTCGCTTTGTAGAGTAAAATTCAAGAATCTTCGAGAAGAATATTTCCATGAAAGTATACCGGATGAAGCTTAAATATCAAGGATATTCCACTAATTTCATGGAGTATAAAGTCAAAGTTTTAACCAACCGGGTATAATAAAGAATGGAATAACAAAAGAAATCACCATGCACATGGATGCATCGCATAGCAGGCGAGTTATTCCAATGTAATAATAAATAACGGAACCAGTCCCAGAAAAACGCATGTATATGATATATATTCCAACAGAATAATAAAGAATGGAACCAGTCCGTAGTAAAACACACAAACAGATGTTCCAACAGTAATAATAATAAAGATTTTAACCAGTCCTGTGTAAAACACATGTATGTGATGTTCCAAGAATAATAATAAAGATTTTAACCAGTCCTGTAAAACACACGCATGTGATGTTCCAATAGAATAATAGAAGAATGTCACCAAGTATAGGTAAACCACGATACAAAGTTATTCCAACAGTAATAATAAGCAATGGAATAACAACAGCTTCTCTTAATTAATAAGAAAGAATAACACCCCTTACTTTTTAGTAGGAGATTGAATACTCGCAAAGAGTGTAAGAACAAAATACTCTTCTTCTTTCTCTTATTCTCTCTATACTTTCTCTCTATAGCTTGAATGAATTCAGAAAAAATAATGAAGCACTAGGCCTCTATTTATAGAAGATTTCTAGCTTAAAGACTTGCCATGTGAAAAAAGGTAAGTGGCTTGACGACTGGTGATGTGAAAAGAAAAGTGGTTTGACGCCTGTAATGTGAAAAGACAAGTGGTTCGACGCCTATAATGTGAAATGACAAGTGGTTCGACGCTTTGTAAATATGAAAACGGCAAGTGGTTTGATCGCGTCCGGTAAAGGTAATTACTATTGACGAAGGTAATTACTATTCACAAAGGTAATTACTATCGATGAAGGTAATTACTTATCGACGAAGAGACTCTTAGATGATGACATATGGGCCCCCATAAAATAATCAAACTTACCACAAACGCCTCATAATGGACTTTTTATATACATCAAGGATTGAATAAATATTACCACAAATCATTTTATTTTTAATCAACACATATTTAATCTTTCAACAATTATTAATCATTTATAACTTGTCGTCTCAATTATTGATTTAATACTATAACATATTATACGATGATACTTGTGACAATAATTGAATCAATAATATAAGAGATATGATGCAAAGAATTATCAGAAGCAATAATTGAGGATAGTTGAGTGACTTCTCACGTAAGCATCAATAATCAATATCGTGTGCTACTATACAACTACGCCAGACATCAGCATTTTTTTACTACCGTAGTAGTTCAACAGCTTTTTTAATGGTAACACCTCTCCGCAATTATTTTTATAGAAAGATAATTTTGTCGCTTTTCTAACTATGACAATACTTCCGTTGTGGGGTCCACTAATGATTGAGTAGTCGTATTTAATATTCCCCACAAAAAGAATATTCCCCACCAAACCAATATTTTATAACAACTTGCTTACTTTGCAAAATTAAAAATATTACCCACAACTATAACATTATATCAAATTTATTCCATAATATTCAAAAATAATATTTATAGAAAATTCATCTTTATTTATAAAAGTTGGGGTCTCTTACAACCTCCCTTCTTATGAAATTTCACCTCGAAATTAGGGTACGACTGAATGTCGAAGAGGTAAGGATACCTTGATTTCATTTCGATTCTAACTCCTAAGTCATTTATTCAACATCGTGGTTCCTCCACAAAACTTTTACTTGAGGTATAACCTTGGGCGTAGAATATGTTCCTTCTTATCCAAGATTTGAACAGAAACCTCTTCATACGCCAAATCTTCCGCTATTTCGTCCTGTTCTAACTCAATAATGTTGTTCGTGTCTTTCACATATTTACGTAATATGGATATGTGAAAATGTTATGCACACGAGACATACTTCAAGCAGAAGCGAGTCTATAAGCCACGCTTCCTACTCGATCGAGGATTAAAATGGACCGATGAATCGAGGATTAAGTTTTCTTCTTTTCCAAATCTTGTAACTCCTTTCCATGGAGCAACTCTTAACAACACATGATCTCCTATATCGAATTCCACATCCTTTCATGAAGATCGATAACTCTTTTATCGATTTTGTGAGGTTTTTATATGTTGTTTGGATCGTTTGAATCTTTTCCGTAGTCATACGCATCAACTCCTATTCCCCAACAACGTTGCTTCACCCACCTCATCCCAAAGATACTTGGAGAAATACACTTTTCTTCCATACAACGCTTGAATGGAGCCATGCCAATACTTGCTTGATAAATCTGTTGTTGTAGGAAAACTCCACCAATGGTAAGAACTTGTCCCAACTTCCTTTGAAATCAAGGACACAGAGTCTTAATAGATCTTCAAGAGTTTGAATAGTCCTTTCCATTGTCCGTCTGTTCCCGAGGATGATATGCGCGAAAGCTAAATCGTAAGTCTGTGCCCATAGCTTTTTGCAAACTAACCCAAAATCGTGAAGTGAATCTTGGTCTCGATCGGAGATTATGGATACCAAGATACCATGCAGATCTTACAATCTCGTTTATGTACATACGAGCAAGACGTTCAAGTGTATAAGTTTCTCAGATCGGTAAGAAATGAGCGCACTTGGTCAATCTATCAACAATGACCCAAATCGCATCTACGCCTTGAGAAACCTTAGAATAATCCCGAATGAAATTCATGGTAATGTGCTACCATTTCCATTCTCGGAATTTCAAGTGGTTGCAATGGACCTTTTGGTACTTGATGTCTCCGCTTTAACTTTCGCTGACAAGTTAGACACCTTGAGATAAACAAATACTATCTCTCTCTTCATATTGCTCCACCAAAATGTATAGACGAATATCATGATACATTTTGGTACTCCTGATGGATTGCAAATGGAGTGTTGTGCGCCTCCATCATGATATTATACTTTAAATCGTATCGTTAGAACACAAAGTCTAGAGTTGACTCAAGTATTCCTTCTTCATCGATTCTTGCTTCCAAGATAAGCACCTTCTTGCACTTTCTTCCTCATACGCATCGCCTCCAGTCCGTAGCTTGGAGCGACTTTAACTTTATCGATTAAAATCGGTTCTACTCAGATACTCGCTTATCATCACATGCGTCCCCCTCGAGTCTTTAACTCTATCTCCATCCTTTGCAAGTCACACAAAATGGGCCTTTATATTGACAATATCGCGACTTTTCGTGCAGATATGATCTTCTACTCAATCGCGCCACCATTACGTTCGCTTTTTTTCATGATGGTATTGGATGGTATGATCATAATCTTTCAATACCAGCTTCAAGCCAACGTCGTTGTCGCATGTGGAGTTCCTTTTGAGTGAAGAAATATTTGAGGCTTTTTGTGATCCGTAAAGATCTCCACTTTCTCCCCATACAAGTAATGCCTCAAATTTTAAGTCAAAGACAGACAACACCAAAACTCTAGATCGTGAGTAGGATAATTCCTCTCATATTCTTTGAGTTGTCATGAGGCATAAAGCTATAACTTTTCCATGTTGCATGAGAACACATCCCAACCCTTTGCCCGAAGCATCACCAGAGATGACAAATCCTCCGAGCCGATGGTATTGTCGAAAAAGTCTTTGAAATAAGTCTCCTCTTGAGTTCTTGAAAACTCTTCTCATTTTTTCGCCTCCAACCGAACTTTGTATCTTCCGAGTCACCGAGTGAATCGATGGAGTAGCGATTCGAGAAAATCCTTCCACGAATCTCCGATAATAACCAAATTTAAACCGAGAAAGCTACGATTGATCAACATCGATTTAGGTTGTTCCCACTTTGAATAGCTTCAATCTTTCTTTGGGTCAATGTGATATTCCATGACTTGATACCACGTGCCCAAGGAATGCTACTTCTTCAAGCCGAACTCGCATTTCTTCAACTCGCATAAAGCTTATATTCACGAAGCTTTTGGAGTGTCGACCTCAAGTGTTGCTTTCATGATCTTCACGGCTTTTGGAATAAATAAGGATGTCATCAATAAAGACGACCACAAAGTGATCCAAATATTCCTCAATACTTTGTTCATCATATCCATGAAGGCGAAGAGGAGCATTAGTCAATCCAAAGGACATGACTAGGAATTCATAATGCCCGTCTCGGGAGTTCCGAAGCCGCCTTTGAATGTCACGGTTCTAATCTTCAATTGGTGATATCCGAACGAAGATCAATCTTTGAAAAGAATTTGGCTCCTTGCAATCGGTCAAACAGTCATCAATACGCGGCAATGGATACCTATTTTGATGGTGACATGATTCAACTCCGATAATCAATACAAAGTCGCATACTCCCATCTTTCTTCTTCACGAATAGAATGCAGAGCACCCCAAGGAGAAGTACTAGGACGAATAAAGCCAATGTCTAACAATTCCCTGCAGTTGGGTCTTTAACTCTTGAAATTCAATAGAGCCATTCGATATGGGGCTTTGGAAATAGGTTTTGTCTGGTTCAAGGTCGATACAAAATTCAATTTCACGCCTGGGGGTAGGCCGGAAGTTCTTCGAGAAATACGTCGGAAATTTATTAACAATAGAAATATCGTTCAAAACCGATTTATTTTTGTTTAAATCGACATGAGCTAAGAAAGCTTCGACATCCGCTTTTCAATAAACGAATAGCTTTATGGCTTGAGATGACCGTGATTGATTTTAATGGTTTGGTCGCTTGAATTCAGCATAATAGGTTGGTTAGAATATGAAAGCTAACAACCTTACGAAAAATAATCAATTTTTGCATGATAAGTAGTTAACCAATCAATCCCTAGAATCACGCCAAATGCAAGTATTTTAATGAAATAAGATCGACGGTAATGTGAGGGTACCGATTTGAACCAAACAAGACTTATAAACAAATGGATGTAATGAAGGTTTCTCCAAACGGAGTTTCCACAGATAAGTCAAAGTCTAATTTCTCCTGAGTCAAATTTAATCGATGAGCGCAAGTAGGAGAAATAAAAGAATGGGTAGAACCCAGATATCAAATAAAGTATAGACTTTATTAGAGTTTATGATAAGCTTACCCGTGATGACCTCATTCGGGTTCCTTGCTTCTCTCCGGGAGGTCACAACAAACGCTCTCCCTTACACTACCTGGCTTTAACTTTTCCGGGACTACCTTTGGTGCCTCCATCCTAGCTGAATTTGTCTTCTGAACGCAAAAAATCGAGCTAAGTGACCTTCTTCCACAATTATAACATGCTTTGACTGGCGTTAACGCAGCTTGATCGATGTGTCCCTCTCCTCGCATTTGAAGCATATGATAGGTGGTCTTTCTTCTTCCTTAACAACGGTCTTTGGTCGACGTCTTTCCATCATTGTTGAATCTCCTTTTCTTGAAATGTCCATTCTTATTATTTTGGCCCCGATTACCACCAAGTGGTTACCATATCCGCCCATTGATTCCCTCCACGCTTGTTGTCACCGCTCGATGACTACTCACCGGTATTATAATTTTGTTTTGCTCTACCGCTTCTTTTAGTTGCGTTGACTCGTTATCACGCCCACTAATCGAGTCCTATTTACAACATCCAATACAAACACACGCTTTATGAGAAATAAGATATCGACATATCTCCGCTTCAAACCTCTTAAAAACATTCGCGCCATTCTCTCTCATTATCCACCAAGTGGGACCTTAAACCGTGATAACTTCGGCAAATTTTGCCTCGTATTGCGACACCATTCCATATTGTTTTGTTCCAACTTGATAAACTCCACTTCCTTCATGTGGCGAATACTTTCGTGAAAGTATTTGTCGTTGAACATCTCCTCGGAACTTCTCCCAAGATATCTTCAAGATCAAAGAAGTTGAGTACGTTTCACCGATTCCCACCAAGAATCTGCCTCTCCGCGCATCATAAAGGCGGCAGAAGGGAACCTTTGCTCTCGGAGCATCCCAAGACATCAAATATCTTGGTAATCTGCTTTATCCATGCTTCCTCCGTAAGTGGTTTTGCTCTCCTTTAAAATCGGTGGTCACAGCTCCTCGAATCTGCTTAGCGGTGATCACCTTAGAGAGTTTTCCGTGTTTCCACCTACGCTTTGGATGAGTCGCTCTCGCTTCATTGTTGCATGAATCGCATAAAGCCTTTGAACATTTGATCATTCATCATTTGGTCGTTGTTGTTGTTTTGCGTTGAGGATTGTCGCCTTCTCGATGCACATTATCCGATTATTGATATGTGGTGAATCAACGATCGCCAGTGCTCCATTGCTATTCTCAACATTCTCGGATGTCATTTTCGACATCTTGCCATAAAACAAAAGGTTAATTGACATGTAAATATATTATCCCTATATTCCGACCGACCAATAAAATAAAGACATAAACTTAGGTAGGTCATACTAGCGAAGGTATTCCCTGCCTCTCCCTCCTAGTACTATTCTCACATCTTAGCCAGGATCATATCCTAAGCTCGATACTAACCGTGACGCCCCAAAATATAGGTATACATCACCCATCTTGGGTAGTCGATATACATAGTGTAAATTTAAATACAACTTACTAATATAATCATGCATGTATAATACGACATAAACGTGAGTTTGAATACAATATTGTCTACTAGAGATCATACAAACTCAAAAGGAGTCCTCATTATAATTATTATCACACTATTTCACGTAGAATAGTGAGGACTACTAATGCTATCCTCCTCGACCATTACTCCGCTCCCCGACTCGTCTCAAATTATATTCTCATTTCAAGAGAATAAGTGAAAGAAAGGGTGAGCTCAACTAGCTTTCGAAGAAATATTATGACTAAGATAATGCGTAATAAATTATCATTAGCCTACAATAAAGTGTTAAACCGATAAAATATAATGAACATCAAGTTTAACTACAATGAACCAAAGAATCCATTAAAAGAGTCAAGTAGAAAATAAAATCTACTATCTTTTATGATTTTAAAAGGTTTTTCATCATCATTATAGCCGAGACTCGACTTTAATAAATATTCCACATCATCGAATCACCCCTTTCACTACTACCAAGGATATTCTTTAGTATCACGACCACAATTATTCATGCACTACGGGCCAAGAATATTTGTGTATTCATTAATGGTCATGATCATGCCAACAATCGTCCATCAATGCACTACGGCCACCGAGGATTTTTACCACATCATTTGTAACATTACTACCAATGATTACAATCAATAGTCTCGGTCATAATCATACTAAGTCCATCTACGCACTGTGCCATGTATGACTTTCAACATAATATAAACATGAGGATGATGACAATAATATAAGAATTCAATAAAACAAGTTCAAGAATTAATTTATTTAGGAACCAATAACATCCAAACTGTCCAACACGATCTTCGCTTTGTAGAGTAAAATTCAAGAATATCGAGAAGAATATTTCCATGAAAGGATATTGGATGAAGCGCAAATATCAAGGATATTCCACTAATTTCATGGAGTATAAAGTCAAAGTTTTAACCAACTGGGTATAATAAAGAATGTAATAACAAAAGAAATCACCATACATGCGAT
The DNA here is from genome assembly GCA_020205615.1 of Panax quinquefolius. Classification (NCBI taxonomy): domain Eukaryota; kingdom Viridiplantae; phylum Streptophyta; class Magnoliopsida; order Apiales; family Araliaceae; genus Panax; species Panax quinquefolius. The sequence continues at coordinate 133,064,702 of CM035155.1, forward strand.
ATACCACACAGCGGAGTATTCCAATGTAATAATAAATAACGGAACCAGTCCCACAGAAAACGCATGCATGTGATATTCCAACAGAATAATAAAGAATGGAACCAGTCCCATGTAAAACACACATGACGGGATGTTCCAACAGTAATAATAATAAAGATTTTAACCAGTCCGGTAAAAAACACACGCATGTGATGTTCCAATAATAATAATAAAGACGGAACCAGTCCTAAAAAACACATGTACGTGGATGTTCCAATAGAATAATAGAAGAATGTCACCAAGTATAGGGTAAACCACGATACAAAGTTATTCCAATGTAATAATAAGCAATGGAATAACAACAGCTTCTCTTCATGAATAAGAAAGAATAACACCCTTTACTTTTAGTAGGAGATTGAATCTTTAAGAAGTGTAGAATAAAAATACTCTTCTTCTTTCTCTTATTCTCTCTATACTTTCTCTCTCTATAAATTGAATGAATTCGTGAAAAATAATGAAGCACTAGCCCTCTATTTATAGAAGATTTCTAACTTAAAGACCGCCATGTGAAAAAGGCAAGTGGCTTGACGACCGTGATGATGAAAAGAAAAGTGGTTTGACACCAGAATGTGAAACGACAAGTGGTTCGGCCTCACCAGATGTGAAACGACAAGTGGTTCGATTTTTGTAATATGAAACTATCAAGTGGTTTGACGTCTGGTAAAGGTAATTACTATCGACGAAGGTAATTACTATCGACGAAGAGACTCTTAGATGATGACATATGGCCCCCATAAAATAATCAAACTTACCACAAACGCCTCATAATGCACTTTTATATACATCAAGGATTGAATAAATATTACCACAAATCATTTTATTTTTAATCAACACATATTTAATCTTTCAACAATTATTAATCATTTATAACTTGTCGTCTCAATTATCGATTTAATACTATAACATATTATATGATATTGATCTTGTGACAATAATTGAATCAATAATATAAGAGATATGATGCAAAGAATTATCGTAATAATAATTGAAAGCATAGGCGAGAGTGACTTCTCATAAAGATCAATAATCAATATCGTGTGCTACTATACAACTACGCCAGACATCTTGTGTTCTTTTACTACCGGATAGTTCAACAATTTTAACGGTAACACCTTTGCGTTGTTATTTTTATAAAAGATAATTTTGTCGCTTTCTACTAACTACGATAATACTTCCGCATGGGGTCCACTTAATGATTGAAATGTCGCATTTAATATTCCCCACAAAAAGAATATTCCCCACCAAACTAATATTTTATAACAACTTGCTTACTTTTGCAAAATTTATAAATATTACCCACAACTATAACATTATATCAAATTTATTCCATAATATTCAAAATAATATTTATAAAAAATTCATCTTTATTTATAAAAGTTGGGGTCTTACAGATATAATATTCAGGTCAGGTGATGTGTAGCCTACTGCATAGCACATACTATTATATATATATATATATATATATATATATATATATGATGTGTATATATGTCTGTAATTTTCAATATTTATTAATGATAAAAACATTGATATGGGACATACTTGGTCATGTTACATAAACCTGCCAAAGTTATTCTTATATATATACACACACTATGTTTTAGCATATTTAATTTTACTAAAACAATACTATATATATATGATTAAATTTAATTTTAATAAAATGATACTTACAGTGAGTTGAGATAATTTCCTTTCCAAAATTCTGTAGAACTTCGTGCTGATAACGTGTTGTGTAATGATAGATAAAGTAAATTAAGAAAAGAACAGAATAGATATATTAATAATCTCTTGCATTCAAGTGGTCATCCACAATTCTTTTGATATCAAATCAATTTCTTAGATGTGGTGTCTCATGTCCAAAACTTACTTCATCTTTCTATACAAAATATATATAACACCAACTAACATTTACATTTCAATAACTTAAGTTGCATTAAAGCAATTTAATGGCTTAAGTTTCCACCATTTATTTTGGTGGTTACTTTCTTCCAATTAATTCATTTCTAATGAAATTAAGTTCAAAACAAAGCTATGAAGGGTTAGAAATTTCATAATGATTTTCAAGTTAAAATAAATATAAAAATTCAAAATGACATTAATAAAAAGATGGGCAAAATATGTATTATATTTGGTTAAACTAACTTATTTTAAAATGACTTATAAGTCATTTTTAAATAAGTCATAAATAATTACTTATGTTTTTTTATTTAAAACTCAATTTATAAGTCAAAAATAAGTGTGACCAATTTATAAGTTTGTTTGACCAATTTATAAGTTGTTCTTGAACATGACTTTAGTTTCTCACATTATTCTTACAATAATTATTAATTTTTTTTAATAAATTTTATAAGTGTAATATTGAGATTTTTATCCATTTTAGTCAATCAAATAAATCTTAATTATATTTTTAGTTTTTGTATTTTTTTTCTTCCAAAAACATTAATTATAAAGGAAAGGAGGAAGCATTGCAATTCATTTTCCTAAAGATAACTCTCAATATTCCCCCATCTGTCTGTCTTTACCATGGGACACTAGATAAGCAGACACATTACATCGATGTTGGTCCAGAATGTTGGCCAACTCTCTGTTCCTGTCATGGTCAAATTTGACCATTAATGAAAAAGTCTACTGTCTTTATCGTTTCAATTTCAAAGTAAGAGTTTCATTTTTTTATGCGTATTTATTTTCTAAATTTTAATTAAAATATTACATAATATGATAATATTAATTTTTTTTTAATAAAATCTTCAAAATACATAATTATAACTATTTTAGAATATAAAAATGCCAGTAATATTTTCAGAACGAAAATTATTTTATCAGAACAAATACATATTTATTTAAATGATATTTATTTCTCAAATGTAATAATGTCAAATGTAATAATTTTCGACCAAATATATTACTAATCTATCCTTATTTATTTTAATAATTTCACCAATTATCTATCTTTACTTCTCCAAACCTCTTTTTCTTTAATTTACACTCGAAATAATTGATAATAATTTCTTTTTAAACCAAACGCCTTTTATTTTTCATAAGTATTTTTTTTCTTGTATTTAATTTCCGCCAAATATAAAAAGGGGGTTAGATCGTTAATTAGGTATTTGATCTTGACACCTCACAAAGGGGATTTGCGTCCATATGGCCAAATCAAACCTTCTATGACTATAGACATTAAATTAATATATTTTTATTTTTTACTTTGTTATTGTCGAATATGTACTTTATGATAATGACAACAATAAAAATAAACTTTTCATTGACATAAATAAATAAAAATTATTAAATAAAACTCTTATTTCAAACGTAACGTGTTCTCAACTATTTATTTTCATAAAAATAAAACTTATTTATTACATATTTTATGCTTAATAAAAATCGATTCAACTCAATGACATGCATTATATCATAATAAGTGATTAGATGATCAATTATTATCGATTATAAAGAGTATTCATATAAATTTATAAGAGAGAACACTTCTGTGTAAAATAAGAGATGTAATTTGATTTTTAAATTTAAACGATGATATATTAAATTTTAGATTGATATGAATTTATTTAATTTAGTTGATACAATTTTATAATTATATAGTATATGATAAAAATTATTAATTACAAAATTTATTTTATTTAAAGTTAAACTGTATGTCTAATTTTCAAATGAAGGGAGTAGTTTTAGAAGAAAATAGAGTTGAGATTGTTTTGCCTATTATTCCTCTTATGTGTACTACTTTGAGTACTTTCAATAATAGGGGAAAAGTAAAATAAACCATCTAACCCACAAACTCATTAGTCATCACTCACTTTATTAACTAACATAATTTGTGGACCATTTGCCTGCAAATATTGATTATCTCAACACCCAAAAAGCAAATTTGCAACTTTTGGGACCACTGCATCTACAGCTATATCTACATGGTTGGCACTACCATGAACATTACAATTCACAGGTCATAAACCCTAACAGTTGAAGCTCTAAATGAAAAAATAAAAAACTTAAAAAAAGAGATCTTAAGCACATGATAGACAGGTTGGAATTTCAAGAGACCCCATATGTTTTTAATTTATACACTTGGGTTTGTGACAAAATGCAATGAAATAATTGAACATGGATTTAAATACAGTTTTGATCCTAGACTTTGTAGAGTTATTGAAGTGTCAACTTTAACATTTTAAATATATCCGAGTGCATTCTAAGCTTTTTTCTGCTGAACAAAATACAGATTTCATGACTTTAATCGGTCAAAATAAGGGTGCATTTTATTTATCAAAAAAGAATTTTAAAGTATATTTTGATCGATTAAAACTTTGGAGGGTGCTTTTTAATAAGTTTTAAATATTAAGGTCCAAAACTCGACAACTCAAACTATGGCAGGAGTAAGCTGTACTTTGGTCTTTGAACATGAAATGAAAAGCTTTACTTTAGCTTTGACCCCTCTCAAAAGCTTTTCTTCCTCTTTTTTTTCTCCTCTCTTTCTCTCTCCACACAAATTAGGGGAGCTCATCCTCTTTTATCTCTCTCTCTACAGTAGTGCTATTGGTATTCTTTTCCATTGTTAAAGCAAAAACCCTAATAAAGTTCTGATCTTTGTAACTTCAGGTACTCTTTCGAGCTTCTTTTATTCATACTTTTGGACTGGTCCCGTGATTTCCTTGGTGGGTTTACTTCTCCATGTTCATTACTTTGGCTTTTAGCATCTGGTTTTTTGTGGGGTTTAGGATCCTTGTGTAGGGTTTCAATTCAAAGAGGTGGGGTCTTTGTTTAAGATCTGTGTGCTTTTCATTGACCCTTTTAGTTTTTCTCTTGTTTATCTTATTGAGTTTGTTCTTATCTTTTGCTATGTGGTACCTGATCACTGTAGAAAGCTTTAAAGATACTACATTTTGAGCCCTAATTGGATTTATTGCTCCTCAGGTTTTTGCTTCTTCCAAGCCTACGTTTTGGGGTAGTTTGCTGTGATCCTTGTCCTCTGATTATGTTATTATATCATTATTGATATCTCTATTTTGTTCTGAGAGATAATATATTTTCTGGGTTTGTTTGTAATTAAGTTCTTGCATCTTCAAAGATTTCCTTTTTCCTTACTGGGGTTTTCAATATGTTAGTGTACTTGCTTGGATATGGATTTTCAACTCAATATGGACTTACAGCTGTTTTTACTTCTAGGTTTAGTTTGGTGATATGAGTTTCAGATCTGTTTATTATTAATACCTAGATGATGCTGTTTAGGTCTTGGTTTTGACAGATGCAATCCAAAAGTAGTTGGGATTCATTTTAAGCCTACCCCAACTACTTTGGGATTGAAGGCTCGGTTGAGTTGAGTTGTTTAGGTTTCACTTTGTGATCTGTTTTTTGATATTGTTGATTGGCGGTTAAGTGCTCTCACCTATATGCTTGAATTGTCTGCTGTTATGTTCATTTTATTCTAGAGTTCGTTTTCAAAAAAATAATTTCCAATTAATCTTTATTTGAATATTGACACGAGCCTCTTGATTATGAAATTATAATTTTTCAATCCTGATTATTGTAGATACTTTCTGGCTATTAGTGGAGTTCGAGGTGGTAACTTTTAGGAATGGTAGTGGACACGGTCACGCATTGAACAAGGTGGTTATGTGATGGGTTTCTCCAGTTGAATTAGATTGAAGAATCTGTATTTCTTATAATGGCCTCAAAATCTGGTGTGAATAGTTCCTTGAAAAAGCAGAGCAAAATAAATAGTCCACAAACATTAGAAGGCAGGTTACCTGTACAAGCTTCACAGACAAGTAAATCAGATCCCTCCACACCTGAAAAATCACCTAGGACTGTTCAAGAAGTTGGGTCTAAGCAGGTTGCCGAGGAAGCATCACTGAACCAGAAGTTACATAATTCTCAGCAAAAGGGATCTGCCAATTCCTTAGCTGATAAACTGGATTCAAGCTTATCGCTTGGTCACCTACAACAAACACCAAAAAGCAAAAATCCTACAATAAGTGAGACGAAGGGCTCACTTGAAAGTATTGCTGATCTGGAAAAGAAGACATCAGAGCTAGGAACTGCCAAGGATAGCTTAGCCGCTGCTAAAGTTAGTGATGGAGCCAGTAGCCTTGCAAAAATTAGTGGAAGTGCCAAAATTAGTGATCGAGCTGATTTTGTTGAGAGTGGCAAGAGCAGCATGTGTAGGGGTAGTACAAGCACCGATGTAAGTGATGAAAGTACTTGTAGCAGCTTAAGTAGTAGCGTTAGCAAACCTCATAAAGCAAATGACTCGAGATGGGAAGCCATTCAAGCTATCCGAACAAAAGATGGCGTCTTGGGTTTAAGTCATTTTAGATTGCTGAAGAGGTTGGGATGTGGGGATATTGGCAGTGTTTATCTTTCAGAATTGAGTAGTACAAAGTGTTATTTTGCCATGAAAGTTATGGACAAAGCATTGCTAGCAAGTCGCAAGAAGTTACTTGGCTCAAACAGAACGAGAGATACTACAGTCTTTAGACCATCCCTTCCTTCCAACCTTGTATACACATTTTGAGACAGACAAGTTCTCATGCTTGGTGATGGAGTTCTGCCCAGGAGGTGACTTGCACACACTTCGGCAGAGGCAACAAGGGAAACATTTTTCGGAACAAGCTGTAAAGTATGACACGTTCTCCTATTCCTTATCTCAGATTGGTTTAATTTTTTTATAGAATTGTATTACATATAAATTAGGGTGAATGCTTTTCGTAGTGGTTTTAAAAATTTGTTATGCTTCACTTATAAAAAAATAAAATTTTTAATTTTGTTATACTATCCTGCCTCTAAATTGCAAACATAATATTAAGAAAAAATCACGAGTTTAGGAAATTTTTCCATATACTTGACTTGTGTTTCAGTAGTGCAAGTTTGATTATAATTTTGTGTCATTGAATAGTTTGTAGTTTGCCTGTCAATACCAATTAAAGCACACCAGATATTGTGCTTTTAGCGTAGTCAGTAACCATAATTATGACTTTTTTTATATAGAAGTTGCATAAAGTAGTGTGTAAAATGTAAAATATACTTTAAATTGTCAGAGATAGTTCTATAGTTATTTCTATTTACAAAACCAAATTTCCCACATGATTGGTATAAAAGAGAGTCTGCACTAAGCAACCTTCAAGATCACCTCTGATGTATCGGTAGAAATTTTATAAGTGTAAAGCTTAACGAATTTAAATGAACATTCAAAGTACTGGATTGACCTTTTTAATTGACGGTATTTGTCGCAGAACTTTGTTTATTTGCCTTTTCACATTGAAACCTAAGTTCATATTATAGAACACTTTTCTGGTTTTGATGGTAGAAGCTTGAACTGACAACTACAGGGTTGTAGTTTTGATCCTGAGGAAATTTCATAGGTGACTTTTGAGTTTTTCCAGTTTTTTTTCAACTATTTAGGGGTTATCAAACAAAAAACCTTGAGTTTGCTCTTGGGCCTTAACATGGTTTAAAGAACGCATGTACAATGTACATATTTTTCCTCAATTCACGTGGATTTTACCTTACTGCTCATTGAATCTAGTTGGTTATCCCTTATTATGCATGCAGTTTTTGGTTTAGGTCCTCCATTTTTAAAACAATCCTCTCGTACCTTCCCTATTTTGTTCTCAAATTGGTGATATCTTTTTCGTGACTGGTTCAAATTGCTGATATCTCCTACACTGCAACATAAAAAATGTATAATTTAATTCTCTCAATTTTATCGTGCCACTCAAATCTCAACTTCCACATTTGGGTCATGCTTATTTATGAGAATTGCTTCATAATCCTGTTAAATATGAACTAAAAAAATTTGAACATAGTTTCTTTCATACCCAATTCAGGATTATTTTACCTCTACTTTAATCTTTCCATGGTTGAATTTCACATGTATACATTTGGTTTCCATGATGTTATGGTACATAGCATGTACCAGTGTCATGATGTCCTATTAGAAATACACATAGTATATGCGTTAATACTTCCTTCAGGACCAGTGTCGAAACTTTAGAAACCAGATCAAAATGATAGACTATGAGGAGATTATCATTCCATCTTTTAAAGCTTCCACGAATTGCCTTGGGTAGATAGCTTCCCCAGTTGATTTTCTACACAATGCTAAACTAGTACTCAACACAAATTGTGATGCTTTGTAATTGCTGAGATTATAATTTTTTATATAGGACAATTAAAGTTTTACTTTCTCGTTCTCTATATATGAACCATGTGGGCTACTTCTTTTATTGCCTATTGATTTTTCGGTTTAGATTCTTCAACATTATACTATCAGGCAATTTTGTCCACCTAAATCAACAAAGCCCGGTATGCTACATGTTAGTCATTAATTTATCCATACATTTAGTTTAACTCACAGATGACGGAACATATTCAGAATATGATGGCCCTTTCTACAAGTTGAATGCTGCTGCAGTTCGATGTATAAACCTTATAGATAACACCCACTGCAAATTGGTTCAAGTTATATTCCTTTTCATTCTAAGATAGTACTAGTAATTGATTGATCTTTTAATTTTATATGCAGGTTCTATGTGGCTGAGGTCCTTCTAGCTATGGAATACCTCCACATGCTTGGGATTGTCTATCGTGACCTAAAGCCAGAGAATGTTCTTGTCAGGGAAGATGGACACATAATGCTTTCCGACTTTGATCTCTCCCTCCGCTGTGCAGTCAGCCCAACACTTGTCAAGTCGTCATCCATTGACACTGAATCCTTGCGAAAGAACCCTGTTTATTGTGTCCAACCTGCATGCATTGAGCCCTCGTGTATACAACCATCTTGTGTGGCCCCCACAACATGTTTTTCTCCACGCTTCTTTTCAAGTAAATCCAAAAAAGACAGGAAATCCAAAAACGAAATTGGAAATCAAGTCAGCCCATTGCCAGAGCTTATTGCTGAGCCAACTGGAGCACGCTCAATGTCGTTTGTTGGAACCCACGAGTATTTAGCCCCTGAAATCATCAAGGGTGAAGGGCACGGCAGTGCCGTGGATTGGTGGACTTTTGGGATCTTTCTGTACGAGTTATTGTTCGGCAAGACGCCTTTCAAGGGATCAGGGAACAGGGCCACCCTGTTCAATGTCGTGGGTCAGCCTTTGCGATTCCCAGAATCACCCGTGGTCAGCTTTTCTGCAAGGGATCTAATTAGAGGCCTGCTAGTAAAAGAGCCACAGCATAGGCTGGCATTCAAACGAGGAGCAACAGAGATCAAACAACATCCCTTCTTTGAAGGTGTAAATTGGGCATTGATTAGGTGTGCAAGTCCTCCAGAAATCCCAAAGCCGGTTGAGATTGAGCGTATTCCACCACCTCCAGCCGCATCAACTAGTGAAAAGGAGGCTGCTGCTGTGATTACCCCAGATAAGAAGGGTGATAATTATCTTGAATTTGACTTCTTTTGATGGTTTTAAAACTGATTTCATATCTCGAGGACAGAACACGTTAAGAGGAGTTTATGATGATGAATTTAGGATTGTTGTTATATTGATAGTTGATAATCATATTGTTGTTTGTTGTTTTATTAAACAGTTTCAAATTTGTTGTATTTCAAACAATGAAATGTTTGTGCTAGCAATCCATAATGATGATGCAATTTGGTCCTTTTCCAATGAAATAATGAAGCAATACAAGAGTTCCATGATCATCCTAGTTTCATTCTTGTGGAAAATGAAACGAACTTAGGTCCTGCAAGTTGCAGGCTCTATAGATCTTGTGTAAACTTCTCTTTTCTTGTAATATGTTTTTGTTAGGGGCGAGCTTAAAAAACTGGAAATCGAAAAAAAATAATTGCAAAATTGAAACAAATGGAAAATCTAATAATCGGAAAAAAGACTGAACCACGTTTGGTTACAACGAGGGTTATTAGCAAAAAATCGCACCAAATTAATCTAATCGAACCAATATATATATATATATATATATATATATATATATACACACACACAAATACACACATGTATGATAAAACTTTAGTATAATAGAAAGTGCATCTACAAATGAATTAATTAATTGTTTACGTGTTGCTTAACACTTTAGTTGTTTACTTGTTCATATCATGCATGTATAATAATTTCATAAATGCATTAGTAACCATATTAATAGTAGGTAATAGTTTTGGTTTTAACTTTTAAACTCTTTATATTATTAACTTACTTATTTGTTTCTTTCATTCTTTAAATAATATATTAACCGGGAAAAAAGTAACCGCAAAATATTAGCCTAAAAATGTTAATAACCGAACGAATTGGTTAATTACGGTTACCATTACTTTTATAATATTAACCACACTATACAATTTTGTTAGAATCTACATATTTAATTTGATGATAATATGATAAAAGTATATTTGTCTAGTAGTTTTCGTAAAGTCTTTAATAAGATCGTAATATACAAGGATTTAAAGTAGAAAAGATCAAATGTGGTGGGTTGATTTTATAAAACTAAAATAATGTATAGTTGATAAGATCAAAGTGATCGTAATGTATTGTTAAACGATCGTAAAACTACTTCGTCTATTCGTAGAATGATTATGTAATCGCAGAGTAGGCTATATCTTCGTAGCTCATCAATTGTTCGAGTTGAAGGGCTAAGTAAAAATCGTTTAGTAAAGGTCTCATCGTAGAGTTCACTCTGTTCGTAAAGTGAATATCGGATCGCAAAGTGAATAAAAGATCGTTGAGTGAAGACAAGATCGTATAGTAAAGAAGTTAGCAGAGTCTGCTCAAATATCGTAGAGATCAAATTCGTAGAGCAAAGTGTAGAGAGCACAATCGTAAAGTGTCTCTCTACTCGTAGAGATCAAGTCGTAGAACAAAACTTAGAGCTTATGTCGTAGAGTGGAATATGGAGCTCATGTCGTAGAGCAAAGTCAATCAGACTCTACGATTGGCTCAGTTCGTAGAGTAAGTCAAAACTGATAGATGACTGACAATAAGGAGTGTTACAAATTGAAGAACCCGATACAAGTTCAAATATCTTTAGTTGAAATCGAAGATCAGAAAAGATTTGTTTCTAAACAGCTAGTTCGGCGAAATGACAACTTATTCATGTGGTTGGTAGAACCGTAAAATAATGTGACATGTCAAAGAAGCAAAAAGCAAGCTGACACAACAATCTCTAGAAGTCAACATCAAGGATCCTCAAGTATAAGAACATTAAATGCTCAACGGGAACTTTACAATGGAAAAAACTCAACGAATTCTATAAAAGGAAAGAAGTTCCAAATCATTAAAAACAAATCAAAATCTATCAAGCTGAAATTTTGCTAAAGTAAAAAGAGTTACTCTACGATACTGAACTACTTGTTCAAGCTGCTAAGTTTTGAAGAAGTCAAGATTATTGCAAACTTAGCAGAACCTCAAATAACTCTCCCAACCAACACTGATTAATTGTCTGTGACAATATTCAAGTTTAAGTGATTTGAAGAGATCTTAGTGATATGGATTGTGTCCCTATTTCGAGACTAAGTGACTTGAAAGAACATTAGTGGTTCAGATGTAAAAGATCTTTGTGATCTATATCCTTAGTGGATTTACTACTTGTATTAAAAGAGTGGACTAGGAGTTGTTCAGTATCCGAATGATAAGCTACGTCGGTCATCAAGAGCCTTTAGGCCAAATCCCATGTATTTGGGATGAAGTTGGATGTGGGAAAAGGCATGCATACAGGAGTGGTATTTGCATGCTGCAGTTTGGACGTGGGAAGAGTCATGCATGATCATGCATGCAGGAGTGGTACATACAGGAGTGGTAATTGGGACGTACGTGTGTTGTGGTTGCAAGTTTTATGTAGTTAGTTATGCTATTTTTTATTTCTGTTAGTTACGTAGTGGTGTTAGCATGTTTCTAGCTTTCCTTTTATTTCGGTCATGTTGGCTTATTTAAAGCAGCTTAGAGATATCAAGTAAGGGGTTCATTTTTATCAAACTACTATTTTCACTTACAGAGAAAGGACTTGTCGTACGTTCTCACCCGAAGAGAACACGGGCATTCATTCTATATTGGCACCTATCATTAGTATCAGAGCCATGGCGACCAACAAAGAACGGATCGAACAGTTGGAGGCTAGGTTTGGTGAAGTGCAAGAAGGGCTACACCGAATGGAGCTCGGCGTGGCGGATAGGCTGCAACATTTGGAGGAGACTCTTAATCGTCTCTCTGAAGTATTCCTTGCAGATCAGGAGCCTCCAAATCATGGTAACCAATACCGTGAAGGCCGCAATGGGGGACGACTTGTCGTATCTTCCAAAACGGCAAAACTGGAGTTTCCTAGATTCTCCGGAGATGACCCGACGGAGTGGTTCAATTGTGTGAACCAATTCTTTGAATTCCAAAACACTCCTGATAACCAAAAGGTTTCTTAGGCGTCGTATCACTTGGAAGGAGAGGCCAATCAATGGTGGCAATGGATCTGCAGGACGTTCCAAGAAGAAGGACGAGTACTTTCATGGGCAGATTTTGAAGATGACTGTGGGCGCGTTTTGGACCCTCGGATTGCGAGGATTTTGATGAGGCTCTATCACGGATCAGGCAGACTGGTTCCCTGCGCGAATACCAACGGGAATTTGAACAATTAGGCAATTGGGTTACCGGCTGGACGCAAAAGGCTCTTGTGGGAACCTTCATGGGGGGATTAAAGACGGAAATATCTGACGGGATCCGCATGTTTAAACCGCAGACGTTGAAAGACGCCATTTGTTTCGCACGAATGAGAGATGACCAACTAATGAGACAAAATAGGGTTACACGACCTGCACCCCCAGTGCGAGCCCCCTTGGCTCTTCTACCAGCAAATCGTTCAGCGACCGCAGCACCTGTCCGGCGCTTAAGTTGGGAAGAAATGCAGCGGCGACGTCTCCAAGGTTTATGCTTTAATTGTGATGAACGGTTTACTGCAGGACATAAATGTCAGGGCCCACGGATGCTGATGTTGGAGGGACGGGAGGACATCAACAATGTGTTATACGAAAACAGTGCGGAAGAATAACAAGCGAAAGGAAACCAAGAGGAGCCCCTTGAACCAGAAATTACGTTGCATGCATTAACAGGATGGTCCGCACCTAAGACCATGCGTGTAGCTGCCAAGATCAATTCCCACGAAATCATCGTACTCGTAGATAGTGGGTCAACTCACAACTTCATAAGTGAGAGGTTGGCCAACGAACTGAGGTTGCTAGTAGTGCCCACCGAGAGGTTCACCGTGCGGATAGCTAACGGGGACAAACTAAAATGCCAGGGGCGTTTTGAAGATGTGCGAGTGGACCTCCAAGGCACTCCTTTCTCTTTAACTCTTTACTCTCTTCCTCTGACAGGATTGGATCTAGTTCTGGGAATTCAATGGCTTGAAATGCTAGGTTCCGTGGTCTGCAACTGGAAGCAATTAACCATGGAGTTTCTTTGGGAAGACCAAATCAGGCGAGTACAAGGGATCAACAGTGAGGTTATTCAAGCTGCGTCATTCAAGGAGATTTCAAAAGAGGATCACCAGGGTCATTCCATTTTCGCGATATGCTTACCCCTCGGTGCCCAAGAGTCAAACAGCAAAACGCAGCCTGAAATGCAGAAAATAATACAGGAATTTTCGAAAATATTCCAAGAACCATCAAGTCTACCCCCACCCGAGAAGTGGATCACTACATCTCTCTCAAAGACGGAACCGAACCTATTAACGTCCGACCGTACCGATATGCATACTATCAAAAGGAGGAGATTGAGAAACAAGTTCACGATATGTTGAACCCAGGCCTCATCCTGTTAGGTTTGTAATATTCATGAACACAATTAAATTGCGATAAATAAAGCGGAAACGCCAGTAAAAATCGTAGTTTAAAATTTTATAAACCATATCTGGGATCATCCTTTATACGCACAATTATTAATTAAACGAGAAAGAAAGAACAAGAATCATACCTTCAAGATCCGAAACCTTCGCGTGCATGCTTCACCTCCAATCCTTTTCGCTTCAACTTGAATCCATCGGGTTTGGTTCCTTCCTTTGATCAACGTTAATACCCAAGTGTTTGGCTCAGGGTGATCCACCAGGAAGAAGAAGAATTCAAGAAGATGGGTATTTGGAAAAACCCTAGTTTTCTATCTCTATAAAAAGACGTACTTTCCCAACTATTGAAATTACGTATGTTGTAAAAGTCAACAACTCCCACACCCATAATAAGACTCCTCTTATTTATAGATGTAGGCAACCCTCCTTAACAATTAAGGAATTGGATTTTATTTAATTAATTAAATTCTTTTAATTAATTAAGCTCCCTAATCTTATTAGGGATAATTAATTAAACTCTTTTAATTAATTTGCCTCCTAATCCTATTAGGATATTTGAGAGTACTTTTATTAATTAATTCCCAAACTCCTTTAGAATTAAATAATAATAATAGTAATAATAATAATAATAAGACTCTCTTATTAATTTATATTTAATATTTTAAAATATTAAATAATAAATATTAAGCTATTTAATTTATTCTATCACCATAGATTAAATTAAATATACTTAATTTATTATTACAATTATGCCATTAACTTCTTAAATAATTATTCTTCCTTTTATGCTGTGTGCATTTCTTTGGGTTCTCCATATTAAACCTAGGTTGTGAATAAATCAATTAGAAATAATTCTAATCTTATTTAAATAAATAAATTAAACTATTAATTTATTTAAATAAATAATATTTATTCTACAATAGGGATAAGCCTCCTAATGATCAACGACTTTCCGGATAATATAGATTTCAACATTAATCATAAAAGAACCTTTGAGTAAATAGTTACTATACAATTCAATCCTTCCACCATACAAACGTCCCAATTAAATATAAGACATGGAATTTTTGTCAAGTCTTATTTTATTTAATTATATGTATTTCGACTTTTTAAATGCATAACTCCAAATAATGCAAATTAGAAACTCCTTTCTAATTTCATTCTCGCCGCCAATGAGGACTACCGAGTTGTCATTTATCAATCACATGGAGACATTTCTCTTCTTTACTGAAGTGGTAGATTCTTTATCGATCATACATTATCTCCATGTATAACTTATTATACCCAAGATACCTTTGATATACCCTAAGGGTCTTAAAGAATAAGTCAAAGTATAACTCATCATACACAAGATACTATGATGATCTCAAGTCCAAGATCACTCAGACTACTATCACTATAGAATTCCTATCGATGCACAAGTAAAACTCCATTAGGTATTCCTTAGCGGCCACGCTCGCTGAAATTATTCTCTAATAAGCACCTACATACTTGCTTTAGTGTCTCCACACAAATGATCATGAGATCAATCATCCTCATCCAATGAGCAAGCAACGTATGTACCAATCTATCCGGATTCACTAATCCCCAATTTAGCAATCCAACGATTGGGAACTATTTTAGTTTTAAGCTTTCTAAGAATTTAGATCTCATTAGAATGATCATCATCATTATTCTAAAAGCATTGCTTAAAACTATGGGTTTATCACATATTATAAAATAGCACCATGTAGATAATTTAAAAGCCTTTAATAAATATTATTAATAAATGAATAGGATTGTTACAAAGTATATGCTTTATCATCAAACATGATTGGCTTTTATGCATACTACTTTCACATCCGACCCAGTACGAGCCCGTTTTCATCACCAGTACTGTTAGTAAAGAAGAAGGATGGAAACTGGCGTTTTTGCATGGATTATCAGGCACTTAACGCTGCCATTGTGAAAGACCGCTTTCCCATTCCCACGGTAGAGGATATGTTGGACGAACTTTATGGTGCTTCATATTTCACCAAGTTAGATCCGCGAGTTGGGTACCATCAGGTACGAGTAAGTCCTTCGGATATTCCTAAAACTACTTTTAGAACTCATAACGGACATTACGAATATTTGGTTATGCCATTTGGCTTGTGTAACGCACCCTCTACCTTTCAAGCTATTATGAACTCTATTTTTCGTCCTCATCTTAGAAAATTTATACTAGTTTTCTTCGATGACATATTAGTTTATAGTCCTACTTGGGACAAGCATTTGGTGCATGTGAAACAGACTCTGGCCATCTTACGGCAGCACTGGTTCTTTGTCAAGCCTAGCAAGTGTGCCTTCGGGCAACAAGAGCTGGAGTATTTGGGACACATAGTCACCTGGCAAGGAGTGAAAGTAGACAACAGTAAGATTGCAGCGATGGTGGCATGGCCACGACCTACTAACATTACCGAGCTACGTGGTTTTTTAGGATTGACAGGATATTACAGAAAGTTTGTCAAAAATTATGGCATTATAGCACGGGCCCTCACCAGCCTCCTTAAGAAAGGCAAATTCGGGTGGCACCAGGAAGCAGAGGATACTTTTCTGGCTCTCAAAAAAGCCATGACCACCACAACAACGTTGGCAATGCCCAACTTCAACGACATCTTCACTATCGAAACTGATGCATCCGGAGATGGAATTAGAGCAGTGTTGTCCCAACAAGGTAAACCAGTAGCTTTCATGAGTCGGGCCCTTGGGGTAGCAAAAAAATCGTGGTCCACCTATGCCAAAGAAATGCTAGCAATTGTGGAAGCAATACGACTATAGCGGCCTTATCTCCTAGGCCGAAAATTCTATATTCAAACGGATCAAAGAAGCCTAAAATATTTTTTGGAACAACGCATCTCTACGCCTGAACAACAAAAATGGGTGGCCAAACTCTTGGGTTATGACTATGAGATCACTTACCGTCCAGGACGTGAGAATTCGACAGCCGACGCCCTTTCACGAAAACATGGTAGTCCGGTTCTTCACAATATCTTTATTCCTCAAGTTAACTTATAGGAGGAAATCAAGCGAGCTGCTAAGGAGGATCCATATATTCAGAACATGAGCCGGGTAGCTGCGGACCAGCCCAACGGCCACTATGTGTGGCGCAATGGTCTACTACGTTACAAAGAACGGGTCATCAAACCATCCAATACTGCTTTACGTTCCAAGCTGATGTATGAGATGCATGACACCAAGATGGGTGGACACTCAGGCATATTGCGCACGTACAAAAAATTAGGACAATAATTTTATTGGCCGGGGATGCTCAAATCGGTCCAGGAGTACATCCGGGGTTGTATTGTGTGCCAGAAGACAAAGGCTGAGACCTTGGCACCAGCAGGACTCCTACAACCGTTGCCCATTCCACATCAAGTCTGGGATGACATAACGATAGATTTTATTGAAGGGTTACCAGTTTCATAGGGCAAGGATACCATCATGGTGGTCGTCGATAGGCTCAGTAAGTCAGCCCACTTTCTTACATTAACCCATCCATTTACAGCTAAGGGTGTTGCAGAAAAATATGTGGAAGGTGTTATTAAGCTACACGGGATGCCCAGATCAATTGTTAGTGACCGTGATCCAATTTTTGTGAGCAACTTCTGGCAAGAGTTCTTCAAGATGTCGGGCTCCAAACTGCAGCTTAGCTCCGCGTATCACCCGCAGACGAATGGACAAACGGAAGTCGTCAACCGATGCGTCGAACAGTATCTTAGATGTTTTGTACACCAGTGGCCACGCAAATGGAACCTCTACTTACCTTGGGCTGAATACTGGTACAATACAACTTACCACATCTCTACGGGAATGACCCCTTTCCAAGCACTATATGGTCAATTACCACCCACCATTCCGTCGTACTGCGAGGGTCTCTCACCAGTGCATGAAGTTGATCAGCAACTGCGACACAGGAATGAATTACTCCAACAACTCAAGGCCAACCTTGCACGCTCCGTGAATCGGATGAAACAATTAGCAGATAATGTAAGATCCCAACTTATTATTAATGAAATTTAATTTTCTCTATTTATTATTTTGAAATAGTAAGAGTTGATTTGATTAATGTGGATAGTTGTGGGAAAATACGCAAATATTTCAAAATAAGCAGTGGTTATAAAATATTCATTGTTGTAATATATTCGTTTGGTCGTGGAATATTCAATCGTTTTTAATATTCGTATGACGCTAGCGATAAATGTATGTGTGGGCCCCATAACGAAAAAGCGATCTAATGAAGAAAACGACAAATATAAGTTGTTTAAAAAACAACAGTAGTTATTATTCAAGAATTAATCTTGTTAAAATACTTTGTGGTTAAAACACAAGAAGATACTACCAGATTGCACCAATTATTGATTCTTACGTAAGAAGACACTACTCAATAATGGTTTACAATAATTACTTTCATTCGATATTGTATTGTATTTTATTGATTTAATAATTCTTTGCGTTGATATTTTATATTGTTGTTGTTTCAATAATTGTCATTACACGATATTTTTCATTATCGAAGCAATAATTCATATTATCCTAATAATATTATTAGATAACATTATTGGCAATGTCTGAAAGTTCGCTCTAAGGAGAGGTTTGGTCACCTAATTGCTACCAAAGAAGGAGAAATTCTTATTGGAAAGCCCCTCTTTCTGAAACCTGCGCGGTTGTCAATATTGTGATTCTGTAATATTATTTGTGAATAATTAATTATTGATTCATATGATGAGAGAAAATATTGATTTTATGTGGATATAGATGGAGAAAAATTTTAATGTGACAATTGTTGAAAATTAAAATTTTATCTTTTTCTCGATAAGATAATTCATTTAAATGTATTATTATATTTTAATAATATAATAATGGTGATATTTTTACAACGAATGTGGGATATATGAGTATATGAGGAGGAAGAGTATTTTTGTTGCAATAAATGTTTAAAACATGTTAAACATGCTCTGGTTGGACCCCATTTATCGACCGAAATTTGATTATACCGTAAAAAATCGAATTCGTTTGTAGATTTCGGTCAATTTCTGTTTGGAATTTGGAAAAACTTTCTTCCGCAAAGTTGTAGAGAATTGAATTTCCTATAAAACTCTCATGAGATTCGAATTTTTTGATAAAAGGCCTATTTATTATGAATTATTGAAGTTCCGAACTCCGAAATAATTAATTTTTGGAATTTTTAATTATTTTTATTAAGAAAAATGTTTTTATTGTTTTTGACACATGTGTGGCTGAAGTTTAGACCAGATTTGTGTGCGTGGGAAATTTGATTATATATATTATTATTATATTAAATTTTCTATTGGTGTTTCTAAAGATTTTTCATAAATAGGGTGCTTAGGTTATAATTGAAAATCATACCGAAACTCAAGTTTTCTCTCTATATTATCGAGCATATTCTTGTGAGTATTTTGAGTATAATTTGAGTATTGCTATACTGATGCAAGTTCAAGTCATAGCTTATATCCTGTTTTTTATTTGTAAAATCTTGATCTTTCGAGGTAAAGGATTTTTTTTCTCAGTAATGATATTATTTCTTCAATATCATTATCTTTGAAATATTGATCCAAGTTTTATCAAATTTGGAACTTTTGGTGTCTGAGTTACTATTCACGATACTACAGACTATTCACGAATCACTTTACTTATTCACGAATACGGCATTATTCATCGAAAAATGAAAATTTTTCTTTTCGTCCAAAATATCTATTGTGGATACTAGCTTTGATTGTATCCATGTTTTGATCATTCTTAAATTTTACACCACTATGATTATTTTTGAGGTATTTTTGGACATGGATAAAACAAAGTACGAATCCTTAATCCTTAATCCTCATGTCATTTTGTTTCATTGGATTCGCTTTTTTAAAATAGTTTTCATCATCCTCGGTCTTAAATGATGATATTATTGAATATCTTTGGCCCAGTAGTGCAAAGATGAATAATTTCGATGAATATCTTTGGGACCGTAGTGCGAAGATGAACAGTGTTTAGATGAAATACGACCAATCGATGAATATTTTTGGCTTCAGTAGTGCAAAGATGAATATTTGATTCCGGATGTATATTGATTGATGTTACAGGGGATAAAAGATAGACGATGAACTTTTAAATTCATACATGTAGATAGTAGTTTGCATTCTCTACTTAACTCTTCTAATGAATTATTATTTCATTGCGATATTGATTTAAAATTTGTTGTCTATCAGTATTCTATTAGATTTTTCCCCGTTAAAGACTAACGATAATTTGTTGTATATTATCTTAGTCATAATATTCTTTATCGGGCTAGTTGAGCTCACCCTTTTCCTTTTTGTTCCATTTTTCTTCTCGTGAGGCGAGAATATAATGAGTACGAGCCTGGGGTATGGAATGAAAGTTCTAGAGAGAGTTGTTTAGCGAGTCCTCACCATTTTGTAAAATAATGTATCAATAAATGTGATGAGGATTTATCTGAGTATAGATATTGTCTAGAAGATAATATTTGTATACAAACTCACGCTTTTATTGTTGTAATAATAAAGTTGTAGTTGTTTACACTACGACGACAACTCGAATGGGTGATGTATACCTATTTTGGGGGCGCACATTTGGTATCGAGCTTAGGATATGATCTCTGGCGGAGATCGGGAATAGAATTAGGAGGGAGAGAGATAAAATCCTTCGCTAGTGTGTCCTACCTAAGCTTATTTGTTAGTTGGTCAAGATATAAGGATATTATGTGATATATTGATTTCCTTAATTAACCCTTGTTTTATGACGAAGATTTGAGAATGTCGACCGAGAATATTAACAATGGAAATGAGACCGTGGAGACGCCTCAGACTCACCAACGAGGAGAACGCGTAACAGTCGTGGCAATGTTCCTCCCGTGAACAACACCACCGAAAGCGATGATGAACGAGGGATGTTTAGAAGCTTTTTGCGCTCATGCAAAATCGCACGAGGAGACTCGTGTTCAAAACACGGAGAGAAATGACAAAGAATTCACGGGTTGTCACAAACCAAGCAGCTTCAAAGAGTTGGGACCACCGAAATTTAAGGGAAAGCGATCCGATCATGGCGAAACACGGGTCAAGCAAATTACCAAGATATTCGATGTCTTGGGATGCACGGAGAAACAGAAGGTTCCATTCGCCACCTTTATGTTCCGTGGCGAAAGCGCATTTCATCGGTGGGAGTCTCGTGAAGCGTACCATCCATCCACCGCAAGACTCAAAGATGTCTTGGGAGAGCGTTTGAAACTATTTAATGACAAATACTTTCCCCGAAAGTGTTCGCGTATACGAAGGAAGTGGAGTTCATCGATTAGAACAAAACAACATGGACGGTGTCTCAAAGACGAGGCAAAGTTTACAGAGTTATCCGTGTTTGACCTTATTTGGTGGAGAATGAGGAACGATATGACGCGGATGTTTCGAGAGGTTTGAAACCCGGCATACGCACAATATCTCATTTCTCATAAATTTTCTCTATTCGAGATGTTGTTAACATGGCTCAATTGTTAGAGCGAGATAACGAGTATGTTCAACCGAGGGACCATAACCAGATCGCACTCGTAGATAAGCGATCAATGTAATAATGATAACCACGGAGAAAGAAAGATTTGACAAAATGGTAACCACTCTAGTGGTAATCATGGCCATGAAAATAGAAGAAGCGAGTCGGAGGAGATTTTAAAAGAGGAGATTTAACAACGACCATGTGAAGACGACGAAGGTTGGCATCAATCGGGTTCTAAGGGAGGAGAACGACCACCCATTATATATGCTATAAATGCGGAAAGAGGGACATATCACCAAACTATCCACAACAGCTTCAAGGTATGCTATAATTGTGGAAAGGAAGGACATATCGCCGAGATTAGACGGTAGCGAAACCTAGTTCAATGGGACGGTGACTCAAAAGATCGTCCCGTAAAAGTCAAAGTCAATCTGCCTCGGGGAAGAGCGTTTGTTGTGACTAGTCAAAATGCGAGGAACCCAAACGAGGTGATCACGGGTAAGCTATTTATAAATTCTTGCGAAGTTTATACCTTACTTGATACCTGCTACTACCCATTCATTTATCTCTCCTGCATGTGCTCAACGCTTAAACTCGACTCGGAGAAATTAGACTTTGACCTATCTGTGGAAACTCCGTTAGAGAAACTTTCATCACATCCACTATTAATAAATCTTGTTTGATTCAAGTTGGCACCATCACCTTACCCGCTGACCTTATCTCTTTAAAGATACTTGCTTTTGATGTGATTTTAGGATTGATTGGTTAACTACTCATCATGCCAAAATTGATTATTTTCGTAAGGTTGTTAGTTTTCATATTCCTAACCAACTCGTCAGACGAATTCAAGCAACTAAACCATTAAAATCAATCACTATCATATCTAATCATAAAGCTATTCATTTATTGAAAAACGGATGTCAAGTTTTCTTAGCCCATGTTATGGATTTGAATAAAGACACGCCAAATTTGAATAATATTCCCGTTGTTATTGACTTTCCCGACGATTTCTTCAAGAACTTCCTGGCCTACCCCGTAACGTGAAGTTGAATTCTTTATTGATCTTGAACTCCGTGCACAAAGCCCATTTCTAAAACCCCATATCGAATGGCTCCTATTGAACTTCAGAGTTAAAGGTCCAACTACGTGAATTGTTGGATATCTCGGTTTCATTCGTCCCCAAGACATCTCCTCGGGGTGTTCCTGTTTTTATTCAGAAAGAAGAAAGACGGGAGTATGCGACTTTGTATTGACTATCGGGAATTGAACCATGTCACCATCAAGAATAGGTATCCTCACCTCGTATTGATGACTTGTTTGACCAATTAAGGGGCAATTCTTTTCAAAATCGATCTTCGCTTCGATATCATCAAATTGAATATTAGAATCGAGGATATTCCAAAGACCGCCTTCGAACTCGGTATGGGCATTATGAATTCTTAGTCATGTCTTTCTTGACCGACTAATGCTCCTATGGCTTTCATAGATATGATGAACCGAGTATTCAAGGAATATTTGGATCGGGTTTGTTGTTGTTTTTTATTGATGACATCCTTATATATTCCAAAAGTCGTGAAGATCATGAGCACCATTTGAAGTCGGTACTCCAAAGGCTTCGTGAAAACAAACTATATATGCCAAATTAAAGAAATGCGAGTTTGGCTTGAGGAAGTAGCATTCCTTGGGCACGTGGTGTCGAAAACATGGAGTATCTGTTGATCCAAATAAGATTGAAGCAATACAAAGTTGGAGCAACCAAGTCGGTGGTCAAGTAACGTAGTTTTTGGGGCTTAGTGGTTATTATCGGAGATTCGTGGAAGGATTTTCTCGAATCACTACTCCATTAACCCAAATTAACTCGGAAGGATACAAAATTCGCTTTGGAGCGAAGAATGCGAGAAGAGTTTCCAAGAGCTCAAGAGAGACTCATTTCGGCACAGACTGTTTCTAACAATACCATCCGGTTCGGATGGATTTGTTATCTACAAATGATGCTTCGAGCAAAGGGTTAGGATGTGTTCTCATGCAACGTGGGAAAGTCATAGCCTATATCTTTGTTGGGTTTGTAATATTCATGAACCTTGATCAAATTGCATAAAAAGTGCTAAGCGTGTAAAATCGAGTTTAAAAATTTTACAAACCATATACCCGGATCATCCTTTATGCACAATTATTAATTAAACGAAAAGATAAAGAATAAAATCATACCCTTGAAGATCGAGCTTCCTCGTGTACAAGTTCACCTCCAAATCCTTTCGCTTCAATCTTGAATCCACCGGGTTTTGTTCCTTCCTTTGATCAACGTTAGCCACCCATATGTTTGGCCTCAGAGGTGATCCACCAAGGAATAATAATGATTCAAGAAAAGGGTGGTTAATTAAACCCTAGTTTTTATCTCTATAGAAAGGGTGTACTCTCCAACAATTGGAATTATGTCGTATGTTGAAAAAAGTCAACATCCCATACCACCCATAATAAGACTCTCTTATTTATAGATGTGGGCAACCCACCTTAACAATTAAGGAATTGGGTTTTAATTAATTAATTCTTTTAATTAATTAAGCTCCCTAATCTTATTAGGGATAATTAATTAAACTCCTTTAACTAATTTTCCTTCCTAATCCAATTAGGAATAAATGAGAGTACTTATATTAAATTAATTCCTAAACTCTTTTAGAAATTAAAATAATAATAATTGTAATAATATTAATAAGACTCTCTTATTAATTTATATTTAATATTTCTAAAATATTAAATAATAATATTAAGCTA
The DNA here is from genome assembly GCA_020205615.1 of Panax quinquefolius. NCBI lineage: Eukaryota > Viridiplantae > Streptophyta > Magnoliopsida > Apiales > Araliaceae > Panax > Panax quinquefolius. The sequence continues at coordinate 133,088,828 of CM035155.1, forward strand.
TTTAATTTATTCTATCACCATAGATTAAATTAAATATACATAACATATTATTACGATTATGCCATTTACTTCTTAAATAATTATTCTTCCTTTTATGGTGTGACCCTTTAGGTTCTCCATATTAAACCTAGGTTGTGAATAAATCAATTAGAACAATTCTAATCTTATTTAAATAAATAAATTAAACTATTAATTTATTTAAATAAATAATATTTATTCTACAATAGGGATAAGCCTCTCCTAGCGATCAACGACTTTCCGTATAATATAGATTTCAACATTAATCATAAAAGAACCTTTGAGTAAATAGTTACCGTCATAATTCAATCCTTCCACCATACAATGTCCCAATTAAATATAAGACATGGAATTTTTGTCAAGTCTTATTTTATTTAATTATATGTATTTCGATCCTTAAATGCACAACTCCAAATAATGCAAATTAGAAACTCCTTTCTAATTTTATTCTCGCCTTAACCAAAGACTACTTTGGTTGTCATTTATCGAATCACATAGACATTTCTCTTCTTTTATTAGAAGTGGTAGATTCTTTATCGATCATACATTATCTCCATGTATAACTTATTATACCCAAGCATACCCTTTGATATACCCTAAGGGTCTTAAGGAATAAGTCAAAGTATAACTCATCATACACAAGATACTATGATGATCTCAAGTCCAAGGATCACTTGACTACTATCACTACAGAATTCCTATCGACAGCAAATAAAACTCCATTAGGTATTCCTTAGCGAGCCAATGCTCAAAGGAACTTATTCTCTAATAAGCACCTACATACTTGCTTTTAGTGTCTCCACACAAATGATCATGAGATCAATCATCCTCATCCAATGAAAGAAGCAACGTATGTACCAATCTATCCGGATTCACTAATCCCCAATTTAGTAATCCAATGATTGGGAACTATTTTAGTTTTAAGCTTTCTAAGAATTTAGATCTCATTAGAATGATCATCATCATTATTCTAAAAGCATTGCTTAAAACTATGGGTTTATCACATATTATAAAATAGCATCATGTAGATAATTAAAAGCCTTTAATAAATTAATATTTTTATTAATAAATAAATAAGATTGTTACAAAGTATATGCTTTATCATCAAACATGATTGGCTTGTGTGCATACTACTTTCAATCTCCCACTTGCACTAAAGCCAATCGTCATGGTAACTCATACTCTTATTCTCTAAGTGACGATTATCCTGTTTGTTGGATAAGCTTTAGTTAATGGATATGTAATGTTGTTTATGAGAGTCCACTATCTCTATAGTGATTTCCCATCTTTCAATGATTCTTATAATCAAATGAAAGTGCCACAACACATGTTTAGATCCAAGATGAGACTTAGAGCTATTCCTAGTTCTCAGAATGAACTTTTAATCCAAACAATCAACTTGCAGACTTCATTTATAGCTATATACTTTGTCTTTATCACTAAACCAAAGAACTCTTTCATTGTTTGGAACCTTTCCAATTCATCGCACTAACTGCTCAAGATAACGCTTTACCTTAAAGTGGATTTTCATCATCTTTGTCTGCATCTCGAAAAACTTGAGTCTGTTAAGCCCTCTAGTTTTAATTCGCACCCATCATGTATGATCACATCTTTAGTGCTTTGGTTAAGAACTTTAAGATGTTTTCACCGACTCACCGTGAACTTCTCCGCATTATGACCGATCAACATCGTGTCTCGATATTTCATTGCATACATGATAGTTACTCATGCGATCTCTCTTTTCGTGAGTCTGTGGGGGACTTTTAAGAGAAATACACTCCATAGCTCATCGACATGAGACATCTCTTGAGTTTGCCATGCTAAACGACTTTAGCATCAAATGAATATACGTTCCTTGGGTTAAGTCGAGCATCCTCTAAAATCTATCTATATAGATTTATATCCCCAATTAAGATACTCTTCCCAAATTATTCGTGGAGGAATTTTTAGACAACTTTATCTTTACTGATTGTAGCATTAGTATGTCATTCCTTATCCGTAGTATATCAACATATAATATTAGGAATGTCACGGCGCTCCCACTGTCCCTTTTGTACACACTAGAACTCTTTCCTCATCGTGATGTAACTCGGATCATCATCTTCTATGATGTGTACCTCATCATCATCATCCATGATGAATCCATACCTCCTAGGTATCTTCTAGATACTATTCCGCACTTACGATTCGGTTGTGGTACAATAGGTCTATCTACAGGTTCCTCTTATTCGACTTATAGTGTTTTGTGGTTCTTGAACTCTTCAAGATCTATTATCCTCCCACTAGCCCTTTTAATGATAAACATCTTTATCTTAGAAGGAAGCGTGTTTCGTAACAAACACCTTTTGCTAAGTAGAATTATAGAACATATACCCTAAACTTACTTTAGGATGTCCCACAAATCGACACTTGTCAAATCTTGTCCCAAGCTTATCCTTTGAAATATTTTCACATAAGTTGGACAACCCCTTATCTTAACATACTTAAGATTAGGAATCCTCCCTGTCCATAACTTTTATGGAGTCTTGAGGCCGAATTTTGAGGTTACCATTTTTGTAGATATGCAGCCATTTCTAGGACATGATCCTAGAAGGATACTGAAATGTCGGTAAAATCATTATGGACCGCACCATGTCCAACAAGGTACGATTTTTCATTCAGATACATCAATCAATTATTGCGTATCAGGATGTGTCCATTATGAGAAAACCATTTGAGATGATCTAGAAACTTATTGCACAAGTATTTATTCCTTGATTTAATCAAAGAATCTTAAAACTTTGTCAATTTGTTTCACTTCTGAATTCTTTGAACCTTTCAAATAATTCACACTTGTATTTCATCAAATACACACATTCAACTCTTTGAATGATCATCTCCTTTTCTTATACTAATTTGTTCAATATGCAAAATTATTTTCATGTAAGTCAAGTATACAAAATTGATTAAGTAATATTCCAGCCTATACAAAACATTATTATTATAAATAGAACAACAATTGTTCTTAATTATAATACCAAAGATTTCATTGTCATTCAACAATAAAATGGAAATAATATTTTAACAAGAACTGAATACAATAACAACTTATCGACTTAATAGACTTGCTCAGTAGGCATTGCTAAACTATAAGTTTCTATGCTAATGTAGCAACCTTTGTTACATTTCCCACACATAGATTACTTATATTTGTTTAGCTTTCTACTTCGCTTGGTCCTTCATAAATCTATATTTATGGTAACCAAATCGGTATCCAATACCCAAGTAGAACCTCGACTTAAAGAAAAATTTATTTCAATCATGAACAAAAATTGTATTGTAACCAAACTTCACTAAGCTTCTTTGGTTAGCCTCTCGCAAGATGCTTCTCGCAGCTTTCTTTCCAGTTGTCCGTGCTTATTGCGAAAGGAAGCAAACTCCTTTGCTATCCGTGACGCTTTTGCTCTTATTATCCTTTGTTTATGCCTTTCTATATACCTTCTTTGAATCATTCTTCTTTTCGAAGATCCTTTGGCCCCTACCAAGAAGACATGGTCTTTCTTGGTTGAAAGTGACTCTCAACATTTTTCAATATGTTAAGCAAATCAAATGGGCGATATCTAGCTTGTTTATATGAAAAACTCACAACAATTGTGAAAGGAGTCCGGGAGTGAGTGCAAGATCAAATCTTGGCTCAACTCTCCATCCATGACAAAACTCGTTGTCCTAATTGATCAATCAAATTGATTATGTTAAGAACCTTTTATCTGCATTTATAGTGCCATCGCTATTCTAGATCGGAAGAGCTCCTTAGATATCTCGATATCTATCGGTCCTACTTTCCTCACCATCAACTACTTAATGTGCGGGAATATAGTAGGAGCATCCATAGTTTCATCTTGACGCCAAGCTCGTTACTCATGGACGCGAGCATGATGCATTGAGCCAATCAGCAGCATCATCTTGCCACTTTCTAAAAGTAGCAATGTCTTCCTCGGAGGCATTGTGCTCAACCATTGCGAGGATAAGCGTATTAAGGACATAAGATAGCTTTTTCAAATATGAGAACTTTTCTCAATTTCCTTAACCAATCCAGCTTTAATTCTTGGCCCGATTAACTTAACATCTAATATGCTTTGCAGTGATAGTAATTTAGACATTATAAAAATTCTGTAAATGAATTTGTAATTAACAACATTTTAATATACATTCTTTTATTAATTACCAAAATAAATTAGGTCTTGTTTTAAATTGGTATCTCCCACTATTTTCTTCAAACTATATTACCTCACTTATATAGTATAGTTCAAAAATCTAATTAAAGATTTGCTAGTGAGAATAAGGATCCCATTTCAAATGTATATAGCCTTATGGTGACACACACAACAAACTATATATAAATAAATAGGTAGACAACTTTTGTCAATTACATCAACTATGCAACTCCTCAGATTTTGCCTCATAGATTATTTTGATCAAGTGGTGGCACATCCGAATCAAAATTATCCAAGTTAAGTCCGACCTAGCACTCCATATATTCAAAAAGAAAAATATCATCCTTGTGGTGACACAACAAAACAATATTGTTCAATTTTCTTTATAAGCATCAAATGTGATAAATTAACATCTTAAATACTTAATACTTGCCTTGTGGTGACACAACAAACTCATATTAAATATTTAATACTCTATTAATTTTATCATGCTAGAAGGCTTAACGCTCGATATTCCAAATATCTTTGAACGCTTAGGACTTAATATAAAAATTGAGGGTTTGTTATTAATTTGTCTCATCTTGTTTAAATACATTTATATATATATATAAAAAATACGCGTCATATTAATAAACATGCTAAGCATGTTTGCATAATATATAATATATATAGTATAAGCATGCACATATAGAATACTATATTCTACCTTTGATTGATTATGGACTTTTATTCTAGTTTGGTTCACTAGAGCCACCAAGTGAACCAAAAGGTCAAACCCTAGGGGTGCAAGAAATAATATTTAAATATAACTATTACATTTAAACCCGGGCTCCATTACAAACGGGTCTTCAAGTGCTCCTTGTCCCTTGATCTCCAATTTTTCAAAATAATTCTAATTATTCATATTACAAAACTATTTAAAATAAATAGAAACCTTGATCAGCAGTCAAGGGGAAGTACATAGGAGGGATATAGAATTTACATTAAGAAAAATTAGAGAAGAGTACACGCAGAGACCCCATTTAATAAAATCCATACATTCATGCATCCAACTAAAATAAAATCCAATCGCATTGGTCAATAAATCCATAATCAATCCCATTTATTATCATACACATCACCATACGATCAATAAATAACATTCATCTTATGAATAATAAACATTTAATATATATATTGATATCATTTAATGGGCAAATTTAGTTAGTATAAAATCTATTTTTGAATCAAAATAAACTCCTTTATTTTAATCCAAATTTAAATCAAAATAAAACTATTTTATTTTAATTTATCCAATTTTGAATAAAATAAACTATTTTATTTTAATCAAAATCTTTAATCAAAATAAACTCCTTTATTTTAATTAATTATGGAATCCAATTCCATATATAAAAAAAATCTTTAATTAAAATAAACTCTTTATTTTAATTAATTATGAATCCAATTCCATATAAAAAAAAATCTTTTATTAAAGGAAACACTTGATATTCTTTCCTATTCACAAATAAACTCCTTTATTTTGAATAATATGAAATCTTATTCCATATTTAAATAAACTCCTTTATTTAAGGAAATTAGGATTCTCTTTCCTATTCACAAATAAACTCTTTTATTTTGAATAATATGAAATCTTATTCCATATTTAAATAAACTCTTTTATTTAAGGAAATTAGGCAATCCAATTTCAACTCCAATTAGTTATTATGGAATCCAATTCCAACTCTAATTAGTTAGCATGAAATTCTAATTTTAAAATTAAAATAAACCCTTTTTTATTTTAAGATTAAAATAAACCTTTTATTTTAAAATTAAAATAAACTTTTATTTTAAGATTAAAATAATTATATATATATAATATTCAATTTTAAAATTAAAATAAACTCTTTTATTTCAATATTAAAATAAACCTTTTATTTTAAGATTAAAATAAACTTTTATTTTAATTATAAAATAATTAAGAATAATATATATATATAACTATTATATATATATAATATAAACCAATATATATATATATATATATATATATATATATATATAAAACCGTGCACTTCTTCCTGTTATTTTTCGTGAACATGCCTTGTTCTGCTGACCTTTCAAAAAAAAAAAAATTGCCCGGTTTTGTGCTGCATGATTTTTCTTTTCTTTTTTTTTTTTTAAATTTCCGGCCCTCGATTTCCGTGCAGGTTCAAAAAATTAACTTGTTTTGCATGGCTCACGGAATTCCTTATGCAGACTAGTAAAAAAAAATCTGGTCCCCTTTTGATTCACGTGATACACGGTTTTGGGGAAAGAAAAAAAAATGATTCGCGTTTTTTTTTTTTTTTTTTAAATTTTATACAATAAAATTATGCCCAAATAAATTGTTCTAAACACATATCAATATATAAATTAAAATAATTAATAATTCGCATAAAGGTTTGGCTCGATGCCACCGTTGGGTTTGTAATATTCATGAAGCGCGAATCAAATTGCATAAAAAGTGCGAAGCGTGTAAAATCGAGTTTTAAAAATTTAAAAACCAATATTCCGGATCATCCTTTATGCACAATTATTAATTAAACGAAAAAGATAAAGAATAAAATCATACTCTTGAAGATCGAGCTTCCTCGTGTACAAGTTCACCTCCAAATCCTTTCGCTCAATCTTGAATCCACCGGTTTTGTTCCTTCCTTTGATCAACGTTAGCCACCCATATGTTTGGCCTCTGAGGTGATCCACCAAGGAATAATAATGATTCAAGAAAAGGGTGGTTGGCTAAACCCTAGTTTTTCTATCTCTATGTAAAAGGTGTACTCTCCAACAATTGGAATTATGTCGATGTTGAAAAAGTCAACATCCCATACCACCCATAATAAGACTCTCTTATTTATAGATGTGGGCAACCCACCTTAACAATTAAGGAATTGGGTTTAATTAATTAATTCTTTTAATTAATTAAGCTCCCTAATCTTATTAGGGATAATTAATTAAACTCCTTTAACTAATTTTCCTTCCTAATCCAATTAGGAATAAATGAGAGTACTTATATTAAATTAATTCCTAAACTCTTTAAAAATTAAAATAATAATAATTGTAATAATATTAATAAGACTCCTCTTATTAATTTATATTTAATATTTCTAAAATATTAAATAATAATATTAAGCTATTTAATTTATTCTATCACCATAGATTAAATTAAATATACATAACATATTATTACGATTATGCCATTTACTTTTTAAATAATTATTCTTCCTTTTATGGTGTGACCTTTTGTGTTCTCCATATTAAACCTATTGTGAATAAATCAATTAGAATAATTCTAATCTTATTTAAATAAATAAATTAAATAATTAATTTATTTAAATAAATAATATTTATTCTACAATAGGGATAAGCCTCCCAAATGATCAACGACTTTCCGTATAATATAGATTTCAACATTAATCATAAAAGAACCTTTGAGTAAATAGTTACTGCATAATTCAATCCTTCCACCATACAATGTCCCAATTAAATATAAGACATGGAATTACCACAAGTCTTATTTTATTTAATTATATGTATTTTCGATCCTTAAATGCACAACTCCAAATAATGCAAATTAGAAACTCCTTTCTAATTTCATTCTCGCCGCTAACCAAGGACTACTGGGTTGTCATTTATCGAATCACATAGATATTTCTCTTCTTTTATTAGAAGTGGTAGATTCTTTATCGATCATACATTATCTCCACGTCTAACTTATTATACCCAAGCATACCTTTGATATACCCTAAGGGTCTTAAGGAATAAGTCAAAGTATAACTCATCATACACAAGATACTATGATGATCTCAAGTCCAAGGATCACTTGTACTACTATCACTACAGAATTCCTATCGACAGCAAATAAAACTCCATTAGGTATTCCTTAGCGAGCCAATGCTCAAAGGAACTTATTCTCTAATAAGCACCTACATACTTGCTTTAGTGTTCCACACAAATGATCATGAGATCAATCATCCTCATCATCCAATGAGCAAGCAACGTATGTACCAATCTATCCCATTCACTAATCCCCAATTTAGTAATCCAATGATTGGGAACTATTTTAGTTTTAAGCTTTCTAAGAATTTAGATCTCATTAGAATGATCATCATCATTATTCTAAAAGCATTGCTTAAAACTATGGGTTTATCACATATTATAAAATAAAGATCATGTAGGTAATTAAAAGCCTTTAATAAATTAATATTTTTATTAATAAATAAATAAGATTGTTACAAAGTATATGCTTTATCATCAAACATGATTGGCTTGTGTGCATACTTTCATATATACCTGACAACTTAAAGAATATGAGAGGAATTATCCTACTCATGATCTAGAGTTAGCGGCTCACGATCGTTCGTTATTAAAGATATGGAGGCACTATCTATATGGGGAGAAAGTGGAGATATATTCGCACCATAAAAGCCTTAAATATTTCTTCACTCAAAAGAACTCAACATGCGACAATGACGTTGGCTTGAGCTATTGAAAGACTACGACCACACTATTCAATACCATCCTGGAAAAAGTAAACGTGGTAGTCAATTCGCTGAGTAGAAGATCATATGTAGGAATGAGTGCGATGATGTCAAGTATACGACAGAGCCAACTTTAATAGAAAAGTTAAGTTTGCTCAAGCCACCGAATTCCGGAGCGATGCGTATGTAGAAGAAGAAAGTACAAGAAGGAGCTATTCCTGAAGCGAGAATTGATGAAGAAGGAATACTTCGAGTCCACTCTAGACTTTGTGTCCCTAACGACTCTAATTTGAAGTACAAGAATATGATGGAGGCACACAATACACCATTTGCAATCCATCCTGGAACTACTAAAATGTATCGTGATCTTCGACATACATTTTGGTGGAACAATATGAAGAGAGAGATTGCAAAGTTTATCTCAATGTGTTTAACTTGTCAACGTGTAAAGGCGAGCATCTAGTACCTAAGGGTCCGCTTGCAACCACTTGAGATTCAAATGGAAGTGGGAACACATTACCATGGATTTCATTCATGTGTCTTCCTACGGCTTCTCAAGGCATCAATGCTATTTGGGTTATTGTTGATAGATTAACCAAGTCTCGCTTTCATTTCTTGCCGACACGGAGACTTATTCCCTTGAACGCCTTGCTAGTATGTACGTGAATGAGATTGTGAGGTTGCATGGCATGCCCAGTATCCATAGTTTTGGATCGTGACCCAAGATTCACTTCAAGATTTTGGGTTAGCTTGCAAAAAAGCTATGGGCACGGATTTGCGATTTAGTTCGCATACCATCCTCAAACCAGACCGGACAATCGTAGAAGACTATTCAAACTCTTGAAGATCTATTAAGACTCGTGTCCTGAACTTCAAGGGCGGTTGGGATAAGTGTTTTTACCATTGGTGAATTCTCCTACAACAACAATGCTTATCGTGCAAGTATAGGTGTGGCTCCATTTGAAGCATTATATGGACGAAAGTGTCGCTCTCCAATATGTTGGGATGAGGTGGGTGAATCAACATTGTTGGGACCCGAGTTAAGACGTATTATGACTCACCGAAATGATCCAAATGATTCGACAACGATATACAAGCAACACAAGATCGACAAAAGAGTTATGCGGATCTTCATCGAAAGGATGTGGAATTTAGTATAGGGGATCATGTATTGTTCATGAAGTTGCTCCATGGAAGGGAGTTACAAGATTTGGGAAGAGAGGAAAGCTCAATCCACGATTTATCGTCAATTTCAAATTCTTGACCGACTAGAAAATGTAGCCTATAGACTCGCGTTACCTCAAGTATGTCTCGTGTTCATAATGTGTTTCACATATCTCGCATTTCAGAAATATGTGAAAGACCCGAACCACATTATAGAAGTTAGAACCGACACGAGATAGCCAAGACTTAACGTATGAGGAGGTACTGTCAAGATCTTGGATAGGAAGGAGCATGTCCTACGCGCAGAAAGGTCATACCACAAGTTAAAGTTCGTGGAGGAATCATGCTTATAGAGGAAATGACCGGGAATTGAAAACTAAATGAAAGCGAGGTATCCTCACCTTTTCAAACACTGTGTACGTATGTCAATTTCGAGGACGAAATTTTCTAAGGAGGGAGGTTGTAAGACCCCAACTTATTATTAATGAAATTTAATTTTCTCTATTTATTATTTTGAAATAGTAAGGGTTGATTTGATTAATGTGGATAGTTATGGGTAAAATACGCAAATATTTCAAAATAAACAAGTGGTTATAAAATATTCATTGTTGTTTGGGAATATTCGTTTAGTCGTGGAATATTCAGATCGTCGAGGAATATTCGTATTTACGGCGGTAGCCCATGTGTGGGCCCCATAACGAAAGCGATCGGATGAAGAAAATGACAAATATAAGTTGTTTAAAAAACAATAATAGTTATTACAATTAATCTTTCGTTAAAATACTTGGTGGTTAAAACACGGAAGCTACGGTATTGCACCAATTATTGATTCTTACGTAAGAAGACACTACTCAATAATGGTTACGATGAATTATCTTTCAAAGATTTGTATTTTATTGATTTAATAATTGCTACGTTGATATTTTATATTGTTTGTTGTTTCAATAATTATCATTACACAAGATTTTTTTATTATCGAAGCTAATAATTCATATTATCTCAATAATATTATTAGATAACATTATTGGCAATGTCTAGAAAGTTTTGTCTAAGGAGAGGTTTGGTCACCTAATCAAGGCCAAAAGAAGGAGAAATTCTTATTGAAAGCCCCTCTTTCTACAAGAACTCCGCCTGGGTTGTCAATATCAGGATTACGTAATATTATTTGTAAATAATTAATTATTGATTCATATGATGAGGAAAATATTGATTTTATGTGGATATAGATGGAGAAAATTTTAATGTGACAATTGTTGAAAATTGAAATTTTATCTTTTTCTCGATAAGATAATTCATTTAAATGTATTATTATATTTTAATAATATAATAATGGTGATATTTTTATAACGAATGTGGGATATATGAGTATATGAGGAGGAAGCGTATTTTTGTTGCAATAAATGTTTAAAACATGTTAAACATGTCGGTGGACCCAATTTATTGACTGAAATTTGATTATAAATTTTAAAATCGCTTGGTTTGTAGATTTCGGTCAATTTCTGTTTGGAATTTGGAAAAACTTTCTTCTGCAAAGTTGTAGAGAATTGAATTTCCTATAAAAAATCGCGAGATTCGATTTTTTTGATAAAAGGGCTATTTATTATGAATTATTGAATTTCCGAAGCTCCGAAATAATTGATTTTTGGAAGTTTTAATTATTTTTATTAAGAAAAACGTTTTTATTGTTTTTGTCACATGTGTGGCTGAAGTTTGGACCAGATTTGTGTGCGTAGGAAATTTGATTATATATATTATTATTATATTAAATTTTCTCTAACTTTTGTGTTCTAAGCATTTTCCTATAAATAGGGTGCTTAGGTTAGAATTGAAAATCACACCGTAAATCAAGTTTTCTCTCTATATATTATCGAGCATATTCTTGTGAGTATTTTGAGTATAATTTGAGTATTGCTATACTGATGTGAAGTTCAAGTCATAGCCTATATCCCAAGTTTCAAATTTAAGTCTTGATCTTTCGAGGTAAGGGATATTTTTTTTTTTGTAATGATATTATTTCTTCAATATCATTATCTTTGAAATATTGATCCAAGTTTTATCAAATTTGGAACTTTTGGTGTCGAGTTACTATTCACGATATCGACTATTCACGTGATACTGATTATTATTCACGAATCACGACTAGACTATTCATCGAAAAATGAAAATTTTCCTTTTCGTCCAAAATATCTATTGTGGATACTAGCTTTGATTGTATCCATGTTTTGATCATTCTTGAATTTTACACCACTATGATTATTTTTGAGGTATTTTTGGACATGGATAAAACAAAGTACTAATCCTTAATCCTTAATCTTTGTCATTTTGTTTCATTGGATTCGCTTTTTAAAAATAGTTTTCATCATCCTCGGTCTTAAATGATGATATTATTGAATATCTTTGGCCTCAGAGTCAAAGATGAATGATTTCGATGAATATCTTTGGCCCGTAATGCAAAAGATGAACAAGTGTTTAGATGAACATGACCAATCGATGAATATTTTTGGCCCAGAGTGCAAAGATGAATATTTGATTCCGGATGTATATTGATTGATGTTACGAGGGATAAAAGATAGACGATGAACTTTTAAATTCATACATAGAAGATAGTAGTTTGCATTCTCTACTTAACTCTTCTAATGAATTATTATTTCATTAAATATTGATTTAAAATTTGTTGTCTATTGTATTCTATTAGATTTTTCCTGTCAAGACTAACGATAATTTGTTGTATATTATCTTAGTCATAATATTCTTTTTATCGGGCTAGTTGAGCTTTCCCTTTTCTTTTTTTTTGTTCCATTTTTCTTCTCGTGAGGCGAGAATATAAATGCAGTGCGAGATTAGGGGTATGGAATGAAAGTTCTAGAGAGAGTTGTTTAGTAGTCCTCATCATTTTGTAAAATAATGTATCAATAAATGTGATGAGGATTTATCCGAGTATAGATGATATTGTCTGTAAGATAATATTTGTATACAAACTCACGCTTTATTGTTGTAATAATAAAGTTGTAGTTATTTCATCACAGTATTAACAATTTCTCGAATGGGTGATGTATACCTATTTTGAAATACACGAGATAAAAAACGACGAGATGTGTCGTTCGAGGTTGGAGAGTTAGTGCTTCTAAAGCTACATCCTTACCGCCAGCAAACTGTTTTCAAAAGAGTTCACTAGAAATTAGCTAGCCGTTTTTATGGGCCCTACGAAATTTTGGAAAAAATCGGTTCGGTCGCGTACAAGCTCCACTTACCAGAGGGGTCGCGCGTTCATCCCATATTTCACGTATCCCTACTCAAACGGTACAACGCTACCAAAGAAAATGGGGTGACGACCAGCAACGAGTTGCCACCATTCACTGACGATGGGATAGTCATACTGAAACCACGGGCTATACTCGATCACCGCTGGATAACACATGGAGCCCATATTATCGAAGAGAGTTTGGTCCATTGGGAAACTCTATCAGTAGAAGACGCAACGTGGGAGCCCACCAAACAGTTGTTGGAAAGATTTTCGGGCATGGACCTTGAGGACAAGGCCCCTCCTAATGGGGGAGGTATTGATAAGCTACGTCGGTCATCAAGAGCCTTTAGGCCAAATCCCAAGTATTTGGGATGAAGTTGGACGTGGGAAAAGGCATGCATACAGGAGTGGTATTTGCATGCTGCAGTTTGGACGTGGGAAGAGTCATGCATGATCATGCATGCAGGAGTGGTAATTGGGATGTACGTGTGTTGTGGTTGCAAGTTTTATGTAGTTAGTTATGCTATTTTTTATTTCTGTTAGTTACGTAGTGGTGTTAGCATGTTTCCAGCTTTCCTTTTATTTCGGTCATGTTGGCTTATTTAAAGCAGCTTAGAGATATCAAGTAAGGGGTTCATTTTTATCAAACTACTATTTTCACTTACAGAGAAAAGACTTGTGGTATGTTCTCACCCGAAGAGAACACGGGCATTCATTCTGTATTGGGACCTATCACCGAACCACTTAAAACCTTTTGTGTCATTTTCATTCAGTCTTTATATTCTATTATATTATCTGTGTGACTGAAATCTATAAGGACTAAATTCATAACTGAGATTTCATCAAATCTTTAAGGGGATTTTAAACTAATATTTCGTTGTGCTTAATTAATATTGATTAATTAATTATCTGATAATACATTATTTAATAAGTGTTTTTTTTATAAAAGATATATTCAACTCCTTAAAGATTTTTTTTGTGCCTATAAGAAACAACAATTTAATTACAATTAATCGATTAAATCTTGTAACCGCACTAAAATACACCATGAACACCCTTAGTTTTCATGTTGTTAGGAACTTGTGTAAAAGATTTGCCTAAAGCTCCTGATCCTGTATAAACATGTGATCTGTCCTTTCTATAAAAGTAGTATCATTTCAATATAATTTAGTGATAGTATAAAATGGTATAATGAACTCAACGTTACTTTCATAATTTTATTTTAAATTTAAGAATAAACATGAATCAATATAAATTTTCTTATAGACTATATGTATATACACAATATGTATATACACAGTTGTGTATTACACAATTGAAATATGATGGCGAGTTTTTGAGATATGGCAACGGTTCACCCACATCACGTGTAGAAATTTCGAAATAGATATGATGATGAGGTAAAAAACCGTCCGCTATAAGCTATAACTCCAAAAAATCCGCCATCATCATAGGTATCAGTATACATCTGATTGTATATATATTTTTCCCTTCTCTTATACATATTCTAAATTAGAGTATTCTAAATTACTATCATAATTTTACTCTAAATTTTATTTATGTATTCTCAAAATTTAACTTGTTATGGGACCAAGCAAGAACCCTTGGTCACAGCTTTGAATGACCAATGAACATGGCAGACAAAGAAGTCTGAGAATCCTAAGATTTACGAACAACAATAAACCATAAAGTAATAAAAAGATAAATTAAATAATACATACTCTCTCCTTTTCACAATTTTTTTTTATTTGTTTTTTTTTTTCTTGCAGAAATGATCTTATTTAGACAACTATACCCTTATCAATTCATATTATCATTTTTCATCATATTTTAATGATAAGGGCACATTAGCACGACATAAAATAATTGGCATGTCCCCCTTACTTTTTGCCTAGTTAATATTTTATTTGTTTCAAAAATTTAGATACAATTTGATTTTTAAAATCAAACGACAACATATTAAAATTTAAAAGTTGGTATAACTCATAAAAATTTAAAATAAAATAAATTTTGTGATTAATAATTTTAGTTATATATTATACAATTATAATAATTATATCAATTAGAATTAAATTAATTTATATCAATTTAAAGTTTAATATATCGTCATTTGATCTCAAAAAATCAAATTATATTCCTAATTTTAGAACAAATAAAGTATTATTATCTTTGTATAAAATAGCAAAATATATTTAACTTTATTGTCATAATTTCATCATCATGTCATAACTTAGACTAAACCCTCAATAATTTTGGGATAAACATGGAACCAAATGAGAATTTTGCAAAATTTTCTAATATTTTTGATATACTCTAAAATTAATAAATTATTAATTTTATAGTTATGGCATGATAGGATATTATTATTTTATATTATTATCAATAAAAAAGAATTCTTATTTAAAACAAAAAATCATCGACAACTTTTTTGTTATAAAAGATGGAATATAAATAAATTTGGTAAAAAGAATTAATATGCGCGGTGAACATGGATCGAACACGTGACCCTTCAGATCTTCAGTCTGACGCTATCCCAGCTGAGCTATCCCCGATTTTGCATTTTAATAAAAAAGTTATATTTAGATGTAAATGTGCTTTTAAAATAAAAATAATAAAATCAACTTTTTCCTTAAAATAAAATAAGTTTATTATTTAATTATTATTTTTATGCACATTAATGTTACTCACTTGCAACATTAAATATACATATTTTCTTGCTGACTTTTTCTAAATATGAGTTTTAGTATAATAAAGTTTGAAAAAAATAATTTTAACAAGCTTTAAAATGTAAAAATATGTCAAAATAAAAAAGATGAGGGAATATACATAAGCATATCTCCCACTTTATAATAAAGTGATGGGGATTATTATACTCCGTATATCTTAGTAAAGTTTTAAGGTATTAGGTCCACGATGCTGATGGCTCATCTTTCTATCGAAAGGCCATTTAAATCCCTTTCGAGTCATCAACATACCAACAAAAATGATAATGAAATAAAAGAAAAAATAATATTTTTTAGAAAACATTTAATTAACGAAAATGATATATATATATATATATATATATATATCGACAAATTTAATTAATAAAACACAACTGATTTTAAATTTTTCGCTCATTCTAATAAACGATCAGAACTGTCCAAAGTTTGAGATAAATCTCACCGTCCATTATATCGTCTTTAACTTCAAAGGATAAAAAATTGCTCTCACTCACTCTCAGATCCTCCTCCGTTCTTTCTCTTGTCGAGCTCACCCTCTGTCTCCTCTATTCTAACGCCGACAATCTCTCCTCCCTTTCGTACGTAGTGTCGGAGGCACGAGTAGTACAACTAGTATTTAATAAAAAAAAAATGAATTTGCGATAAATGTCAAAATTTATGTAATAAGATGAAATAAATTAGAGTGATGTTATTTTTAATTTCTATTTATCTCATTTATGTATATAGCAGTGATTTAACAAGTGGCCTCTTAACATCTCTTCTTAATTTTCTCTCTTTTTTTAAAATAAAATTACTTAAAATTTTGGATCAATAATCCTATGTCTGATTCTTTCCATAATTCAAGAACAAAAAGAATATACCATTAATCATACGAGGAATGATTAAGACCATATTAAGACATGAGCATGTGGTTGGCTATATAACTAATTTAATGATATTGTTGCTTTGGATTCCCTCTTCAAGTATATAGGTGTGTGCATATTTTAGCTTTTAATTATTAGAGCAGATCTTCTGTCTCTAATTTTCTTGTCCCATTGTGTCCCTCTACTTAAATTCTGACATCTAGTTTCTTACTTAACACTAATTAATTCTAAAATTAAATAAAAGGACATGTGTCAAAATTTAAGTAGGGGGACACAAGAGGGACAGGAAATTTGGAGACAAGAGGATCTGCTCTCTTCAATTACTTCCACTGTTTTTAAATAACTGATGTTTAAGAATGTTACAAAGTATTTAATATTTTAAAATATTCCTAATATACCCTTAATTAATACCCTATTAAATTATTTTCCAGCTTTAAAATAAATTTTTTGAAGTAATGTTAAATGGAGTACTCCCTCCGTTCCTTAATATAAGTCGTTTTGGAGAAATATTTTTGTTCCTAAATATAAGTCGTTTGAGAATTTCAAGTAAGCATTAATTGCTTAGTTTCTAATATTACCCCAAGTAATAAATATAACTTTAGTTCTCTACCATTTATTTTTTTTAATAAATAACACTCTCTTCTTCCAATATAAGAATGATATAAATAATTTATAGTATATTTAATGTTATACAATCATTTTCTTAATTATTGTACACAACTCTAAAACGACCTATATTAAGGAACGAAGGGAGTATAGTTTAAAGAATATGAAACATCAACCTTGAAAAAGAGAAAGAGTGAAAAATAATTAAGGCGAGTTTTAATGAAGCTAATAATGACAAAGGCAAAATTAGAAAAAAAATAATAAAAACATATTGATTTCTTAAAACATCAAATATTTTAGAACAAAATCATTCTTTTAAAACATCAGTTATTTAGAAACTGAGGAATTAATAAACAAAACTTAAATAAATTACAATTCACGGTCACACAATTACATATTTCAAAAAATGTGTAAACTATGTAAGGCACCACTGAAAAAAAACAAACCCAACATAGATATATATTCTCTCTTGCAATAAACATGTCTAATGTCTGGAAGGGAGCAACTCCACTAAGAAAATTGTGTAAAAATCTGAAGGAGAAGAGAATTCAGTTATACTCCTGCCCTACCATTCCCATTATTTCTACTCCTTTTTCATTATGGGTTCCAATCAATAAAGAGCTTTAAGACTTTTGCCAAAACTGGAATACCATCAAGAATTTTAGGAGTATAAATGAGTTAAACCGAAGCGAATATGGAGTTATTTGAATTCGACTTGAAAAGTAAAAATTTTACTTAAATTCAATTCGGATTCGAATTGTATTCAAAAAACTCTATTCAGAGTCAATTCGGTTCGAATATTTATTACTCGAATTCGATTCAACTCTTATCAAATTATATTCAAACTATTCACGAACTTCGAATTCAAGTCCGAATTTGAGTCTTCACATAGTAAGTAGATTTATAATATATATAATTACCCATTGAACTTGTTGTTTTACTTAAAAATTAGAAAATATATTTACAATTACACTTTACAAATAAAAAATAAAAATAAAATTAAAAAATTAATAAATAATAATAACTATTTAATCTAATTTTATTAAATTGTGCATATATAATATATTATAAGATAATATTTCGAGTATCTATTCGAATATGTATCAATTGAGTATGTATCGAATCATGATCAAGAATTCGAATAATTTAAATTCTAAACGAGTCGAGTACATATTTTACTCGTATTTTGTTCGAGCTATTTTTTATACTCAAATTTGGATAATATTATTAACTAATCCGAGTCTCACTCATATTTTTTCAAATCAAACCCGAATCGAGATCGAACTGTTTGGGTTCGATTTACTGCTTAAGTAATTAACATATTTATATTCTATTAAGATCTAAAACCTACACTTTTTTTTTATTATTTTAATTTGTATTCTTATTCTAGATCCACCAAGACTTTTTAGTGCTTCCCATCTAGCCTTTGGAGCATCTTTTAATCTTTTAAAATTCAACCTAGATAAATTATAAGAGAACAAGAACTCAACTGTTCTAAGCAAAATAAAGTTTGAGGAAAAAAATTAGCTCCAACTACCCGTAAATTAATCATAAATTTTACTTCATAACTTTACCTTTGAGATAAGTCATAATTATACATTAGTCACGTGATTTGTAGTTTAGAATATATTTCATTGTTATTTAATATAAGTCGTTTTAGAGAAATATTTTTATCTCTTAATATAAGTCGTTTGAGAATTTCAAGTTAATATTAATTGTTTAGTTTTTAATATTATCCCAAGTATAAATATAACTTTACTTCTCTCACTATTCTCTGTCCAATAAATAATACTTTTTTTCCAATATAAATACAATGTAGACAATTGATATTATATTTAATATTTTATAATTATTTTTTTAATATTTATGCATAACTCTAAAACAATTTATATTAAGAAACAGATCGAGTAATGACCCGGACCCACAATTTTAGAAAGATGCAAAATCAAGAATGATGGATGATAATTTAGAAGACCTTGAGAATTAAAAGAATTAAGGGTGTCCTATCAAGTTTGCTTGTTTTCACACTAGGATTAATAGACTACTTAAGGGAAAACAACACATTATTATCATAATTAACCGAGCTCTTTTAGGTATATATAAAAATTGAATATAAAAATTAATTATAAATATTAATTTTCATGTTCATATAGAGTTTTTGTAATTACCCACGAGGAGAAACATGTTTCTTGCTAAAATTTATGATAATGTTTGGTATATACGTAAGTCCAAAATATTGTTCTTTTTTAGCCTCTTTTGTTTTTAGTTTTTGCTAAGCTTATTTATTTTCTTTCTTTCTTTCTTTTAGTTGCGTGAAGTAATACCCCTTCCGATCTAAACTATAGGATCTATCCATATTAATCATTTGAGTCTTGTTATATATTTTGTAAAATTTTTTAATCGAATTATGATTGCCACGGAGGTAAGAATTAAGTAGAATTTCATTTTAATTTATTTTATCTTATCACATACATTTTATATTAGTCATAATTTAATTTCATCAAATATTTATCAATATATATATTATTTTTTAACTATTATGTTCTAAAATACATAATATTTTAAGTGAGACCCCAAATTTTATGAATAAAGATTTAAATTTTTGAAATATTTTTTGAATATTATGGAATGAATTTGATATAATGTTATAGTTGTGGGTAATATTTATAAATTTTGCAAAGACGCAAGTTGTTGTATAATATTAGATTGGTTAGGGAATATTCTTTTTTGTGCGAGAATATCCGTATGCGACGAATACAATCATTGATGGACCCCATAACGGAATTATTGTCGGATTGAGAAAACGACAAAAATATTTTTATGAAAATAACGGCGGAAGTTTTTACTTAATCGTTTTAAACACACTGCGGTGTTAAAAATGCAGATATTCTGGCGTGGTTGCGTAGTAGTACGATTTTGATTATTGATGCTTACGTGAGAAGTCACTTTCGGTTTGTTCAATTATTGCTATATAGTAATTGTTACATAGTATCTTACGTTGTTTGATTTAATTATTGTCGATATTTTATATATTATTAAATCAATAATTGAGATAACAAAGTTATTAATATTATTATTTGCAATATTAACGATGTCTAGAAGTTACGCCAGGAGAGGTTTGGTCACCCAATCATAGCGCTACCAATAGGAGAAATCCTTATTGAAAAGCCCCTCTTCTTGGGAGCGACGCAATCGATTAATATTGTGAATTATAATAAAGGTGATAAGTTTTATCTTATTATTATTTTAAATGTAATAAAATGAAAAACTTTTTATATAAAACATAATACTTTTATAAAGTTATTCGTTTTATTAGACTATAAATAGAATATATAATATTCTATTATGCGTAGTGTTTCGTAGATAAATACCGTGTAGTATTTGTATAGTAAAATCTTTTTATATAAAATGAATACTTTTATAAAGTTATTCGTTTTATTAGACTATAAATAGAATATATAATATTCTATTATGCATATTGTTTCAGATAGTCTTGCGACAGTGTTTGCATAGTAAAAAAATTTTTATATAAAATGTAATACTTTTATAAAGTTATTCGTTTTATTAGACTATAAATAGAATATATAATATTCTATTATGCATAAATGTTCAGCATAGTAAAATATTTTTATATAAAAAAAAATACTTTTATAAAGTTATTCGTTTTATTAGACTATAAATAGAATATATAATATTCTATTATGCATAGTATTTGCATAGTAAAATCTTTTTATATAAAACAAAATACTTTTATAAAGTTATTCGTTTTGTTAGACTATAAATAAAATATATAATATTCTATTATACATAATGTTTGCATAGTGCTTGTGACGCCCCCAAAATAGGTATACATCACCTATTCTGAGTCGCCAAATATATGGTATGCAATCTGAAATACAATCTTAAATATACAACAAGAGAGTCATGAGTTTTAATACAAACATTGTCTTCTGACAATATCCACTCTCGAGAATAAGTCCTCATTATATTTATTAACACACTATTTAATGAAATAGTGAGGACTACTAATGCTATCATCCTGACCGGTCACTCCGCTTTCCACTAGTCCCGCTTATATGTTCTCATTTCACAGAGAAACAATGAAAGCAAAAGGGTGAGCTCAATCAACTAGCCCAAAGAAAAATATTATGACTAAGATAATGCGAATAAATTATCATTAGCCTTTAATAATGTTAAACTCATAAAATACAATAGACATCAATTTTAACTGCGGTAGGAACAAGCAATCCATTAAAAGAGTCAAGTAGAGAATAAAGTCTACTATCTTTTATGATTTAAAGGTTTTTTCATCACTTTTATCATTTGGGACTCGACAATAAATAATCCACATCATCCCCCACTACTGACGAAGGATATTCATTAGTATCACAACCACAAATTATCCATACACTACGGGCCAAGGATATTCGTGTATTCATCAATGGTCATGATCATGCCAATAACTCGTCCATCAATGCACTACGGGCCAATGAGGACTTTTACCACATCATTTGTAACATTACGGTCCATGATTACACCTATAATCCCCTGTCATAATCATACCAAGTCCATCTATACACTATGACCAGACCCGCATGACTTTCAAAAATATAAACATGAGGATGATGACAATGATATAAGAATTCAATAAAATAAGTTCAAGAATTAATTTATTCAGGAACTAATAACGTCCAAATTGTCAACATGATACTTCTTTGTAGAGTAAAATTTAAGAATGCTCAGAAGAATATTTCCACGAAAAGATACTGGATAAAACGAAAATATCAAGGATATTCCACCAATTTCATGGAGTATAGAAGTCAAAACTTTAACCAACTGAGTATAATAAAGAATGGAATAATAAAAGAAATTACCATGCATGCGGTTGCTTAGATAGATAGGTTATTCTAATGTAATAATAAATAACGGAACGAATCGAAGTAATACACATGCCAGTTAAGATATTCCAACATAATAATAAAGAATGGAATACAACATAAATCACCATGCATACGGTGCTTGAATGAGCGGGTTATTCCAATGAATAATAAATAACGGAATCAGGTCCGACGTAAAATGCACAGACAGGATATTCCAATAGAATAATAAAGACGGAACCAGGTCCGGCGTAAAACGCACAGACATGATGTTCCAATAGAATAATAACGAATGGAATAACAACAGAAATCACCATACATGCGGTACTTCACATAAACAGGTTATTCCAATAGAATAATAAATAACGGAATCGGTCCTACAGTAAACACACACGATAGGATATTCCAACGAATAATAATAAAGACGGAACCAGTCCCACAGTAAAACGAATGCAGAATGTGGATGTTCCAATAGAATAATAACGAATGGAATAACAACAGAAATCACCAAGTATAGGGTAGACCGCGTATACAGGTTATTCCAACAGAATAATAAAGAATGGAATAACAGAAATTCTCTTCATGAATATGAAAAAAATAATATCCCTTACCTTAGAAGAAATTGGATATAGGAAAATAAATGTAGCAGACTGCTCTTCTTCTTTCTCTCTATAATTTTCTCTCTCTAGAGTTTCAGTGAATTCGTAAGAAATAATGAAGGAATGAGCTTCTATTTATAGAAGAATGGAAAGACATTGTGTAAGGATTTTTCTTACGGATGCAACAGTTATGCAATCGGATGAAAATTATTTTGTAACCCACAGACACAATTTGTCAATCAACCAACCAATAAGAATAAAGCAAAATTATAATATATATATATATATATATATATATATATATATATATATATAAACCACACATGTCATAAACATATATATACATATAATACTAATTACCTTTTGTAAAGCAACATCATTTCCCCCACTATTTCCCACCCACATGTTAAACATATATATAATAATCATATATTCATCAACTATATAATTCATCTACCCACAATACACAACTTCTCACTCGACAATACAAATTCCCCCCCTCCCCCACACAAGACATCAACCTCACTAGTGGCCCCACCTTTTATTATATAAAATAATTTTCTACCGATTATTTTGAAAAATAGGTAAATGGGGGTCCATATAATAATCAAAATTTACACAAATACTTCATAAAAATCACCTTAATAATTTTAACAACATTTATCACCTTTATTATAATTCACAATATTAATCGACCAGGTCGTTCCCAGGAAAGAGGGGGCTTTCCAATAAGGATTTCTCCCTATTGGCGTGCAATTAGGTGACCAAACCTCTCCTTGACAGAACTTCTAGACATTGTTAATATTGTAAATAATAATATTAATAACTTTGTCGTCTCAATTATTGATTTAATAATATATAAAATATCGACAATAATTGAATAAAATAACGTGAGATACTATGCAATAATTACTATAGCAATAATTGAACAAAACTGAGTGACTTCTCACGTAAGCATCAATAATCAATACCGTGTGCTACTATGCAACCACGTGTATTACTGTACTTTTACTATCGAGTAGTTCAACAGTTTTAACTGTAAAACCTCCACCGTTATTTTCATAAAAATAATTTTTTTGTCGTTTTCTCAATTCGATAATAATTCCGTTGTGGGGTCCACCAATGATTGTGCCGTCGTATGAATATTCACTGTTAAAACGAATATTCCCCGACCAATCGAATATAATATAAAAACTTGCGTATTTTGCAAAATTTCTAAATATTACCCAAAGCTATAACATTATATCAAATTTATTCCATAATATTTAAAAATGATAATTATAGAAAATTCATCTTTATTCATAAAAGTTGGGGTCTTACAATCTCCCCTTCTTATGAAATTTCGCCCTCGAAATTAGGGTACGTACCTGGTATGTCGAAGAGGTAAGGATACCTTGATTTCATTTCAGATTCTAACTCCCAGGTCATTTCCTCAACATCGTGGTTCCTCCATAAAACTTTGACTTGAGGTATAACCTTGGAGCGTAGAATATGTTCCTTCTTATCCAAGATTTGAACAGGAACCTCTTCATACATTAAATCTTCCGCTATTTCGTCCGGTTCTAACTCAATAATGTGGTTCGGATTTTTCACATATTTACGTAACATGGATATATGAAAAACGTTATGAACACGAGACATACTTGGCGGTAAAGCGAGTCTATAGGCTACAGTCTCTACTCGATCGAGGATTAAAAATGGGTCAATGAATCGAGGATTGAGCTTTCCTCTCTTTCCAAATCTCGTTACTCCTTTCCATGAAGCAACACGTAACAACACATGATCTCCAATATCGAATTCCACGTCCTTTCGATGAAGATCAGCATAACTCTTTTGTCGATCTTGTGAGGTTTTTATACGTTGCTGGATCGTTTGTATCTTTTCCGTAGTCATACGTACTAACTCCGGTCCCAACAATGTTGCTTCACCCACCTCATCCCAGCATACTGGGGAACGACACTCTCTTCCATACAACGCTTCGAATGGAGTCATGCCAATACTTGCTTGATAGCTGTTGTTGTAGGAAAACTCCACCAATGGTAAGAACTTGTCCCAACTTCCCTTGAAGTCAAGGACATAGAGTCTTAATAAATCCTCAAGAGTTTGAATAGTCCTCTCTGATTGTCCGTCCGTCCGAGGATGATATGCCGAACTAAATCGTAAATTCGTGCCCATAGCTTTTTGCAAACTAACCCAAAATCGTGAAGTGAATCTTGGGTCTCGATCAGAAACTATGGATACTGGCATACCATGCAGTCTTACAATCTCGTTTATGTGCATACGAGCAAGACGTTCAAGTGTATAAGTTTCTCGTATTGGTAAGAAATGAGCAGACTTGGTCAACTTAACAACAATGACCCAAATTGCATCTATGCCTTGAGAAACCTTGGGAAGACCAGTAATGAAATCTATGGTAATGTGCTCCCACTTCCATTCTGGAATTTTAAGTGGTTGAAATGGACCTTTTGGTACTTGATGTTCCGCCTTGACTCGTTGACAAGTTAGACACCTTGAGATAAACAAATTATCTCTTTCTTCATATTGCCCCCACCAAAATGTATGTCAAGATCATGATACATTTTGGTACTCCCAGGATGGATTGCAAACGGTGTGTTGTGCGCCTCCATCGTGATTTTATACTTTAAATCAGGGTCGTTAGGAACACAAAGTCTAGAGTTGACTCAAAGTATTCCTTCTTCATCGATTCTTGCTTCCGGCATAGCACCTTCTTGTACTTTCTTCCTCATATGCATCAGCTCCAGATCTGTAGCTTGAGCAGCTTTAACTTTATCGATTAAAGTCGGTTCTACTCGTATATTCACAATCATCATGTGGGTCCCTGGAGTCTTTATCTCTATCTCCATCCTTTGCAAGTCATACAAAATGGGCCTTTGCGTTGACAATATCGCACTCGTACCCGTATATGATCTTCTACTCAATGCGTCAGCTACCACATTTGCTTTTCCAGGATGATATTGGATGGTATAATCATAATCTTTCAACACTTCAAGCCAACGTCGTTGTCACATGTTGAGTTCCTTTTGAGTGAAGAAATATTTGAGGCTTTTATGATCTGTAAAGATCTCCACTTTCTCCCCATACAAGTAATGCCTCCAAATTTTAAGTGCGAAAACGACTGCTGCCAACTCTAAATCATGATTGGGATAATTCCTCTCATATTCTTTGAGTTGCCGAGAGGCATAGGCTATGACTTTCCCATGTTGCATGAGAACACATCCCAACCCTTTGCCTGAAGCATCACTGTAGATGACAAATCTCTTCGAGCCAGATGGTATTGTTAGAATAGGTGCTGAAATGAGTCTCCTCTTGATTTCTTGAAAACTCTTCTCACATTCCTCGCTCCAATAGAATTTTGTATCTTTTCGAGTCAATTTGAGTTAATGGAGTAGCGATTCGAGAAAACCCTTCTACTGAATCTCCGATAATAACCAACTAAGCCGAGAAAGCTACGTCTTGATCACTAATTTGGGTTGCTCCCGACTTTGAATAGCTTCAATCTTTCTTTGGGTCAACGGATATTCCATGACTTTATACTACGTGCCCAAGGAATGCTACTTCCTCAAGCCAGAACTCGCATTTTTCTTCAACTTGGCATAAAGCTTATATTCACGAAGCTTTTGGAGTATCAACCTTAAGTGTTGCTCATGATCTTCACGACTTTTGGAATAAATAAGGATGTCATCAATAAAGACGACCACAAAGTGATCCAAATATTCCTTGAATACTCGGTTCATCATATCCATGAAAGCAGCAGGAGCATTAGTTAATCCAAAAGACATGACTAGGAATTCATAATGCCCGTCTCGAGAGTTACGGCCCCGTCTTTGGAATGTCATCGGTTCTAATCTTCAATTGGTGATATCCGGAATGAAGATCAATCTTTGAAAATAATTTAACTCCTTACAACTGGTCAAATAGGTCATCAATACGTGGCAATGGGTACCTATTTTTGATGGTGACATGATTCAACTCCCGATAATCAATACAAAGTCCCATACTCCCATCTTTCTTCTTCACGAATAGAATGGGAGCACCCCAAGGAGAAGTACTTGGGACGAATAAAGCCAATGTCTAACAATTCCTGCGGTTGGGTCTTTAACTCACGAAGTTCAATAGAGCCATTCGATATGGGGCTTTAGAAATGGGTTTTGTCTGGGGTTCAAGGTCGATACAAAATTCAATTTCACGTTACGGGGTAGGCGGGGAAGTTCTTTAGGGAATAAATCGAAATTCATTAACAATAGAAATATCATTCAAAAGCGGCGTATTTTTGTTTAGATCCGTGACATGAGCTAAGAAAGCTTGACATCCGCTTTTCAATAAACGAATAACTTTATGGCTTGAGATGACGGTTGATTGATTTTAGTGGTTTGGTTGCTTGAATTAGCATAATAGGTTGTTTAGGAATATGAAAGCTATGAACCTACGAAAATAATCAATTTTCGCATGATGAGTAGTTAACCAATCAATCCTAGAATTACGTCCAATGCAAGTATTTTCAATGAAATAAGATCGACAGTAATGTGAGGGTACCGATTTGAACCAAACAAGACTTATAAACAGTGGATGTAATGAAGGTTTCTCCCAACGGAGTTTCAACAGATAAGTCAAAGTCTAATTTCTCCGGAGTCAAATTTAAACGTTGAGCTCAAGTAGGAGAAATAAAGGAATGGGTAGAACTGGTATCAAATAAGGTATAGACTTCACTAGAGTTTATGATAAGCTTACCCGCGATGACCTCGTTCGGGTTCCTTGCTTTCTAGGAGGTCACATCAAACGCTCTCCCTTGCACTACCGGCTTTGACTTTTCTGGGACGACCTTTGGTGCCTCCATCTTAGTTGAACTTGTCTTCGGTGAACGACAAAATTGGGCTAGGTGACCTTCTCTTCCATAAATATAACATGCTTTGGATGGCATCGCACAGTTTGGACTGATGTGTCCCTCCCCTCCGCATTTGAAGTATATGATAGGTGGTCGTTCTCCTTCCTTAATAACGGGTGCTGGTGCTGACGTATTTCCATCATTGTTGAATCTCCTCTTCTTGAAATGTCCATTTTTATTGTTTTGGCCTTGATTACCACCGAAGTGGTTACCATTTCTGGCCTGTTGATTCCCTCCACGCTTGTTATCACCGCTTCGATGACTGCTCTCACTAGTATTATCATTTTACCGGCTGCTATCTTTTGGTTGGGTTGACTCATTATCACACTCCAATAATTGAGCCTTATTAACAACATCTGAATACAAACACAGTTTATGAGAGATAAGATATTGACGTATCTCAGGCTTCAAACCTCCTAAAAACATTCGCGTCATTCTCTCCTCATTATCAACCAAATGGGACGCAAACCGGGATAACTCGGCAAACTTGGCTTCGTACTGCGACACGGTTTTGTTCCAGCTTGATGAACTCTACCTCTTTCATGTGACGAATACTTTCGGAAATGTACTTGTCGTTGAACAATTCTTGGAACTTCTCCCAAGTCATCTTCATCAAGGCAAGAGTTGAGTACGCTTTTACGATTCCCACCAAAGAATCGCCTCGCCATAACATGAAGGTGGCAAAGGGAACCTTTTGCTCCTCAGAGCATCCCAAGACATCAAATATCTTGTTGATATGCTTTATCCACGTCTCCGCCTTAAGTGGTTTTGGCTCTCCAAAAAACTACGGTGGTCCCAGCTCCTTGAACTGTTTAGCAGTGATTGTCCGAGAGTTGCCAGTGTTTCCACCTGTATTTTGGACAGGAGCCGCTCTTGCCTGATGTTTCATGAATTGTATAAAGCCTCTGAACATTCTATCGTTCATCATCTGGTCAGTGTTGTTGTTTGCTTGAGGATTGTCGCCTTCTTGATGCACATTATCCTGATTATTGATCTGTGGAGACTCAACGGTCTCCTGTGCTCCATTGCTAATCTCAACATTCTCGGATGCCATTTTCAAATACTGCCACAAAACAAGGGATAATTAATATATCACATATTATCCCTATACACTGACCGACCAATTAAATACCAAATAAACTTAGGTAGGTCATACTAGCGAAGGAATTCCCGCCTCTCCCTCCTAGTTCTTGTCTCACATCTTAGCTTGGGGATCATATCCCTAAGCTTTGATACCAACCGTGACGCCCCCAAAATAGGTATACATCACCTATTCTGAGTCGCCAAATACATGGTACAGAATACAAATACAATCTTAAATATACAATAAGAGAGCTGTGAGTTTTAATACAAACATTGTCTTCTAGACAATATCCACTCTCGAAATAAGTCCTCATTATATTTATTAACACACTATTTAATTAAGAATAGTGAGGACTACTAATACTATCATCTGGATAAAATCACTCCGCTCCCCCATTAGTCCCGGCCACGTTCTCATTTCCTAAAGAGAACAATGAAAGCAAAAAGGGTGAGCTCAACTAGCCCAGTAAGAAATATTATGACTAAGATAATGCAGAATAAATTATCATTAGCCTTCAACAATGTTAAACTGATAAAATATAATAGACATCAAGTTTAACTGTAGCGGAACAAGCAATCCATTCAAAGAGTCAAGTAGAGAATAAAGTCTACTATCTTTTATGATTTAAAAGATTTTTCATCACTTTTATCGCTGGGACTCAGCTTAATAAATAATCCACATCATCCCTGCACTACGGCCAAGGATATTCATTAGTATCACAACCATAAATTATCCATGCACTACGGGCCAAGGATATTCGTGTATCCATCAATGGTCATGATTATGCCAACAACTGTCCATCAATGCACTACGGGCCAATGAGGACTTTTACCACATCATTTGTAACATTACGGTCATGATTACTTAATAATAATCAATCGGTCATAATCATACCAAGTCCATCTATACACTACAGGCCACATATGACTTTCAAAAAATATAAACATGAGGATGATGACAATGATATAAGAATTCAATAAAACAAGTTCAAGAATTAATTTATTCAGGAACTAATAATATCCAAATTGTCAACATGATACTTCTTTGTAGAGTAAAATTTAAGAATGCTCAGAAGAATATTTCTTCGAAAAGATATTGGATAAAACACAAATATCAAGGATATTCCACCAATTTCATGGAGTATAGAAGTCAAAACTTTAACCAACTGAGTATAATAAAGAATGGAATAACAAAAGAAATCACCATGCATGCAGTACTTCGCATAGATAGGTTATTCCAATAGAATAATAAATAACGGAACCAGGTCAGGCGTAATACGCACTGACAGGATATTCCAACAAAATAATAAAGAATGGAATACAACAGATATCACCATGCATGCAGCAGACAAAGTTATTCCAATTGAATAATAAATAAAGGAATCAGTCCCATAAAATGCATGCATGTGATATTCCAACGAATAATAAAGATTTTAACCAGTCCGCGTAAGAAACGCCTTGCATGTGGATATTCTAACGAATAATAACGAATGGAATAACAACAGAAATCACCATGTATGCGGTATTAGATGATGCATTATTCTAACGAATAATGAATAATGTAATCAGTCCGTAAAATGCACAAACAGGATATTCCAATGTAATAATAAAGAAAAATTGACCTGGTTCGTACAAAAGCGCATGCATGTGGGATATTCCAACAGAATAATAAAGATGGAACCAAGTCCGGCTTAAAACGCATAGACAGTATGTTCTAACAGAATAATAACGAATGGAATAACAACAGAAATCACCAAGTATAGGGTAGACCGCGTATACATCAACCTCACTAGTGGCCCCACCTTTTATTATATAAAATAATTTTCTACCGATTATTTTGAAAAATGGGTAAATGGGGGTCCATATAATAATCAAAATTTACACAAATACTTCATAAAAATCACCTTAATAATTTTAACAACATTTATCACCTTTATTATAATTCACAATATTAATCGACTAGGTCATTCCCAGGAAAGAGGGGGCTTTCCAATAAGGATTTCTCCCTATTGGCGCGCAATTAGGTGACCAAACCTCTCCTTGATAGAACTTCTAGATATCGTTAATATTGCAAATAATAATATAAATAACTTTGTAGTCTCAATTATTGATTTAATAATATATAAATATCGACAATAATTTAATCAAATAACGTGAGATACTATGCAACAATTACTATAGCAATAATTAAACAAAACTGAGTGACTTCTCACGTAAGCATTAATAATCAATACCGTGTGCTACTATGTAACGACCCCAAAATAGGTCCATTCCATCCAACCCATTCTGAGTCGCCAAATATATGGTACGGAAAACAACTACAACTTTATTACAACAATTGTCGTGCAAAATACAACAACAACACATATCTTTGTGAGTTTGGATACAAATATATACCAACTGTAGTATGTCACAATGACACCTTACATAAAGGTATAGTCAAAAATGTTTTAGAAATTAGAATCTTTGGGAAGTGCTCAAGGAAACCTTCGTATATGGGAGGCCATGCTTTTAGGTTATGGTAGATATCATATGGCCACGTAATTATCCTTGGTTGACCAATAGACCCCAAAAGAAAAGCGAGAAGATTACTATCATATTCTTCCCAATGGTGAGTCTTCTCTTGACATATCATTATCTCCACTGCTCTCTAATTGGGTATTATACTCCAAACAAACACCAAGATTATATAGGTAGTGCTTGTAAATATACTCAAAGAGTGGATGAGCACAACCTTGTCTTATGATGACACGAGGTTTGTATGTCATTAGACATCTTGTATGATAGTGGCAAAACACCCTTCCAAGTTAAATTCACCTCACCCTCAACATCTATAGACCACCATTCTATTCCTCGCTATCCCCCGCTCGACCCAAAATTTACACTTTTTATTACACGAAAGGAATTGTGAAACAAAAGGGTGAGCACAAATAGCCTAGTAAAGAATATCATGACTAAAGATAATTAAATTATCAATAGCCTTCATCGAGAATAAATCGTAGATTTAGAACATATGGTAGATGATAAAACTTTTCAACCATAGTTGCGTGGAATGAGCAATCCATTAGAAGAGTCAAATAGACTATAAAATCTATTATCTTCTCCATGTTAAAAGTCCACCAACAATGTTTTATCCTGTAACATCAATCAACAATTCCTCATCCACAATCACATGTATAACTCATAATCATAATTGTAGTTCTAAATTCCTCTTCTTATCCGGACGAAGAGATAATTTCATCACTTGCCTTTACTCAAACATCAAAGATCATGGTTATACCAAATCACGCTTCTTGTTCATAATCATACTAATAAATTCATCTTTGCACTACGGCCAAATATATTCATCAACAGCTTCATCTTTGCACTACATGCCAAAGATATTCAACAACAAGTCATCTTTGCATTCACGAGCCAAAGATATTCAACAACAGTCATCTTTTGCACTACGGGCCAAAGATATTCATCAATAATTCATCTTTGCACTACAGGCTAAAGATATTCATATATCAAAGAAATACATAATCATTTCAGAAGTTATATAACAATAATTATAACCATGTTGATCAATTCACCTTTGCATTTAAGCTAAAAATATTCAATTGTAAAATTCAATGGTCAGCATCATACCAATCCAACAATTCAACGCTTTTACCATCTTGGCCAAAGAGAACCTATAGTCACGATCATACCAATAATCTACTCATCTTTATACTCAAGTCAAAGAGAAATATCATCATTAGTGTTATAAGAATGTTATATAAAAACAATATAATCAAAACATGGTTTTAATTTCAAAAATAAGATTCATAAATTAACGATAATTTGGTCGGAGAAGAAACCAATTTGTCGTGAATAGTACTCGTATTCGTGACATAGTACCGTGATATCGCGTAAAGAACCTCGGACCGAAAAGATAAAGTTTCATAATAAAATTCATATCTATATTTATAACACCTTAATCCAAATGTTATAAATCACTTAGAAATCTCATAATCTAATATTATTAATATTATAATAATATTTTAATCATTTCTTAAACTTATAAATAATTTAATCCAATTATTTACACTTTAATAATTAATGCATTTAATCATCTAAAATGCCAAACTCATAAGATTTCATCATCATTAACCAAAACCCTCATAAAAATTTGCATATACCTCATATATGATTCTCAAGCCAATAAATCATATTTTCCAATTTTCTTATTTCACATAACATATTTAATTCATTTACTCATAACTAGAACATTTCATGAAAAATACCAAATCGGCCCCAAAATATTTATTTTCCGAGATTTAGAAGAATATAGTCCCATATTGAATATATATTTTTCTCGAATTTTAAAATTCATTTACTATTTTCCATATGGCCAAAACTACCTAATAGTTAGACATTTATCATAAATTGTACTTTTGTCCAAAATTCTGAAATTAATACTAAGATATCTTGATATTATATAGATTTACTCTCAATAAAAATTTCATCAATTTTGGAGTTAATCACAAGGAGTTATAAACAGTTACTTTTAAATAGTCTTTTCTCATAAAATCCATAACTCCTAATCTATACATCCAAAAATTGCCATTTTTGGACACAATCTATAAAACTCATCAAAATATCATTTCAAATTTTTTCAGAATTTTTGAAGGTCTGGAAAAATACAAAACTAAAAAACATAATCACCCTTAAAAATCCCTTACTATCCCTTACCTCAAAAGAGCAGTACTGGAATGTCGGATATAACGTTGAACGAACTTGCACCATATATCAATACTCAAAGTATACTCAAAATACTCACAAGAATACGCTCGATAATATAGAGAGAGAAAACTTCATTTTCTGGTGTGATTTTTAATTCTAATCTAAGCACCCTATTTGTAAGAAAATGCTTAGAACACAAAAGTAGAAAATTTATTAAAATATTAATATTAATATTACAATTCCTACGCCCACTTCTAAGGATCTGAATTCAGCCACTTCTAACACATGTAAGACCCACAAAAATGACAAAAAACGTTTTTGTCATTTTAAATATTTTATACTTCCAAAAATTAATTATTTTGGAACTCCGAAAATTCAATAATTCATAATAAATAGCTCTTTTATCAAAAAATTCGAATCTCGCGAGTTTGTATAGGAAATTAAATTCTCTACAACTT
Organism: Panax quinquefolius; assembly: GCA_020205615.1. Lineage (NCBI taxonomy): Eukaryota > Viridiplantae > Streptophyta > Magnoliopsida > Apiales > Araliaceae > Panax > Panax quinquefolius. Next base: position 133,122,762 of record CM035155.1, read on the forward strand.
TGCAAAGAAAGTTTTTCCAAATTCCAAATGTAAATTGATCAAATCCACAAACCAAGCGATTTTACACGTGCTATAATCAAATTTCAAATAAGAAATGGGGTCCACCGAAACACATAAAACATGCTTTAAATATTTTTGGTAACAAAAATACTCCTCCACATATACTCATATATCCCACATTCATCGTAAAAAATATTATCATTATTATATTATTAAAATATAATAATATATTTAAATGAATTATTTTATCGTAAAAGATAAAATTTCAATTTTCAACGATTGTCACATTAAAATTTTTCTCCATCTATATCCACATAGAATCAATATTTTCCTCATCATATGAATCAATAATTAATTATTCACAAATAATATTACGAATCACAATATTGACAACCGTGCGCTTCCTGGAAAGAGGGGCTTTCCAATAAAGATCTCTCCTCATCGGGCGCCGCAATTAGGTGACCAAACCTCTCCTTAGCGATGTAACTTTCTAGACATTGCCAATAATGTTATACAATAATATTATTCGGATAATATGAATTATTGCTCTGATAATGGAAAATACCGTGTAATGACAATTTATTGAAACAACAAGAATATAAAATATCAATGCAATAATTATTGAATCAATAAAATAAAATAATCGAATAGTAATTATCATAACAATTATTGAGTAGTGCCTTCTTACGTAAGAATCAATAATTGGTGCAATCTGCGTATGTCTTCTTGTATTTTAACCACCGAGTATTTTAACAAGATAATACTTGATAACAACTACTACTGTCATTTATAAACAACTTATATTTGTCATTTTCTTCATCCAATTGCTTTTCGTTATGGGGCCCACAAAAGACTGCGCCGTCGTACGAATATTCTCCGACAATAATGAATATTTTATAACCACTTGCTTATTTTGAAAAAATTATATATATCACCCCTTAACTTTAACTTTTATCAATTTAACCATTTACTGAATAGTAATTATAAGAAAAATTGAATACTTTTATTTCATAAAATTCGGGGCCTTACATACTATGCAACCACGCGTATTACTGTACTTTTACTACCGAGTAGTTCAACAGTTTTAACTGTAAAACCTCCACCGTTATTTTTATAAAAATATTTTTTTTGTTTTTTTCTCAATCCGACAATAATTTCGTTATGGGGTCCACCAATGATTGTGCCGTCGTACGAATATTTCTTGTTAAAATGAATATTCCCCGACCAATCGAATATAATATAACAACTTGTGTACTTTACAAAATTTCTAAATATTACCCACAACTATAACATTATATCAAATTCATTCCATAATATTTAAAAATGATAATTATAGAAAATTCATCTTTATTCATAAAAGTTGGGGTCTTACGATTACTGCGATAGTAAAATCTTTTTATATAAAATAGAATACTTTTATAAAGTTATTCATTTTATTAGATTATAAATAGAATATATTATATTTTATTTAAAAGATTTTGTTTTATTAGAATATTTTATTAATAATTGCATAATAAATTAATATGGACCGTCTGGTTTAAAAGTAAATCAATCTGGACCGCTCATAAATTAGTTTACTATTCACCCATTCTCCTATAAATAAAGCTCATTATTTCATTATTTCTTATGAATTCATTGAAACTCTGAGAGAAACTATAGAGAGAAAGAGAAGAAAAGTATTCTCGCTACTTCACTACTCCTATATCCAGCTTTCTTCTAAGGTAAGAGGTATTATTTCTTTTGTATTCATGAAGAGAACTTCATTATTCCATTCTTTATTATTACATTGGAATAACTCTTGATATCTGTGACTACCCTATACTTGGTGAAATTCTTCATTATTCCATTCTTTATTATTATGTTGGAATAACTTTTGTTTATCTAATCACGCATACATGGTGAAATTCTTACATTATTCCATTCTTTATTATTCTCATTGGAACATCCATGCGTGCGTGCGTTTACGCATGACACGGATTCTATTATTTATTATTCATTGAATATCACATGCGTTGCCTTTTACGCATGACACGGTTCCATTATTTATTATTCTGCTGAAATGCACATGGTTCCATTATTTATTATTACATTTGGAATATCCTCGTCATGCGTGCGTTTATGCATGACCGGTTCCATTATTTATTATTCATTGGATTATTCATTGGAATATCACGTGCGTGCGTTCTGCACGACACAGTTACATTATTTATTATTCATTGGAATAACACATGCATGTGCTCTATCGCATGCCTGGTGATTTCTTTTGTTATTCCATTCTTTATTATACTCAGTTGGTTAAAGTTTTGGCTTTTATACTCTATGAAATTAGTGGAATATCTTTGATATTTGCGCTTCATCCAGTATCTTTTCATGAAAATATTCTTCTGAGCATTCTTGAATTTTACTCCACAAAGCAGTATCATGTTGACAATTTGGACGTTATTGGTTCCTGGATAAATTAATTCTTGAACTTGTTTTATTGAATTCTTATATCATTGTCATCATTCTCATGTTTATATTATGTTGAAAGTCATACATGGCTTTTGTAGTGCATAGATGGACTTGGTATGATTATGACCAGGGATTATTCGGTATAATCATGACCGTAATGTTACAAATGATGTGGTAAAAGTCCTCATTGGCCCATAGTGCATTGATGGACAGTTGTTGGCAAGATCATGACCATTGATGAATACACGAATATCCTTGGCCCGTAGTGCATGGATAATTTATGGTTGTGATACTAATGAATATCCTTGGCCGTAGTGTAGGGATGATGTGGATTATTGAGCTGAGTCTCAGTGATAAAAGTGATGAAAAACCTTTTAAATCATAGAAGATAGTAGATTTTATTTTCTACTTGACTCTTCTAATGGATTGCTTGTTCCGCTGCATTTAAACTTAATGTTTTTTATATTTTATCAGTTTAACACTGTTAAAGGCTAAAGATAAATTATTCTGCATTATCTTAGTCATAATATTTCTTACTGGGCTAGTTGAGCTCACCCTTTTGCTTTCATTGTTCTCTTGAGGAAATGAGAGCGTAGCGAGGACTAGACTAGTCTAGGGAGCGGAGTGGCGGTCCAGATGATAACATTAGTAGTCCTCACTATTCTATGAAATAGTGTGATAATAAATGTATTGAGGACTTATTTTGAGTTTGAATACTGTCTAAAAAATAATATTTGTATTAAAACTTACAGCTCATGTTGTGTATTTAAGATTGTATTTGTATTATGTACCATGTATTTGGCGACTCAGAATAGGTGATGTATACTTATTTTGGGGGCGTCACATTTTAAGTCAACTTGAGATATTTTTAAATACAAAATTGATATAAATTAATTTAACTTTAGACAATACAATTATGAAAATTATAAATTACTATCAAATAGTACTCATTTGTTCCAAGTAGGAGTAAAATTGACTTTTTAAAATCGATTTCAGATATTTTTAAATTTAAATTTAAATAGATAAAATTATTCTTAAATAATATTTTCCACGTTACAAATTATAAAAAAATTATTGACTTTTGAACGATAATTTGAAATATTTTCAAACTCAAAATTAATAATATTCATTAAAAATTATAAAATAATAAATATTATAATTGATAGTACTTTTTATATAGTTAACAATATTTATCATTTTATTGACTAAAATTAAATGTTAGATTTTGGGTATCCAAATGGGGCACCCATTGATGGTCTGACCTATTTGGTTTATTTATCAACTTTGCCAATTGACCAAGTCAAAAGCCGCTTATTTTTTAAACATTGCTAGGCTGGGTTTTGGAGAAAAAGTTGAGAAATGATTTAACCACTTCAGGATTACAAAATCCACGTCTCCTCACTCTTTCATAAGGAATCAATTGACCAAAACCCAAACATAGAGATTACTATTATTAATAAGTTCTTCTAACATAGGCTAAATCATAGTTGTTATGAATCGACGAATCGTGGATTTGGGCTCCCTTCTCGTATCATAGTTTGGGGATACCGTTGGGTTACAGAGGACGCATAATTGTTGGAGTTTTACGCACCAAAGGATTTGGTTCTCCCATTATGTGTAATCATGTAATAATATGCATGCAAATTTTCCTTCATTGGTGTCAGCGAATGTATTATCGATCAAATGTATGTTATGTATGATATGTTTACACAATATGTAGGGGCCAATATAGCTTAGGGAAGTGGGGGTAAATTGACCCCACTGAATTTTCAGGGGTGAAAAAGAGAGTAAAATTTTAGGGTGTTTAATAATTTTTTAAAAATTTAGATTGAAAAATACTATTTTCGTTCCAAAATTATAGATACATTTTGACTTTTTAAAGTTAATTCGTGAAATCCTAAAATTTAAAATTGATATGAAGTTATTTAGTTTTAATACAATAAATATAACAATTGTAAACTAACTATTAAACACTACTAACTATTATCTTTGTTGTTTTCAAAACTTGAATGAACTTATATCAATTTGAGTTTTAGGATTTCGCGAATTGACTTTAAAAAGTACAAATGTATATCTAATTTTGGAATGGAAGTAGTATTAAAATTTTCAAAGTTCATATCCTATACTACCTTGGTCACTATAATATTCTTTGTCTCTCCAATTCTCGTTTAGCGGCGTGGCCTAATTCTTTCTACTGTTTCGACTTTAGAGAAATTTTATATGTTGTATTTTTTTATTTATAATTTCACAGATTTAACAATTGTTTTGATATTTTTCGTAATTACTTGTGGATTTTTTGTAACTAATAAAAATGAGACTATCATACAACAATTTTAAGTAATGAAGTCTCCAAAAATGTTACTAAAAATAATATTTGGGCATTATTTTATTTTGTAATTTATGTTACTATATTTTTATTTTTTGCGAGAATTTGTTTATTTCAAATTTGACCTCACTTACCTAATAAGCTAGTTCCGCCTTGACAATATGCCATGAATGCATGTTTAATAGCTTGAAAATATCATCAATGACAACCTAAGTTACACTAAATATTAAGGGCTAATATTGCAATATATTGTACCTCATATGTAGTGTATATAATCTGCATAATTTGAAATTAATTTGGAACATAGTTTACAAGCAGCCTACTTTGACTAGTCATATATTTCTTAGTAGTTTTCCATTTCGAATGATATTAGTATGTATGCGTAGTACATATTGTAAGCTTTATGTTGTTTCCTAGAGGCACTCAATAGATTTAGAAAGGGGGGAGGGGTTGAATAGATCTTTAAAACTTTTTGATTAATTAAATATATATTACCAAGTAATCAGTTAATAAGTATTGATTAAGCAAAATGAAATATTCTTTTGAAAACCCCCCTTAAAGATTAAGGAAATCACAGATCTCAATTTAGTATTGTGGATGTTCAAGCACATATCAAATATAGCAGTATAATATGCAAAATATAAATGACGTAAATAAACGACACAAGATATTTTTTAAGTGGTTCAGAGACTGAACAACTCCTAATACGCTTCTCTACTCCAATGAGCAGGATATCCACTAAGGATAAAGTCCCTTAGACCATTTACATTTGAATCACTAAGGTTTCTTAGCGTCACTTAGTCTCAGCATCGAGTCACTTAAGCTTGGAAATTCGGTCACTTAAGCTTGGAAATTTGGTCACTAAGGTCAGGTCACTCAGACCCAATTCGGTCAGTAAGACCAAGTCACTCAGACCCATGTTCATGCTTATTGATATTTTTTGTTGGATGTGCTACTAAGATGAAATTTAAGTTCATTCATCTTCTGGTACTTAGTAGCTTGGTTGTGATCATTTTTTGGGTTGATGCTGAACTTTGTCGTTGATGTTTGACTTCTTTTAGTACTCAACAGCTACTTATGATCATCGTTGATGTGTTGCTAAGCTTTGCAATTTAGCTTGTCATATTCTTATACTTAGCAGCTTTGAAAACTTGTTGGATTGTAGAAATCAACTTTTCTACGTCTTCATCTGTTCAGCTATGAGTGTTCTTGGTGAATCGTAGAGTGGTACTTGAGGTTGGCCTTTTGATTTTCCACTCTTACTTCACCTACATCAATTTCTTGGCTTCTCGACACATCATCTCTTAACTCTGCCAAGTTCTCATCATCTAGGCACTTTGACTCTTTACTCCTAGGTTCTTTGGCTCTTCTGCTCTTTGGCTATGTGTTTCTCGGCTCTTCTGCTCTGTGCTCTTTGATTATTCGACTCTACAACTTTAGGCTCTTTGGCACCTTGGCTCTTTGGCTCTGTGCTCTTCGTCTCTTTGGCTCTTCGGCTCTTGGCTTCTTGGCTCATTGGCTTGTCTAAACTTTGGGACATCTCTACACTCATCATGGCTTTGCAACTCTAGCTCTTGTGCATTTTGTCACACTTCCTTTTTCGCTCAGGCTAGTACTTTGGATCTTTTCATTTTGTGCTACGGCTCTTTGATTTTGTGAGACAACTCTCTTTGATTTTGTTGTTGATATGGCTAGGATTATTAGCATATTTGGATTTGAAATCTCAAAGCTATTTACAGTCTTTCAAAATACTTCCCATTGCAAAATGTCTATTGGATCATTTATGACATAGATATCCCAATATCCTTGATGTTGACTTTCTGCACTTGTGTCAGGTCGCTTTTCTGCTGGTCATATTAGACTGCAGCTTTATCTCCTAACAAATAGATATATTCTTTCTTCAAAATAGTTGTTAGACACATTGATCTGATATTCTGTCTTGTTCAAGGATAGGTTGTTGGATGCCTCGGGACCTTCAATATTGCAACATTCCATTTGTTACTCTTCTCTATCAGACTTAACTTTGTTCTACGAACTTTGATGATAGTAGACTGATGAGAATCATAGAGTTGAGCTTTACATTTGCTCTATGATTGTTGACTTGACTTCTGCTCTTCTTATTTATTCTTCGATGATAGTAGACTGATGAAAATCATAAAGTTGAGACTTGCATTTTCTCTACAATTATGGATTAACTTTGGCTCTACTATTTGTTCTTCTGTTTGCTCTTTGATGATATTAGACTGATGAGAATCGTAGAGTTGAGTCTTGTATTCGCTCTACGACTATGGCTTGACTTTTGCTCTACTATTTGTTCTTCTGTCTGGTCTCCGAATAAGTAATTCATGATGCTTGGACACACTTGCAGACTTCTCTTTGTTCTCTGAACACTTTTGTTGCTCTACGATGCCGAAGAAAACTCTATGATATGGTTGTCTCTTTATGCTTTACAATATCAGCTGTCGCTCTACGAAATCTTGGTTACTTTGTAAACTGATTTGTGCTTCATGACCAGGGAGACTAATTTTGCAATTTACCCTCTATAGAGACTTTCCATATATTCCTTGTGATTGGGACCATACTCAACCATTATTAGAGTATGTCTTTCTGTGATCATTTTCCTCTTATTCGACCTTCAACTTATCCTTTGTGAATCGTAGTTGAGCTCTACGATCTTTCTTTTTTGTACTTCAATGGATGAGTCGATTCTTCTGTTTGTGATCACACTACGATTCAGTAGATTAACTCTACGATCGGTTGGTCCTATCGACTATACATTGAGAGGCTGAACATGATCAACCTGACAGATTTGATATATCTATTTTAAGTCCTTGTACATGTGTTTCTTAAGGATTTTACAAATCTTATCATTACAAATATACTTTAATAATTTATTTATCAGATAATGATAATTCAATTAAGATCAACTACCAATTTTGATCTTTTCAGTTCCAAGTCCTCTTACATTTATTTCTTAAGGACTTTACAAAGCTTTTCTTTCACAAGTATGCTTTAGTCGATCATTTCATATATATATATATATATATATATATTACAATCATTTGGATCAACTCAGTGAGATCAACCTAACATGTTTGATCTTCCTCTATTCTAAGTTCTTGTACATTTATCATCTTATTAAGGACTTTACAAAACTTATATATACAAATATACTTTAAGTATTTCATCATCAAATCTCATACATTTGTAATCTCATGTAGATTCTAAACAATCTCCCCCCTCAATAAATCAACCTTTCAATCTACATGCAGATTCCTAACAATCTCCCCTTATTTGACGATGACAAAAATATTATAGCATACCATTTTAATAAATTCAATAAAGTGCATATGCATGAGTGAATGTGACTTAAGATACAATAAGCCAATGTATTGCTAAACAAACAGATATGAATATAATGATGTGCATTCAACATGGCTATCATCCAAAATTAAATTAACATCCATCCAAGCATTTTTGAAAGCTAAACATAATGAACGTCTTAAACCACACATTCCGGCAATTAAATCAGTTTAGAGATAAATTAAAGTATACCACATTTTCTAAAAAAATAGTTTCGCCTTGGCTTTCTTCAAAAGATGCACCTTAGCTCTATTGTTGTTGTTGTTGTTGTTGGTTGCTACTTGTTGCTGCCTACTTTACTCTCCGGTTCCTTCTCTTCTGGCTCCCCCTAAGATCTTACTTCTTTCTCTTCATCCTCTTCTTCCGACTCCCCCTCAGTTATTGGCTGCGCCTTTCCTCTTTTCTTTTGATCCTTCCTCTTTTTGTTGTTGGCTCCTCTCCTCGTTTTCTCCCTATTTTAGTCATCATAGATCAGAGAGAGATGCATCACTAAATTAATTACATATTATATGCATGAATCAGACATATATAGACTAAGATATGGCTTCACAAAGTTTAGGTCACGAAATGGGTAATTTGAAAATAATAGTGGTTGAAGGTTGAAGATGTAGTGCAATCCCACTCCCGATGGGGAGTTGCATACCACTTCCATCCGAGGCCAGTGATTTATTGACTAAGAACTTTGACTTCGATCCAATGATTTTAATTATTTTTTTATTTTTTAATTCCATTTTTTTTCTTAATTATTTTATACATGAAAATTAATTAATAAATAGTAATAGTGATTATTAAATTTTGGAAATTTAACATAAATTAATTATTGGCATATAATTAATGTTTCAACTGAAATTTTGCGAAATTAATATATTTTGATAATTTTAGTTAATTTTCAATTTAATTATGTAATAGTTACTTAATTATGATAATTAGCATAATTATCGAATTTTTTTTGTGATGTTTAGCTATCTTGTTAAAATTTTGGAAGAAATTAATATATTTGGATAATTTTAGTTAATTTTTAATTTAATTATGCAATGATTAATTAATTATGATAATTAGCATAATTATCGGAAAAATTCTAGAAAATTAAAATAACCTTTTATGATGATAAGTAACAATTGAATTTTTTTTGAAGTATATTATTGTGTTTATAGCATACTTGGTATATTAATTGAGTAATATTACCTATTACTTAATTCCCTTTGTAAATATTTTTGAAATATTAATTATTGGTGTTTGGAATTAAATTTACTATGCTATAATTACTCATGTACCCTTTTTCCTAGTGGGAGTGATTTAGGTTTTAGTAATATAATTAAATTATTCCCTAAATTACACGTCTTTTGCGCTGAAAAATTAAATTTAAATAATTAGACATTTATACATATTGTGATTCCTAAGCTTGACGAAGTCGCCCTTTTGTATTTATGTCCTATTATTTTTATTTTTATTTGATTCATGTTACAAATATTCTTTTATATTGTGGCGAACTAATCGGATATCTCTAATAAGATTCTCCCTCTTTCTTTCTTCAAAAGAAAATGGACATGACTAGGTTTCATCTCTTAACTACCAAATTTGACAGTTATAAAAAGATAGTTGAACACACATTTAGAGAACATCTTCAGATCATATAAAATATAATGAAATGTTAGGAGCTGCTGAAAACTCTTTGTTAGATGAACAACAAATTCGGGCAGTGATATGCTCATTTTCTGACAATTGGAACAATTTAAAGGTTAACATGGCTCAAATTGAAAACATTAAGTCTTTGGAAGATATTTTTCATCACCTTAAGCGCTTAGAAGTTGTGCTACTGGAGGTTGAGTGTTTAAGGACTAAACGACTAGAGGATGAACGCCTAACGGCTCAACAAATAGAAATTTCCAATACTAATGCGCCTCAAAAAGTTGCAAAGATTTGTACTTCTAAGAAGAAGACAATTAATAGTGATTTTGGCAAGAAAGACAATACCAAGTTAATTTATTACAATTGTGGCACATCAGGACACTTCACTCATAATTGTACTGAGCTGAAGAAGGTAATCACTTGTCTTGATCAAGCTATGTGTTTAGTGTCTTCCACTGTATTCGTTGCTCATTCTCTCCATGTGTGGATTGTAGATTTCAGAGCAATGAACCATATAAAATGTGATCGGACCATGTTCGTGTAGTATCGTCGAGTTCCAGCTGGTAGAAAAGTACAAATGGGGAAGAACTCCAGTGTAGACGTGCTAGGAATTTTCACTTACAAATTGGAGATGCAAGGATGCTCATTCTTCACGATGTACTCTATACACTAGATGTCCGATAAAATTTAATCTATGTTCTTGCAGTACTTAGTTTAGGCTACTCTATTCGTTTTTGAGAATAATGGTGTAATAATTTCGCATGGGACGAATGTATGTGGATATGGTTTTATTTCTAAAGGTTTTATGATTTTGGATGTTACGAATTTGCATATAGATTAGTAGAATGATGTATTGAGGGGGCGAATGTTAAGAATTTACACGAGATTTCCAATTTATAAGATTTGATGATGAGATATTTAAATTATATTTGTAAACATAATTTTTGTGAAGTCCTTAATAAAATGATGAATGTACAAGAACTTAGAATAGAGAAAGATTAAACATGTTACGTTGATCTCATTGAGTTGATCAAAGAAAATTAATATATATATATATATATATATATATATATATATGAAATGTTGGTTAAAATATACTTGTGAAAGATAAGTTTTGTAAAGTTCTTAAGAAACAAAATTCATGGACTTATAATCGAAAAGATCAAAACTGTTAAGTTGATCTAAATAGAATTATCATTATCTGATGAGCAAATGATTAAACTATATTTGTAATGATAAGTTTTGTAAAGTCCTTAAGAAACATATGTACAAAGACTTAGAATAAAATGATCAAAAATTTTAAGTTGATCTTATAAAAGCTTTCTATGTATAGTCGTTAGGACCAACTGTGTTAGAGTTTATGCCCTAGAGGCCAATTATTGGATATAATTGCTTAACATTTTGATTTTATATTTGATTGAATAAATGAATAATTTTATTATGGTTTTATTTACTGCGTTATATAAATGTTAACATAATAAAATTTCTTAGAATAGTGATACAAATTATATAGTTTCAAGTATGTGACTTGAACATGAGATTATATAATTACAATTAGTATCATTGCTCTTAAATGTCCCTAGTCGAGTATCATTGTTGATGGGAAAACAATGATGCATTGAGACTAGTATGTGGATTGACTGATGACCAAATCTCATTGGTCATAAATATATGAGATATTAAGTCAATGCATAGGTACATGTTAGAGAACGATGTACTGGACAGACCCACCATGAGAATTCTACGTGGAACAGTATGTAAAGTGTCATTAGCGATTCTCATAGTGAAAATTGTGTAATGGTCCTTCGACCTGAAATCACTATATTACTACACGAGAATTTATGTACTTTGATATCATCAAATGTCACCTTTAATAGGGTGGACTATAAAGATGATTATTGGGTACATCATGAATCGTGTGAGGAATATGAGTGATCTAGATGGAATTTAACCCTCCTATATATTAGGGGTGATATCCATAAGCCTCTTGATTGAGTAGGACTATGAAATGCATGTCCATGCTCAAATAGTGATTTGTTTCATATAGTCTACTCATTGATCAAGAAAACACAGATTAAATTATAAAGAGTATAACACATTCCATGACTCGAGTTTAATCTAGGATGTCAAGGTTAAAAGGATTAAATTACATTTAAACATTGGTCACGAAAAGGTTGCATCGAATCATTGATCTTATTATTACTTGGGTAGCAGTGATGCATTACTAGATGCCGCTCACTGTTTATAATTTTATAATATGATTTTAAAATTGCCAATGTAATAATAGCCTATAGGGTCACCATATAGAACGTAATTAAAAGGGAATTAATTTAAATTGTAAAGATTTAAATATGTAAATATGATTGATAGTATTTAAATTACAAATTTAAATGAATAGGATAATTTATATATAGGTATATTAATTAAGTAAGACTTAATTAAGATATATATATATATATAAATTTGGATTTTATTAAATTAGGGTTTGAATAATTCCTTTTAATCGCTATATATATGATATGTAGCAGCCATTTATGTATTATTCATTAACCAAAACCCTAGCCGCTCTTAGAGAGAGACTAGAGAAAGCAGCTCTCAAAATCCTTATCCTTGGTGGCTAATACATGAGCCTTTTCTGCAGATCGTCGACAGTTCATGGGCGTTCGTGTGGATATCGTAGAGGCGCGATTCGTTTTGATTGCGTTGGAGATTCGAGCGCATCAATTTTATTTTCATAATCGGTATAATTTCTAACCACTGAGTTAATTGATTTTCGCATGGATCCTATTTTAGGGTTTCAGAATTGCCTTTAAATTGGTTATTTCTGCTGCGTTTTTGTGTCGAAACCCTACAAACTGATTGTATAGTCACTCTACCAAATCGTAGTGTGATCACAAATAGTAGAGTCAGCTCATCTACTAAAGTGCACAAGAAAAAGATCGTTGAGCTCGTCTACGAGTCACATAGATGAGTTGAAGGTCGAACAAGAGAAAACTGATCACAAAAGAATATACTCTAAGAATGTATGAGTATAATCCCAATCATAAGGAATCTTTGAAATGTCTCTACAACGGCTAAAATACAATAGGACTCTGCCTAGTCATAAAGCATAAGTCAGCTTGCAGAGTAACCAAGATTTCATAGAGCAACAACTGGTATTGTAAACCATCAAGAGACAGTTAAATCGCAGAGCTATTTTCAGCATCGTTGTGACGCCCTGAAAAATTTTAGTTGGTTATAAATTAAGTATTTTGGAATATTATTGAATAATATAAGATTTTATGAATATTGTTCTATTTGATATGTTAAAAGTGGAATTTTTGTAGTGGAACGAAATTCTATGATGGAATTTACGAATTTTAGGATCGTATGAGAAAATAAAATTTTTTCGAGAAAAAAAATTGAAAAATCACTATTCATCCGAAAACGTAAAAACGTTTATTTTTCAATTTTTTGAAGAACGTGCCAAAGTTAGTATGATAAGGAAAGATGGAATGTCAAATAAAATTTGAAAATGAAAAACATAGTTTTTTGCCTGCGTAACAGATTTCGGGAGGTTAACGAAGAATAAAACGAGAAGAATATGACAGTTATGCGGTAGAAAGACGAAACTTGTTGGAGAAGTTTAGTAAAATATCTCCCATTAGTTAATGGAAGTTTAGAAATTAAAATTTTAGTAATGTTTGACTTTTTATCAGTAAAAGTCAATTAAACCGAAAGAATAAAACCAGTATAAGGGTAAACAGTGTTAGAAGGAATATGCTAGGGTATATTCCAAGTAATAAGTCAAATATAGCATATCCTAGGAATATTCAAAGGGTATAAATGTAATTAAGCAAGAAAAGTTTAGAAACGACTAAAATGCCCTAACTTTGAAAATCCTATATATATTAGCCCATTCTATTCATTTTCTTCACCAATTCACCATTTTAAGAGAAGAAACTCTAGAAAAGTTGAGATGAAGTGAGGGCTCGGGAAATTATACGCGAAGAGACGCGAAAACATTAGATCAAGTCATTCGTAGACTAAAAACGCGAAGAATTAAATGGTAAGAACGAAGAAATCTATCTTCTCTTTATTTTTAAGCTTTATAGTATGATAATCGAAGTGCTTTGTTGGTCGATGCATGATTTGTGATGAATCATATACTTATTCGAAGTAATAAGGAAAAATTAGTGGATTTAAAACACTAATATATGTATGACAAGTGGAATCGTAATCAAAATAACGATTTAAAACAATGAACAAATGAAGAAAGAGCGAAGGGCGTAGTAGATGTTGTTGATGGAAAAATTTAAAACCATCTTTAGTATGTTGTTGATGTACAAATTTAAAACAATTGTTGATAAGTTAGACTTAATGACCGAGAAGAAGGAAATAAAAATATATGAATTGTTGAAATATTCCAAGTGGAATGGATTAAAAAATGAGCTATAACAAAGCTATGGCGAAAAATTATGTAAATGACGATAAACGTTAAAATCGTAGTTTAATACGATTTTTGAATGAATTGTTAACGATAATTAATTATTGGAAATAATAAAAATTTCGTGGGGGAAATATAGATGTAAGTAAATTAGAACTATAGGCTCAAGAATGAACACATTCCAACTTCAGATGAGTAAGTTATGAAGAATTAAAAATTTAAATCGTTAAGAATGCAAAGTTGAAAAACTAAGCAGTGAGGGATTTTTGAACAAGTTTTAAGGCTTGTTAGAGAATCCAGAAAATTATTCTTTTTGGGAAGATTTGAAGTGTGTAATGAGAGCAAGACAACGCCTCAAGAACGGACTTGTTCCGAGTTGGAATGATAAAGTTACGGATTTGTAAAGTTGTCTTCAGGATCATTTGTGCAGAAAAATGACTTAAGTAACAAAAACCCCAAATCAGAGCCGCAGTGCCAGCTTTTTAGTATAAACTTGGCGCCGCAGCCCCCAGGTGTAGTAGGGGGTCCAAATTTTAGGCGTCATGCAGCCTTTGACAAAACCAAAACCCGGTATCCATGAGCGTCAGTCGGTCGGTCGGGACGCGAAAGTTTGTTGACAAATTTAGAAAGGAGAAAAATGTAGCAAATGATTGAGAACATAAATGTTCAACTAAAGTATCACAATAACAAGTGATTAAATCTTACGTAATGGTTAAGTAAAGATTAAAAAGATAAACATTGTAACGTGAAATACGTTAAGCAATATAAACATTTAAAATACGTGTATGATGAGACATTTCTGGGGAAGTGTTTCACAGGTGTTGAGGTGTTTTGAGGGACGATACCAAGTTTTAAATACATGCTTTAGTGTAATGTTTCAATTTTATTATCGAAGGAACGTTAAGAAGGATTAAAAAAGATAAAATTAACCGTCAAGAAAGGGTGAGTATGATCGTCGAGACGTTCTTAAATGCCGCGATGCTAAGGAATAGTCTTGGAGTTTGGTAGCGTAAGTAATCTATAAAAAGTGAACCATATGAAATGAAATGAAGATAGAAAATGCCTAAAGAGTGACCTTGAGATTTAAGTCTCAATTATGAACGACGTTAAGGGAAGTGTTGTGAGTCTAATAACGTGGACATAAAAAGAAATGAATAAGTTAACGTAAGCCGATAACTAACGTTTTTACGTGTCTAATGGATGTGTTGTTCTTATGTAATATATAGGGAATTCAAAAAATTATATAGTGTAAAGTTGTAAGCAGCGCTTAAGGTAAGTTTCCTAACCTGTACATAATATTACTTTGTGCAAGTTTCTTTAACTTACTCAAATGTTGTAATTGAGAAAGTTGTTATCTATGAGCTAATGTGTTGTATTTGTACAAGATATTTATCAATGTATTATGCTATGTACTTGTAACATGAACTATTCTGTGATTAAATTGTTCAAGTTATTTTAGTTCTGTTAAATCATGAACTGCATAAGGAGCTTATACTGATTATTTCAGTTGAAAAAATGATAAGATGGTAATTAAGTTTAAGATATGTGTGTGTTGTGTTTTTAATCATTAGCTTGTAATATCTGAGTTAAACAACTCCTTTGTATGGGAAAAGGTTTAAGATGAGTCAATAAACCGATCTAACTCATAGTGTAGATGAGACGGGATACTAATTCATTAGTTTTCAGTGGGGAACCACTTAGTTTACTATCTTGATAACTATTGAACCTGGTTGTGTTGTTTATATATATATATATATATATATATATATATATATATATATATATATATATCGAAAAAGTGATTCTTTTCACATATGTATTTGTGTATGGTTGAGTTGAGTCTTAGAGGTGTTGTAACAAGTGTTAATGTTAATGTTTATGATATGATAGATGTTAGTGATGTTTTAAATGATAGGAATCTAAATTATTCTTGTTTATTCAAGCTGCTTCATAACTATTGTACAATTATTGAAGTTTTCTAAAGAAATAATATTTGATTCTTGGTGTTGTTTTTTTCAACTGTTATAACTTGCTGGGCAATTAAATGCTCACACTTGATTTTAAAATAAAAATATTTTCAGCGAAGCTAGAGAAATTAAAGAATTTAGAGAAGATTGAAGTAATAGATCAAGTCATCGACTTGAAGTGTAATTAGTTAAACATTTATGTAAGACCCCGAAATTTTTAAATAAAAAGGAATTTCCTTTATTTATTATTTTGAAATAGTAAGGGTTGATTTGATTAATGTGGATAGTTAAGGGTTAAATACACAAATATTTCAAAATAAGCAAGTGGTTATAAAATATTCATTATCGTCGGGGAATATTCGTTTGGTCGTGGAATATTAAATGCTTGTGAGGAATATTAAATACTGACGAGTAGCGACCCATGTGTGTGGGCCCCATAACGAAAGCGATTGGATGAAGAAACGACAAATATAAGTTGTTTTTAAATAACTAGGCGTAGTTATTACAGATTATCTTTGTTGGAATACCCGTGGTTAAAACACACTAATACGCGTTGTTGAACAAGAAGCACTCAGGTATTGCACCAATTATTGATTCTTACGTGAAGAAGCACTTTACTCAATAATGGTTACGATAATTCTTTATCAAAGATTTTTATTGAGTTAATAATTCTTTGCGTTGATATTTTATATTCTTTGTTTTGATAATTATCATTACACAAAGATTTTTTTCATTATCGAAGCAATAATTCATATTATCCGAATAATATTATTAGATAACATTATTGGCAATGTCTAGAAAGTTACATCTAAGGAGAGGTTTGGTCACTAAGTGCGGCGCCATGAAGAAATTCTTATTGGAAAGCCCCTCTTTCTGAACCGCCTGGTTGTCAATATTTTGATTCTGTAATATTATTTGTGAATAATTAATTATTGATTTATATGATGAGGAAAATATTGATTTTATGTGGATATAGATGGAGAAAATTTTTAAAATGACAATTGTTGAAAATTAATATTTTATCTTTTTACGATAAAATAATTCGTTTAAATATATTATTTTAATAATATATTAACGGTGATATTTTTACAACGAATGTGGGATATATGAGTATCTGAGGAGGAAGAGTATTTTTGTTCCAATAATTGTTTAAAACATGTTAAACATGCTCGGTGGACCCCATTTATTGACCGAAATTTGATTATAAATTTTGTAAAATCGCCTGGTTTGTGGATTTCGGTCAATTTCTATTTGGAATTTGGAAAAACTTTCTTCTGCAAAGTTGTAGAGAATTGAAATTCCTATAACAACTTGCGAGATTCAATTTTCTGATGAAAGGGCTATTTATTATGAATTATTGAAGTTTGAAGCTCAAAATAATTGATTTTGGGAGTTTAAAATATTTTTTGTAAGAAAAATGTTTTTTGTTGTAATTAAGTGGCTCACATGTGTTATAAATGATCTGAAATCAGATTTCTAAGGTGGGCTTGAATATTTTTAAGAAATATTATTATTTTATTAAATTTTACGCTTTGGTGTTCTAAAGCATTTTCCTATAAATAGGGTCTTGGGTTAGAATTGAAAATCACACCGTAAATCGAAGTTTTCTCTCTATATTATCGGCGTATTCTTGTGAGTATTTTGAGTATACTTTGAGTATTGCTAGACGGTGCAAGTTCCTTCAAAGACTATATACCCTATTCTAGCTAGAAATCTTGATCTTTTCGAGGTAAGGGATATTATTTTTTTTCAGTAATGATATTATTTCTTCAATATCATTATCTTTGAAATGTTGATCTGAAGTTTTTATCAAATTTGGAACTTTTTCATGTCGGGGTTACTATTCATGGGTTACTATTCATGAGTTAATATTCACGATTCTTATTATTCATGAAGTTACTTATTCACGAGATTACTTATTCACGAGTACTATTCATGAAGCGTGAAGATGTTTTTGTGGAATTTCTATCTTTTGGTGTCTGAGTTACTTATTCACGATATCTCACGGCCTTTATTCACGTATCTGACACTATTCACGTGATATGGTCTTATTCATAGAAAAATAAAATTTCTTCTTTTCGTCTAAAACATCTATTCGGATACTAACTCGATTGTATCCATGTTTTGATCATTCTTGAATTTTACACCACTATGATTATTTTTGAGGTATTTTGGACGTGGATAAAACCAAGTACTAATCCTTAATCCTTAATCCTTGTCATTTTGTTTCAATTGGATTCGTTTCTTAAAAAAAAATTTTTCATCATCCTCGGTCTTAAATGATGATATTATGGAATATCTTTGGCACATGTAGTGCAGAGATGAATGATTTCTTAAGAATATCTTTGGCCTTTAGTGCAAAGATGAGTGATTTCTGAAGAATATCTTTGGCCGTAGTGCAAAGATGAGCAGTGTTTAAATGAACATGACCAATCGATGAATATCTTTGGCTTCAGAGTGCAAAGATGAATATTTGATTCAGATGTCTATTGATTGATGTTACGAGGATAAAAGATAGAGCGATGAACTTTTAAATTCATACATAGAAGATAGTAGTTTGCATTCTCTACTTAACTCTTCTAATGAATTATTATTTCATAAATATTGATTTAAAATTTGTTGTCTATTGTATTCTATTATATTTTTCCTGTTGAAGACTAACGATAATTTGTTGTATATTATCTTAGTCATAATATTCTTTACTTGAGCTAGTTGAGCTCACCCTTTTCCTTTTTGTTCCATTTTTCTCGGGAGGCGAGAATATAAGCGAGTACAGTGTGGGGTATGGAATGAAGGTTTTAGAAAGGATTGTTTAGTAGTCCTCACCATTTTTGTAAAATAATGTATCAATAAATGTGATGAGGATTTATTTGAGTATAGATATTGTTTAGAAGATAATATTTGTATTCAAACTCACAGTTTTACTGTTGTAATAATAAAGTTGTAGTTGTTTCTGTACCATGTATTGACAACTCAGAATAGGTGATGTATACCTATTTTGGGGGCGTCACAATTTATGTATCTGTTGTGGTGGATGAAAGTCACACTTGTAAATAATGAATAATGTAATTATCATTATTTTTATGTATGAAGATTTTAAGGTAATAGAATATGTGATTTGAAGAAATATATTGTTATATTTTGGAGTTTTAATTACTTAAGGATATATAAATGTATGAATGGGATGAGTAGCACTCGTGACGCACCGAAATCAGGTTTTAAGTAAGACCCAAATTTGGGGGCGTTACAATTGTAGAGCTGCTAAAACATTTAGAGAATAAAGAGAATTCTGCAAGTCCACCTAAACATCAAAGAGTACTCATTCGTACAGCAGAACAACATAGCAGATAGTAGAGCAAAAGTAAAGCCATAATCGTGGAGGAAAATGCAAAGCTCAACTCTACGATTCTTATCAGTCGACTATCATCAAAGTTTGTAGATTAGAGTAACATCTAATAGAGAAGACTAAAAAATGGAACGTTGCCAAATTAAAAGTCCCGAGGCATCCAACAGTGTATCCTTAAACAAGATCGAATATCAGATCATTGTGGCTAACAACTAGTTTGAAGAAAAAGACATTTATCAGTTAATAGACAAAGCTTCAATTTTATGTGACAAGCCAAAAAGAAACCTGCCACAAGTCTAAAAAGTCAACTTCAAGGATAATGAGATATTTGCGCTATAAATGCTCCAACGGACACTTTGCTACATGAAGTCTTTTGAAAGACTATAAATAACTTCAATAATTCAAATTCATGAAGTGTTGTCGCACCAATGAAGAAAGTCGAAGTGCTTTTTAATGAGAATAAAATATGTTACATTTTTATCCCTTAATGCTTAATCTTTTATATTTATTTTGTGTCTAAATACACTCATTATTCTTTTTATTTTATTTAAGGTGCAATTAAAAGAGTTCGTGACTTTGAAAGTGCTTTCGAGATAAATTAAGCATCATTTAGATTTAAAGTAAAAGGAGGGGAAAAGTTATAATTACGCGAGCACATGATTTAATCAAATCAATATCTTAGTGTTCAAGCAATATGTAATGCTCTTATTCATGGAAGGAAAGAAATAAGGAGAATCCTACAAAGAGAAGGCATGAAGTGGAGCAATCTTGGTGTGCAATTCAAATCCAACAAAGGAAAGAAAAATCCATCTAGAAAATCTCTTTGAAGGAAGTTTGTAAGACCCCAACTTTCATAAATAAAGACTAATTTTTCTTGAAATATATTTTTGAATATTATGATGTGGATTTAATATAATGTTATAGTTGTGGGTAATATTTATACATTTTGCGAAGTATGCAAGTTGTTATAAAGTATTCGGTTGGTCGGGGAATATTCATTTTAATAGAGAATATTCGTACGACAACACAATCATTGGTGGACCCCACAACGAAATTGTTGTCGGAGTTAGAAAATGACAGAAATAACTTTTTTTATGAAAATAACGGCGGAAGTTTTACCGTTAACTGTTGAAATACCCGGTGATAAAAGTACAGTAATACGCGTGATTGCATAGTAGCACACGGTATTGATTATTGATGCTTACGTGAGAAGTCACTCATTTTTGTTCAATTATTGCTACAATAATTGCTGCATAGTATCTCACGTTATTTGATTCAATTATTGTTACAATATTTTATATTATTAAATCAATAATTGAGATGACAAGTTATTCATATTATTATTTGCATAATTAACAATGTTTAGAAAGTTCTGTCGAGGAAAGGGGTTTGGTCACCTAATTGCGCGCCAATAGGGAGAAATCCTTATCGGAAAACCCCCTCCACTACAAGAAAAAGGCCTATCTGCGACCGCATGCGGTCGTAGTTCCTTATCAGCGACCAACCGCTGCGGTCGCCGATAAAGCGATAGATAAAATCGGTCATTGGAATACACATCGTGACCACTTTATTACGACAGACGTGTCTGATTCTGCTATAGATAGTAGCGACCAAACACTTCAAGAAAAAATCTTACTTCTGACGAAATATTCTGTCAGACATAGCCCTATTCAGTCGAAAATATATTATTTCCGACGAAATTTTCCGTCAGAAATTCGGTCGTATATATTAGCGTCAAAGATAAGTTCTGTCAAAAATTCCGTCAGATATTTAGTATCTTCGATGAACTTAACTCCGACAGAATTTTGTCGAACATAAGCTACCTTCGACAAAATATACAGGACGAAACTTTTTGTCGAATATAATATACCATACTTCCGACGGACATATTCCCTCGGAATTATCCTATTTTCGACTAAAAATTCAAATAATCCAGTATTTATTAAAAATGGCTCATTATTAACGCCGACGGAAATTGCGTCGGAAATAATATATTTCCGACGGGCATGTTCCGTCGAAGGTGACTTATTTTCTAGTGAAAATTAGAATATTTTGTAATTTATTAAAAAAATGGTTAATTGTTAAATTCGAGGGAAGTTCCGTCGGAAATACCTTATTCCGTCGGAATTAACTATTTTTTTTAATACAGATTTTAAATTTTCAGTTTCCAGGTGTTTAAACCCATTAATGTACCTGTAACCTGTCACAACCCAATACACAGTAATATAACAGGGCTCTCACATTCAAATATGCAACGTCGCACTTAAACGTAATCTTCAACTCATTATCATTCACATTCACATTCAAATATCCACCAAAACGTATTATAAGCTAACCATTTACAAATATAAGCTAATGTTCTATAAATAATAAATAATATAATTTACAATACTTATACAAATGAAATTAGACTCTACAATATATACAAATGTTCTATAATAACATGAATACAAATGAACTATAAACTAGTAAAAGTATCATCATCGGGCGGAGGTGAACGACGTTGCTGCTCTGGTGTATAGAAATTAGCATCGTGCGACTGCTCGTCATCGCCAGTCTACTTGCCATCGCCACCCTGTTGATAGAATCAAAAATATAAATCATTAGTCGTCTATATATATATATATATATATATATATATATATATATATATATATATATATGAGAATTAACAAGCTAGCCTTAATTAAAAAAAACATAAACAATAAAAATACCTGAGTAGGTGGGGGCGGACGAAAAGCCTCCTCCATGAGGGTAATCACCATCCAGAGCATCTCGGCACTCCAAGCGTCGAACTGCTCCCGTGGTAATCTCGTACTCTCTGCAGAGGCCCCTGTTATACTATTTTGACAAATCTGGTGAAGACGAGAACTGGAAGGCAACTGCTAACGCCGAAAGACCGGATCGGTATAAAACCTATCCAACACGGCCCCTATCAGCCGCCGGAAGATATCGTCATCCAAGCCAATGCCCGTATGAGATGGTCCGACATGTGCTCTCGGACGCTGGCGCTGGCTGGAGCCTATAAAGAGATACAGATTCGATTACTAATAATAATTTATATAATGTGAGAAATTCAGATAATTATTTCGCGAAAAATAATAAAATATTTCCTCTAGGAAGTGTATATGCGTGTATCCTTGGCAGACCCAACACTCGATATCTGCCGGTTGTAAGACCCCAACTTTTATGAATAAAGATGAATTTTCTATAATTATCATTTTTGAATATTATGGAATGAATTTGATATAATGTTATAGTTGTGGGTAATAGTTATAAATTTTGCAAAAGTACGCAAGTTGTTATATAATATTCGATTGGTGGGGAATATTCATTTTAACAGGAATATTATTATTGACTGAGACAATCATTAGTGGACCCCACAACGGAATTATTGTCGGATTGAGAAAACGACAAAAATATTTTATGAAAATAACGCCGGAAGTTTTATCGTTAACTGTTGAAACACCCGGTGTTAAAAGTACAAGAATACACGTGGTTGCATAGTAGCACACGGTATTGATTATTGATGCTTACGTGAGAAGTCACTCAGTTTTGTTCAATTATTGCTTCAGTAATTATTGCATAGTATCTCACGTTAATTGATTCAATTATTATCGATATTTTATATATTATTAAATCAATAATTGAGACGACGAAGTTATTAATATTATTATTTGCAATATTAACGATGTCTAGAAGTTCTACCAAGGAGAGGTTTGGTCACCTAATTGTGCGCCGATAGGGAGAAATCCTTATTGGAAAGCCCTCTCTTTCCTGAGAACGACCTGGTTGATTAATAGTGTAAATTATAATAATGATGATGAAGTTTTGTTTTATTAGTATTATTAATGTAATAAAATGGAAAAAGCTTTTTATATAAAATGTAATACTTTTATAAAGTTATTCGTTTTATTAGACTATAAATAGAATATATTACATTCTATTATGCATAGTATTTTGCATAGTAAAATCTTTTTATATAAAAATGTAATACTTTTATAAAGTTATTCATTTTATTAGACTATAAATATAATATATTATATTTTATTATGCATAGTGTGTGCACAATGCCTGCATAGTATTTTGCATAGTAAAATCTTTTTATATAAAAGAGAATACTTTTATAAAGTTATTCGTTTTATTAGATTATAAATAGATTATATTATATTTTATTTAAAAGATTTTGTTTTATTAGAATATTTTATAGTAAACCAATCTGGACCGTCTGTTTAAAAAGTAAATCAATCTGGACCATTCGTGAATTAGTTACTTATTCAGGTCCATTCTCCCATAAATAGAAGCTCATTCCTTTATTATTTCTTACTTAATTCACTAAAACTCTAGAGAAAGAAAGAAAAGTATTCGCTACTTCACTACTCCTATATCCAGTTTCTTCTAAGGTAAGGGGTATTATTTCTTTCGTATTCATGAAGAGAACTTCAGTTATTCCATTTTTTTTATTTTGTTGGAATAACTTTTGTATCGCTTGATGCACTTTATACTTGGTGAAATTCTTACATTATTCCATTCTTTATCATTATGTTGGAATAACTTTTCTATGCTCTGAATCTGCATACATGGTGAAATTCTTCTTCATTATTACATTCTTTATTATTACATTGGAACATCACATGCGTGCGTTTTACGCATGACTGGTTCCGTTATTTATTATTCTCATTAGAACATCCCGTCGGTGCAATTTTTGCCTGACTTGGTTCCGTTATTTATTATTACATTGGAATAACTCAGTATATGCGATGCATCGCATGCACGGTGATTTCTTTTGTTATTCCATTCTTTATTATACTCAGTTGATTAAAGTTTTGATTTCTATACTCCATGAAATTAGTGGAATATCCTTGATATTTGCACTTCATCCAGTATCTTTTCATGGAAATATTCTTCTGAGCATTCTTGAATTTTACTCTACAAAGAAGTATCATGTTGACAATTTGGACGTTATTAGTTCTTGGATAAATTAATTCTTGAACTTATTTTATTGAATTCTTATATCATTGTCATCATCCTCATGTGTATATTATGTTGAAAGTCATCTGTGTCCTGTAGTGCATAGATGGACTTGGTATGATTATGACCAGGGATTTATCGGTATAATCATGACCGTAATGTTACAAATGATGTGGTAAAAGTCCTCATTGGCCCGTAGTGCATTGATGGACGATTGTTGGCATGATCATGACCATTGATGAATACACGAATATCCACGCCCGTGGTGCATGGATAATTTGTGGTTGTGATACTAATGAATATCCTTGGTCGTAGTGCGGGGATGATGTTGATTATTTATTAAAATTTGAGTCCCAAATGATAAAAGTGATGAAAAACCTTTTAAATCATAAAAGATAGTAGATTTTATTCTCTACTTGACTCTTTTAATGGATTGTTTGTTCATTGCCGCAGCTAAACTTGATGTTTGTTATATTGTATCGGTTTAACGTATTTTGAAGGCTAACGATAATTTATTACGTATTATATTAGTCATAATATTTCTTCTTTGGGCTAGTTGAGCTCACCCTTTCTTTCACTATTCTCTTGAGAAATGAGAACGTGGCCGGACTAGTCGGGAAACGTAGTAATTGTCCGGATGATAGCATTAGTAGTCCTCACTATTCTCATTAAATAGTGTGACAATAAATGTAATGAGGACTCCATTGAGTGTGGATATTGTACAGATGAAAATATTCTCATTAAAACTCTTAGATTATGTTATGTAAGTATTTTATATCATTGTTGTATAATTAAGTTATATTTGTATTACGTACCATGTATTTGGCGACTTCGAAATAGGTGATGTATGTGAGACCCTGATTTTATCAATAAAGATTTAAATTTTGTCAAAATAATTTTTAATATTATGGTGTGAATTTGAGATAATATTATAGTTGTGGGTAGTATTTATAAATTTTGCAAAGTATGCAAGTGGTTATATTATATTCGATTGGTCGGGGAATATTCGGTTTAGCGGGGAATATTCGTACAACTACTCAATCATTGGTGGACCCCATTAATGTAATTATTGTTTGATTGAAAAACGACAAAAAATATTTTATTGAAATAACGGCGGAAGTTTTACCGTGGTTCTTTGTTGAACTACTTTAGGTAGTAAAAAAGAATATGTCACGTGTGGTTGCATAATAGCACTACGGTATTGATTATTGATGCTTATGTGAGAAGTCACTCGGTTTGATTCCATTATTGTCGATTAATAATATGAATTATTATAGCGATAATGACGTTTTGTTTTATTCAGTATTATTAACGTAATAAAACAGCGAAACATCTTTTATATAAAATAGAATACTTTATTAAAGTTATTCTATAAATAGAATATATTATATTTTATTATGCATAGTGTTTTGCATAGTGTTTTGCATAGTATTGCATAGTGTTTGCATAGTAAAATGTTTTTATATAAATAGAATATATTATATTTTATTTAAAAGATTTTTCTTTAAATATGGACCGTCCGATTAAAGTAAATCAATCTGGACCGTTCATGGATTAGTTTCTTATGCATTCCATTTTCCTATAAATAGAAGCTCATTCCTTCATTATTTTCTTATGAATTCATTGAAACTACAGAGAGAAAATTATAGAGAGAAGCTATAGAGAGAAAATTATAGAAAGAAGAAGAGTATTCGCTACTTCACTACTTCTATATTCGGTTCTTTTTACGGTAAGGGTGTTATTCTTTCTTCTTGAAGAGAACTTCATTATTCCATTCATTATTATTACATTGGAATAACTTTTAAAAGTGGCATACCCTATACATAACTTTGTGTCTGCAGCATACCCTATACTTGGTGAAATCCTTATGTTATTCCACTTTGCTTATTATTCATTGGAATAACTTTGTATACGCCATTTACCCTATACTTGGTGACATTCTTCTATTATTCTGTTGGAACATCCTCGTCTGCGTGTGTTTTACACGGACACGGTTCCGCTTTTATTATTCATTGGAACATCACATGCATGTGTTTTACAATTTGACTGGTTCCGCTTTATCATTACATTGGAAATATCCTATCTGTGTGTTTTACAGGATCCGGTTCCATCTTTATTATTCTCATTGGAACATCCCGTTGCGGTGTGAATTTCACCCGACTTTGTTCCGTTATTATTATTACATTGGAATAACACGCATGCATCGCAATCTGCATGCATGGTGATTTCTTTTGTTATTCCATTCTTTATTATACCCAGTTGGTTAAAACTTTGACTTCTATACTCCATGAAATTAGTAGAATATCCTTGATATTTGCGTTTCATCCAGTATCTTTTCATGGAAATATTCTTCTGATCATTATTGAATTTTACTCTACGAAACAGTATCATGTTGACAATTTGGACGTTAATAATTCATGGATTAAATAATTCTTGAACTTGTTTTATTGAATTACTATGTCATTGTCATCATCCTCATGTTATATTATGTTATCTTTGGCTTACGTGCATAGATGAACTTAGTATGATTATGACCAGGGATCATTCGGTATAATCATGACTTGATATAAATGATGTGACAAAAGTCCTCGATGGCACAGTAATGCACGTTGATGGATAGTTTTTGGTATGATTATGACCAGGGTGATTCGGTATAGTCATGACAATTGATAATTTGATGAAAATCCTTGGCCAGTAGTGCAGAATGATTAGATGTGGTGGTTTATTTATTAAAATTTGAGTCTCGTGATAAAATTGATGAAAACCTTTTAAAACCTAAAAGATAGTAGACTTTATTCTCTACTTGACTCTTTTAATGGATTGCTTATTCCATTGCAGCTTAAACCGGTTTGTCTATTGTATTTTATCGGTTTAACACTTGTTGAAGGCTAACGATAATTTATTATGCATTATCTTAGTCATAATATTTCTTCTTGGGCTAGTTGAGCTCACCTTTTCTTTCACTTTTTCTCTTCGTGAAATGAGAACATAAATTGGAACGAGTCGGGAACGAAGTAATGGTCCGGAGGATAGCATTAGTAGTCCTCACTATTACGTGAAATAGTGTGATAATAGTTGTAATGAGGACTCCTTTTGAGTTTGTATAATATCTAGTAGACAATATTTGTATTCAAACTCACGGTTTATGTCGTATTGTACCACGACGAGTTAGGTTAGTAAGTTGTATTTGAATTTATGTACCATGTAAGTAGCGACCCAAGATGGGTGACGTATACCTAATTTTGGGGGCGTCACAGTTGGTATCAAAGCTTAGGGATATGATCCCTGGCTAAGATGTGAGATAAGAACTAGGAGGGGAGAGACGGGAAATTCCTTCGTTAGTATGACCTACCTAAGTTTATTTGGTATTTAATTGATCGGTTGAGAGTATAGGGATAATATTTGATATATTAATTAACCTCGTATGTTGTGGCGGTGTTTGGAAATGGCAAATTGAAAATATTCACAATGGAGTGAATGTGACCGTTGTGACACCTTTAATCACTAATCGTGGTTAATGCGATTATCGATGAGGAACAAATTAGAGACATCCACGTAGTAAATGAAGAACTAATTGTTGCACCCGAGCTAGTTCTTGAGAGGTAGCAAATGAAAGTGAGGAAGAAGAGGAAGAAGAGGAAGAAGAGGAACCCGAGGAGAATTGGTTAGAAGAAATTTATGATCAAAACTTAGAATTACAAAATCGTGTTCGTGAGCTAGAAGAACGAGGTTGAAGAACGGCAAAACGGTCGTGGAACAAAGGATACAACAATTCAAAATTGGGTTACCCGATATGTGATGCTCGAACAAAATCATGCTTTGGCGAGGTGTAAGATATTAAAGTTGGAATCGAGAATTTAAAATCAAAGATCAATTTGAAAGAAGAAACAATCGAATCGAAGGAGAATAGACGATGCATGGGTAAAAGGCGCATGACAACGCGTTGATAGTGTAGAAAAGACGTCCATCCAATAAAGCCAAAATAGATGAAATGGACTTTGCTTTTTGAATGAATTGGGAGAACCCGACATCGAATTCGAATTACCACATGCATAGCGGTCAACCCGAATTCGATATGGATCGGAGAATAATGATTCAAATCATGGATCGGGGAATGTGAAGAAGCACGTAAGGGTGGAATGTACCCTATAGTAAAGTCAAACTTCGGTAATTTAAGCGAGGCGTTTATTCGAGAAACCCGAACGAAGTTATTACGGGTAAATTAATTATTGCGAAGTCTATACTTTATTCAATACAAGTTCTACCCACTCTTTTATTCTACCTAGTTGTGTTCAATGTTTAAATTTGACTCCGAAAAAAAATTAGACTTTGATTTATCTATTGAAACTTCGTTGGGAGAAACCTTCGTTACCTCCACTGTTTATTAATCTTGTTGTTTCAAATAAACACTTTCACGATCTTATATCTTTAAAAATTCTTGCCTTTGAGGTAATTTTTGAAAACGATTGATTAACTACTTATTATTCTTTTTGTAAGGTTGTTAGCTTTTATATTCCTAACCAACCCATTTGTTATACTTAATTCAAAGTAACCAAACCCTAAAGTTAATCAACGTTATATCAAGCCATAAGTAAAGAGCCCCGATCCTTTCGTTGTTGACTTCCTTGTGTGGAATGCAATCAAGCCGGACTTTCTTCAGGCGACATCGTGAATGAAGATGGCAAGTTTATAGGTATCATTGTGAGGGCTATCTAGGTTAAGGATAGAAGTCACGGTTGGTATCAATGTAACGTCTTATCCAAGTCTTGGATAAGAGTAGCAGTTTTGAATGATATTTCTATCATTAATAAATTTCTTGACGTATTCTTGAAGATTTCCTAGCCTACCCTAGAGCGTGAAATCGAATTTTGTATTGACCCCAGTACAAAAACCCATTTCTTAAACCCTCAAATATTTCTTCAACTAAAATGAACAGTTTACGTGGTTTATGATGAAAGTCATAATAAAAGCATTGGAATAATGAAAATCATGGGTATATGAAGTATTAGTAAGTTTTATGATGAGTTATGTTGGTTAGTATGTGAAAACATGAAAGTTTCTTAGAAATCACAAAGAGTTAAAAATCAGATTTTGGTGAAAAACGTAACATGAAATTCAATTGACTATATCTCTTATTATATTTTGAATTTTTGAATGTGGTCAAGTCCTAGAGTTAGATCTATGAGTTACCTAACTAATCCAAGTGGAATTACTGGAAAAGGTGTTGTAGATTTTTGTGGGGACTGATTTTTAGCAAAGGAGGCCAAAGCTGTAAATTTCGAAAATGCTACTGCCCAGAAACTTTAAGGGACTGTTTCGGCCACTTAAATTATGAGAAAATTCTGGTCTTTTGGGACATGAAGGTATATGGTATAAAGTACCTCCTGTCCAAAAATGAGTTCATTCTCGACTTAAAATGAGCAAGTTATGACTATTTCAATATTTAGGTTTTTCCGATGACGCTATAACCGGAGTTCTATAACTCCGATGACCATGAAATTTAAACTAGAAGCTCACGTTAACATGTGTAAGGTCCTGCCAAGATTTGGGAATTTTTGGAGTTAAACTTGAGGTAGCTAATTTCTTAAGGAATTAATTAGAAATTGATTTTGAAAAATAGTAAATGAATTTTAAAATTCGAGAAAAATATATTTTCATTATGGGACTATATTATGCTAAATCCCAGAAAAGAAATATTTTTGGGACTAATTTGGTATTTTTCATGAAAATAGTTTAGTTACGAACATATGAGTTAAATATGTTATGTGAAGTAACAAAGTTGAAAATATGATTTTATGGCTAGAGAATCCTATATAGAGTATATGCATATTTTTTTTGAGAGATTTGATAATTGGTGATGATATCTTATGAGTATGACATTTTTGAATGATTAAATGCATTATATGGTAAAGCGTAAACAATTAAGATAAATTGTTTATAAATTTAAGAAGTGATTAAAATATTGTTATAATATTAATGATATTAGATTATGAGATTATTAAGTGATTGAAAACATGGGGATATTCTTGAATCCTGGATAAATTATATTATAAATGTTTAATATTTATCCTTTATCTCATTTGATTGATTCTTTATATCATTATCCTCATGCTTATATTATGTTGAAAGTCATCTCGTGGCAGAAAGTATAGATGGACTTGGTATGATTATGACCAGGGATTGTTCGGTATAATCATAACCGTAATTGAAAACACAATTATATTTGTGGTCGTGATACTAATGAATATCCTTGGCCTGTAGTGCAGGGATGATTCGATGATATGGATTAATTATTGAGCTGAGTCTCAGCAATGAAATATTAATTCATGGATGTGGTAAAAGTCATCTTTGGCCGTAGTGCATTGATAGACTTGGTATGATTATGACCACGGATTATTTGGTATAATCATGACCGTAATTAAAAACACGAATATCCTTAGCCAGTAGTGCATGGATAATTCATGGTTGTGATACTATTAAGCTGAGTCTCAGTATTATTGGTTTTACAGTTGTATATCTTTGGCCTATAGTGCAAAGATGAATTGTTAATGAATATCTTTGGCCGGATTGCAAAAATGAATTTAATGTTTTCGACGATAAAGGTATTAAAGGTATCCTCACGTCTTTATCATACCAGGTACGTACCCTAATTTCGAGGTCGAAATTCCATAAGGAGGGAAGATTGTGAGACCCCAGATTTTATCAATAAAGATTTAAATTTTGTCAAAATAATTTTTTAATATTATGGTGTGAATTTGAGATAATATTATAGTTGTGGGTAGTATTTATAAATTTTGCAAAGTATGCAAGTGGTTATATTATATTCGATTGGTGGGAAATATTCGATTTAGCGAGGAATATTCGCACAACTACTCAATCATTGGTGGACCCTACAATGTAATTATTGTGTCGGATTGAGAAAACGACAAAAAATATTTTATTGAAATAACGGCGGAAGTTTTACCGTGGTTACCGCTTGAACTACTTTCATTAGTAAAAGTACGATGTATCGTGTGGTTGCATAATAGCACACCTATTTGATTATTGATGCTTATGTGAGAAGTCACTCAGGTTTGATTCCATTATTATTTATTAATAATATGAATTATTATAGCGATAATGACGTTTTGTTTTATTCAGATTATTAACGTAATAAAATGAAACATCTTTTTATATAAAATAGAATACTTTATTAAAGTTATTCATAAATAGAATATATTATATTTTATTATGCATAGTGTTGCATAGTGTTTTGCATAGTATTGCATAGTATTTGCATAGTAAAATGTTTTATATAAATAGAATATATTATATTTTATTTAAAAGATTTTTCTTTAAATATGGACCGTCGATTAAAGTAAATCAATCTGGACCGTTCATGGATTAGTTACTATGCATTCCATTTTTCTATAAATAAGCTCATTCCTTCATTATTTTCTTACGAATTCATTGAAACTCTAGAGAGAGAAATTATAGAGAGAAGCTATAGAGAAAAAATTATAGAAAGAAGAAGAGTATTCTTCGCTACTTCACTACTTCTATATTCGGTTCTTTTTACTAGGGGTGTTATTCTTTCTTCTTGAAGAGAACTTCATTATTCCATTCATTATTATTCATTGGAATAACTCAGTGTAAAAGTGGCATACCCTATACATAACTCAGTATACGCCAGATACCCTATACTTGGTGAAATCCTTATGTTATTCCATTGCTTATTATTCTGCTTGGAATAACTTTTGTATACCGATTTACCTATACTTGGTGACATTCTTCTATTATTCTCATTGGAACATCACTGCATGTGTTTTACACCGACACGGTTCCGCTTTTTATTATTCTCATTGGAACATCCATGCATCATGTTTTACACCCGACTGGTTCGCGTCTTTATCATTCTCGCTGGAACATCCTATTCATGTGTTTTTACCGGATCCGGTTCCATCTTTATTATTCTGTTGGAACATCCCATTTGCGTGTGAATTTCACCGACACGGTTTCGTTATTATTATTCATTGGAATAACTCGCCTATGCGGTCTTGCATGCATGGTGATTTCTTTTGTTATTCCATTCTTTATTATACCCAAATAGTTAAAACTTTGACTTCTATACTCCATGAAATTAGTAGAATATCCTTGATATTTGCGTTTCATCCAATATCTTTTCATGGAAATATTCTTCCGATCATTATTGAATTTTACTCTACTAAACAAAGATTGTCATGTTGACAATTTGGGCGTTAATAATTCAAGGATTAAATAATTCTTGAACTTGTTTTTATTGAATTACTATGTCATTGTCATCATCCTCATGTTATATTATGTTATCTTTGCTTACGTGCATAGATGAACTTAGTATGATTATGACCGAGGATCATTCGGTATAATCATGACTTGATATAAATGATGTGACAAAAGTCCTCAAAGGGCTGTAATGCAATGATGGATAGTTTTGGGTATGATTATGACCAGGGGTGATTCTAAGTATAGTCATGACAATTGATAATTTGATGAAAATCCTTGACCGTGGTACGAGAATGATTAGATGTGGTGGTTTATTTATTAAAATTTGAGTCTCAAATATAAAAATTGATGAAAACCTTTTAAAACCTAAAAGATAGTAGACTTTATTCTCTATTTGACTCTTTTAATGGATTGCTTATTCCGCCGCAGCTTAAACCGGTTGTCTATTGTATTTTATCGCTTTAACATTGTGAAGGCTAACGATAATTTATTATGCATTATCTTAGTCATAATATTTCTTCTTTGGGCTAGTTGAGCTCACCCTTTCTTTCACCGTTTTCTTCTTGAAAATGAGAACATAGCCGGACGACGCCTCGGGGAACGGTAATGGTCCGGAGGATAGCATTAGTAGTCCTCACTATTACGTGAAATAGTGTGATAATAGTTGTAATGAGGACTCCTTTTGAGTTTGTATAATATCTAGTAGACAATATTTGTATTCAAACTCACGCTTTATGTCAGATTGCACCACCTACGCTTAGGTTAGTAAGTTGTATTTGAATTTATGTACCATGTAAGTGGCGACCCAAGATGGGTGACGATACCTAATTTTGGGGGCGCCACAATGTATACCTATTTTAGGGCGCTCACCCAGATCTTCGCTAGTAGGGGATCCCGAGACGCGACCCATAGTCTCATTTCATCATCCCGATCTAATACAATATCGTGGAAGAGGGTGGCGAGAATCTAACGACTCGTAACCCTCCTAATAGCCTCTAGCTTCGATTATACGCTCATCCCAAGCCTCTCAAATCGGTCCCAGAATGTATTCCAGATAATGATATTTCTCCTTCCCCCACGCTTTGTAACCTTGTAGCTTTCAGTAGTCGTGTATATCACATCGTCCCTTATCTCTCGCCCTCCCCATAGTATAACATGCAATCCTGCGCCACAAGTATCGATTTTCCGATACCCCATATTTAACCCCTTGACCATCTTCTTCACTACGTAATAATTCATGTGGAAGAGTATGATCCTTGGGTAAGAATCGCCCAATTATAGCGAGCAAATCGTTGAAACCTCTCTCACTACAAATGTGCTCATTCTTGAAGTGTAAGAGCTTCACATCAGAGAAAGCTTGGTGTCCGTATCATTTCCCTGATACAACGCGACCCTGATTCGAGATAAAGAC